>CARXXK010000005.1:8083937-8683937 GCA_949089665.1 Macrosiphum euphorbiae | reverse complement strand
CAATATTATTCAAATATAATTTATCGTTAATAATATAAGTACATATTTTTTTATTAATTATGTTATTAAAATTATAATTTTTTTTGTTCGTAATACACTTACTATATATACAAAGTACATGGCTTTTTTGTTTTACTTTAGCGGGGTACACATTTCGTTTTTGCAGACCATCTATCATATTTCGAATATAACAAAATAATCATAACGTTTTTCGATTTCGTTTATCGTAGGATAAATGGAGATGTTCGGATCGAATGTAGGAATGTTTTGAAAATGGGATTTGGTGAATTGGCGTCGGTAAGTATATATCGATATTATATATAGCAACGTATATCGTATAAATGGGAAACTATCTAAAGGGCGTACCTACCACGAATTAGACCTCAACTCTTCAATAGTAATCCTCGGAATTCAGGGCTAACTCGAACGACCCCATCACATTTCGTATTATAGCCGCAAGTGCATTATTTCAAACCACGGGACTTATGTCTGTTTTTTAATCTAAATTATGTAATGACGATAGTAATAATAATTATGGATATAAGCAATGAAACGATTTAAAATATTATTTTCTTATAAAAAATAATAAATCCTCATCAGCAATAGTGACATTTAATCACCGAAATCGTATGAATCATTACGAATAATTATAATATTAGATGTATAATAGCAGTTGATGATATACAATTTTAAATCGTATTCATAAATTTAATATTTTTTTATTATCAAATCGTCATATTGATTTTAAACTACCTAATATAATATATTTTTTATAATTTATAGTCCTCGGATTCAACGAGATGGATAACATTTCATTTACCGATGGGAAATTAGACGTGTATTGTCTTTTATACATGATAATCATGTCGAACAAATTTACGATTTCCCGCGATTGTTGCAGCAATAATAGTGGTTAAAAATTAAGATGAAAACGAAAATGAATAAAAATAAAATACAACGCCAACATCGCTTCTGGGAGTTGGATAGGTGGTGAATCGACGAACGTGCAAATTACCTCGCTGAATATAACTAGGATTTTAATACCACAGTTGCGAATATAGTGATAATATTATATAACGCATGTATTTAATGACGAATTAAAAAAAATGGCCTGTCTGGAATACGTCTATCGACGGAAGTGTATTGAATACTGTCTTATGAGTTACCGAATTGTATTAGAATGAGCCATAGGCGTGTTTTTCGAATAATGTAATCGAACTGCAACAACGTAAATTAAAGGTCTCGATTTTCAATTGTTTTCACTGAGCATGAAATAAATATTTAGTTCCTGTGTTTAAACCTAATAATATAAGACACACTTTATTGATTGAAATGGCTGATTGATTTTTTACCGACAATTTTGTAGGGGTCGAAATATGTGAACGAAATTAAGTCGAAGGGTAACATCATTTAGACCACTGGCTTAATTAATATACACGTGGAGGCACAAAAATGTCGTCTCATGACCGATCGCAAGTAATAGATACCGAAAACGCCTGACGTGGTAGATTTTGGCATGCTATATTATTGCCGCATTAATCCTGCGATCTACTCACGATATTATAACTAATAATAACTATTGATTTTCATGTTGTTATTATTTTTCTCGTTGTTTTTATTGGTACTCGGTCGTCATATAATTTAATGGCAGGTGGGAGAGGATCATTAAAATGCTGGGCGACGGTGATTTAGTAATACTTTTTGACAGGCGACAAATGTCATCAAAAATCACGGCGCTTCCGTGAGTACGCGCTCGAAAATGTTGTTGGTAGTGGTAGTAGGGATTTAGATGACATCGTTGTAGTTTAAGACTACATCGATATTAAATGGAAGTGTACCTCTCTGCAAGTACACGTGTAGTTGGCCTCCGTGAGACGGACTACCTCTGTAGTCCGATTACAGACGATACGCCGAGTCTTAAAGTCGAACACTAATGTACTTATATTATTATATGTAGCTTTAATATTATTATCATACTTGGACTACCAAAGTGTTCGCCGACCATAACATTTTTGAATTTATTTTTTTTTTGTTTCATGTTTCTTCACCCTCCTGACCATCGTCCACATATTTAACCCCGTCACACGCTGTACACACTCAAGGTGGTTGCAAAAGCAATAGCGAACGACGCAAATTCGATTTCTCACAAAACTGCGAATTACAAAAATGATATAGGTAATCATTTTTTCGTCCACGCCGAAATGTCGTATTTGATATATTATAGATAAAATATACTTATTGAAATGCAGTCATTTGAACACGATCAATACCAAAGCATTAAATATATATATATACATATATGTATATACATAAAATAACGGTACAAATGACTATACATTATATTATAATATGGACTTGGTTATTGGTGTTATGCTTAAAGAAACAGAACGTTTATATTATTATATATAGCTATTATTATTGTAATTATTCATATATATTATAAATACATTGTGTTGTATAATATTATAATACAATATATTTTATATTTATTCGAACGGGGCAGCGAGGGGATTTGGGAAAATGGGGATATCCAAAAAAAAAAAACAAACAAATTACACTTAATCATATTTAAGATAAGTCAAAAGAAGAGAAGAAAAATTATAATATGTATATATAATGTTAAATTAAACTATTGACGAATTATATTATTATTAATTTAAAGATACGTTTAAAACCGTAATAACAATAATATTTTAACAACAATTATATTTAATTCAATATTTTGATAACAAATTAAAAAAAAGAAAACGAAAAAACGAAAAAAAAAAATCAATGACAAAGAATAATTTTAAAAATACGTAACAAACATATTATAATAATAATAATAATAATGATAATAATAATTATAATATATTATAGTCTATTGGTTTATCATAATAATTGTTCGTTAAAAAAAAAAAAAAAAAAACAAAAAATAATAATAATTATATTAATAAAACAAAAATTTGATTATCACCGTAAATAAATAAATATGAAATAGCAAAAACGAAAAAAAAATTAAAACCGTAAATAATTCACACATCGAATCGGTGGTTGTGAAGGTGGAGGTATTGGTGGTGGTGGCGGTGGCGGTAGTTTATTTGAGGGAGAGGTGAATTAAAAATATTATTGTGGCCCATTATATTATAGTTAAAAAAACCAAAAAATTACACTCATGACGAGCGACCGTCATTGTGTTATTATTATAATTTTAACCATTATAATAATAAAACATTTACCCGTCGGTTTGATAAGTAATTATTATTTTCCAATATATTATATTATCATAGTAAATAAATAATAAATACGTTAGTAATAATTATTATACTATTAATATGATCAATCTAAAAATTAAACTTATAAACAATTTATATCGTTCAGCAGTGTGCTAGTTCGATGAACTTTTCCGTTTCAAAATTTGTTTTCTACTTCGCAACGCGTATTTTTAAACAGAATTAATTAATTTTTTTTCGTAGCATTATAGGACGAGAAAATCAAAGATGTATACAGAATATATAATAAATGTAGTTGTGAACCAATTTTCGTGGCGATTAAAATGTGATCAGGTAATAATAACAACAAAACGGCGATGTCGTCGAGAGTCGCGTCTCAGTGGATGGACACGAGATTAATTTTATTTGCACTGTGTTTAATATAGTAGATGGGTCGAATGCTGAATCACGTCTTCTTTAAGTAGTCGAATCTGATCTAAGTAGTCGAATCCCCCCTGTAGAGGAAATATGATTATATTATGTTATATACCTAACACAGTTCATATCATAAGTGTATAGTATTATACACATTATTGTTGTGATTATATTTTACGAAGGTTTCTCGAGACGCTCATCAATTCGACGACAATTGATAATATTATATCAGTGTTATTCGTTATTACTACTGCCTAGATATTGTGTGTGTGATTCATTATGAGATCTTAATTAGATGGTCTTGATTTGTTTTTTTTTTCTATTCTACAATTATTATACGGCTGCGCCCTTATTATTATAATGAGCAACACGCGACAATTTTTTTTTCCGATTTTCTGGTTTGATTTATCGTTCAGAGATTATAATTAGTTTAGGTATAGTTATTATTATTATATAATATAAGTATTAAGTTAATATTATTAAATTTACATATTTTGGGTAATTTCATTTATATAATAATAAAAACCCTAAAAAAAAAAAACGAATATAATAATAATAATTTTTTTTTCTTTAATGTAATTATCTTATATATTAATTTTTTTTTATTTGTTATCATAATATAAACATTATTAATATAATAAAACATGTTTTTTTTTAATTTTAAATCATTATAATTATTATATAATATAGAAACGATTATTATTAATAGCATTATTGAGAAAGAAAACCTTTGGTGTAAGTGAGAGTGAGTGAGACGTTTATATATATATATCTCTGGTGATAGTTGTGAGTTATTGAGTCAATCACACGCATAGGGGCGACTAATATCGGTCAACCTGTAATAAGATAGTAAAAAAGAAAAGGTCAGAATGATAAACAATACGTATAAATTATTATGAATTCTTTTTGAATAAAAAAAAAAAAAAAAAAACAATGATTGGACGATGAGATTTTTATGAATGAACAACAATGACCTTACGATGGAAGAAATTTATTGACTCTTGCGTTGTTCAGTGGTACCCATTGGTAAAAGCGGCCGGAATCAAAGGCCCCTGAAAAAAAAATACAAAACTGGTTAATACAAATCGAAAAAATTAAAAGTAAATAAAAAATGTCTTTTTACAAAAGGGGCGTTGTGTGCCGTGTGGTATGTGTGTGTGTGTGTGTGTGTGTGTGTGTGTGATGTTGATAAACAAGCCAAACATATAAACACGAACGACCACCGATTACACGACGTTCCATGACATTTTCGAGGTCTGTTTTGACATTACAATATTATATTATATTTTCAATAAAGTATGGACATTTTAAACTTGTTGTGACGTAGATCACGTAGTGATAGTAATATTGCAATGTCGTCAACATGCATCGTTTAAAATGATCAGATAACGAGGTCGGGACAATTCAGTCTCGTGTACGTATAGGGAGCGTGTTATTAAAAACATTTCCAGTTAGTAGTTAGGCAAATTTGTACTATTCAAACGCAACGATCGAAACTCTCTAGTCGATTAGTTGTGTAGCATAGCAATAATAATATATAGTGTCAGTTTTCAATCATACGTACACATTTATACAACAGAGTAATAGCGTATATACATTTTCAAAGTTATATAAAAGTTCAATCGATTAGACTGGTGAAATAAATATAAAAATAGTTGTGTCTAGCAGTCAGATATATAATAGGTTCCAATGTTCTGCACCTAACATACATTAAACTAATTACTGATATATAGATAAGAAAAAAACTAGTTTTCGCATTAATATATATATATATATAACTATTATGAATTGCAATTTATTTGTTTAACAAACTTGCTATATTAGGTGCAATAAATACCAATTAAAAACATTACAATTTTATAACTAATACAAAATCTAATAATTTCAGTCAAAATCAGTAAGTGTTAATAGTATGGTGTACACGGACAATAACACGATCCATTAAACTACAGCAGAGAGAAACAATACCTACGATATACAGATAATTGTCTCCAATAAATCTGTGAAATTGAAATTCGAAAATTATTTTAAAATTATATAATGTAATATGATTGCACAGCAATCGAAACTTTTCAAACATTTTATATTACACTGTACATTATGTCATGGAAAAAAAAAAACAAAATGACAACGACAATTTATTATCTTCCTATAAGAATCTGAGGCTAACCAAAAGGTTTCGTGATGATATTATTTTCTAAATGTTTTTTTCGTGTCTATTTTATTCTATCTTGTCGGTAGGCCACGCTCTACATCTCGGTACACGTTTATTTTGAGCCTGACTTAAAATTCTATTTCACATTATTAATTAGCATCGGGTTTTAATTATTCGGTAACACAGAGGTAGACGACGACGACGACGACGACTATTACCTCGAATATGTGGTTTTAAAGGCAATGTTTAAAAAATACGGAATTGATTGGAGAAGAAAGAGAACGTATTATTGCGAT
The DNA here is from genome assembly GCA_949089665.1 of Macrosiphum euphorbiae. Classification (NCBI taxonomy): domain Eukaryota; kingdom Metazoa; phylum Arthropoda; class Insecta; order Hemiptera; family Aphididae; genus Macrosiphum; species Macrosiphum euphorbiae. Next base: position 8,677,860 of record CARXXK010000005.1, on the reverse strand, counting down.
TTAATTACCTTTTTTTCCAGTTTGAGAGATATTCTTCAATGCTAGATCTAAGGTAATATTTATACAAAACGTACACTCAACACTGTCAGTCATATTTTAAATAAAAATAATTTATAACGATTTTGTAATGTGATCCGAAATACGCATTTTCAACGCGGAATTTCTCTCGAAAATAATATAATGTTTTATCGAAGGTTCTGCGAATTTTTACAAAATATTATAAGCCATGATATGTAATAATATAAAGTTTATTAATATTTCCTGCAGTGAATATTTAGATCAGTGGTGGCTAGGACGGCTAGTAAAATGAGACGCGCATTACCTCTCAATAAACGTGCTATAAATAGCTATAAATTGATACATTTTCAATCATATTAAACGTTTTAAATCATTATAATATGTCAATTTTTTCGATGATTTTTTTTAACAAAAAATTCGTATTTATTTTCTTCCTAGAAATACGTATATTGTTTGTAATAAATTGTTTTACACGATACAAAATATATGATTGGTTTGAATAAACTATAAAGTGATAGGAAAATCCACCAATTGTCCCTAGTCTAAAATGCACAGCTATGGTGAATGGTTTTTTTGTTTATAAAACAATAGTATAGTTAATCTCCATAAAATTTATGTTATAATAATAATAATTATTATTATTATATTATTATAATTCAAATATTTTGTTGGTCGGCGCGTTGTATAGGCAATTTCGCTACATGGGTGTGTTGCGACTAGCGAGGTGGCTCGCGCTATTCTCGATAAACGAATTTTAGAATGGGAAATTAATCCATTGTCGAATTTTCATTATATTATTAGAAACGCCATTTCGATGTTGCACGAATTGTAATAAAGATTTATTAATTCATTATATAAACGATTGTTATTGTTTTGTATGTGTGTGTTTTATTCGATAGGGGAGGGGAATGTCGCATCATTAAAACAAATAATGTATATACTACCAAAGCTATCACTGGTCAGAATATGTGGCAGTAACGGATCTATAATATTATAAATATATTTTAATATTAAAATTAATATTATATTTTAAAATATACAGTTTATACGTGATTTTTAAGAAAAAATTAACTATTCAGTCTGTTCAGATTTAATTTAAATAGAAACCATTGACCCGACATTATATGTTTATAGAGATACGACACACAAGCGAGTATTAAATTAATTACAACAATGACTTAATGATGTTCAAAAAGACGATTTATGAAGGTTAGGGTGGTAACTGTGGTCATGCGTCAAGAAAACGTTTTGTTTGAGAGGAGCTGAAAATATATAATTTATTTATTTTTATTAACTACAAAAAGCGTCATTCATGACTCATATGATGTATTTGTGTATTATGAATGCAAATCAAAGGACTATCGTATTTCTTAACAGTATAATATAACTTTTAAATTTATATGGTTAATTAATAATAAAAAATTAAGTTATCTGATGTATACGATGCGATTTACTCGTTTTGTGAATAATATCGATGTGTGGGAAATACTAAATCGAAAAACACAAATTGTTGTACATCAAGATGTGGTCGATAATTAATAATGTATTTAACTTGAAATGAAAGATTTAAAGTTATAAAATTGTCCACCACAACGGACTTTCCAATTATAGCTGATATTTCAACCGGAGAAGAACGATAACGGAAAAATCGGCTAATGACTTTCTCCAGACCTCATGTCCCGTCTCCGAGGATCACTCGAATTGTTGGTCAATATTTTTAGCAAATATAATAATACCAATATACGATCTCATATTTTCTTTCGATTATAGCTTCTAACAATGTTTACCTAGTGATAATAAACAAAAAAAAATCTATAATTTTGTAATATCCAAATGTATAAAATAATAATATAACCGCATAGTTAAAAATGTAATGAATAATAAACTTAAGGTTTATCAAAATAAGTAATTAAAACAGTATAAGTATACTATAAACATCGCTAAAAACGCATAGTATTTTATTATTTAATAATACAGTAAGGAATTAATTACGAATATAATAATATATGGTCACGAGTTCCACAAGTCCATATTCTGTTTTAAAACGCGTAAATGTTAAGTCTATATTTTTAACTTGCTTTGTACTAAGACAAAGCTACCGACAGACTATAGGTACCTACCGAGAGACAGTAATTTAATAATATATAGACTTGCAGAGAAATATGCTTTTGACTACCTAGTGCCTACTTTTTTTTCATTATTAATGTTATCAATGCGGACCAGCAGTTGTACACTCCAAGGGAACATAATATTTTTTGCAACGTCGGCAACTCTATACAGTCTACACGACAATAATAATAAGTCGTAGTCTGTCTCGTATATTTTTTTCTTTAAAAAAGGAAAGTTTTCGAGAACAGACCTCGGTAACGTCCGGGCTAGAGTTCCAGAATTGATGCGCTATAAATGGGTGGGCTGCACGTGACACAACGAGTGAGTGCACATATTATTATTAGAAAAGTATACAATGGCCGAGAAAAAGGGATAATATATGAGCCTTGAAAGACATCAAAAAATGAAAAAAATGCTAAAAATCATTTTTTTACTATTCGATCTATGTAATACTTTTTTTTAAATGAAAAAGTCATCGGTGAACCAAATTTATATTATTACTAATATTATTATTATTATCATACGTGTGCGAGCTATCATGGGAGTCCAGGAGGGATGAGTGACAAATAACATCAACATTTCAATATATTATTGTAATTTTATCATATTACGAAGTTGGTTTGTTTTTTTTCAAGCCTACGCTCGTTGGATTGTCTGAAAGATATAAAATGTGCATTTCCATGTATAGTATAAGTGTGTGTGTGTGTGTGTATTTAGGAAGGTATATTAACTCTAACGAGGATAGTAGGCAGATGCATTGTGTGTATAATACGAGTGAATAGTTATAATAGTTTGTCGCGGAGACGCGATTCGAAATACGTCGGAAAGTTTGCAGGTGAGCGGACACCACAACAACGACGACGATGACGACGACGACATACGTTACCAGCAGTATTTTAATTTATAATATTTCAGAATCCCGGGGGAAAGGATGCGGACTAGGAGGATTTGAGGCAACCAGGCATACCACTCGATCCCCCCTCCCCCGGTGAAGTGATTAATTATCCGAGGGCGGCGATGACGGAAGTTGAATAATGTATCAGCGCTCGCGGAATCCGAAGCAAGTGAATATAACACGAGCGCACACACATGATCAACGTACGCGTCTTCCGACGGACCTGCCACGAGGGTGATGTGGTTATAGTGGTATAGACCTTAGTTGGGAGCTTATTGCATATTTGTGTGCGTTAGTCGGGAAGCGCATATTCCTGCAGCATTCGAAGGGATTTGACTGCGCAGGGTTTTCGGGAGGGTGGTATTATAAGAGTGGGGCTTGATGTTGATATTGGTACTAGTTAACAAATACTACGTTTTTTCAAAGAAGATTTCCAGTTCGGGGAATGAGGTTGACCCGTTCCGACCGTTACCATGGTACGACTGAAACCGGTAGACCACTAAACCGGTCTGTATACTTTATATTATATTATTATGCTTGCAGCATCGAACGGCAGATGGTATTATTTTATTATTCAACTGTCGGTATATTATAATTCGCTAACAAAATAAAAAAAACAGTCGTGAGCAAATAAGATGTTTTTTTCATTTTACAAACTCCCTATATGTATACAATATTATATTTTCGTCCTAATCATTCTGCTAAAACGTACATAGATACTATCATTGTCGAAAAGTGAGGTTGCGCTAGAGTGTTGATTACAATTTCATAATATTATTAAAACTTAAAACACCGTCTAAACGAGTCTAATAATGCTATATCGTGTATTAAATTCGATTCGGACGACAAGAGAGGAAAAGCAAAAAAAAAAAAAAATACTAAAACTGTAAAACTGTAAAAACGTGTTGTCGGTCGGGACGCGTAAACGGTCGTCCACCTCAGTTTTCCGACAATTTTAGGTTAGGATTTAACCCAATACACCTATTCAACCTCACGAGGGAAACCCGGCGAACCACTTTATATACATAGTGTAACCGATAAACACGCGACGATAAAACAATATATTATAATATAATATTACCTATTAGTTATTACATATTTTAATATAATATTATATACACAAAATAAATCACACACAATAATACAATAGTTTAAGGCGTGCGGGAAATGTGCCTGAGGAGAGTGCGAATCGTGCGGGGTGTCTGTAATATATAGAGCGTACACACACATATAATAATAATAACAATAACAACAACAACAACAAAAACAACAATTATTTCAGCACAAAAATTATTTGCGGGCGTTTTTACGAGATATACCTAACCCCGTCGGCGGTCACACGGCAGCAGCTACACAGTGTAGGTCACAAAAATATACATCTAGGCGGTTTGTGTGCGAATGGGTGTATACTTGTGTGTGGGTGTGTGTATGTATGTGTGTGTTTGTATGTGTTTGTCGTTTAAGTTTTGGTCAAGACGATTTAAAACAAATACAATATCATGTTTTAAAAGTAATAGTAGTAACAATGACTTATAAAAAGAAGGACTGCGCTTAAGGTGAGAGAAAGAGAGATCGAGTCATCGTCGTCGAGGAGTGTAAAAAAGGGTATATCAGAAATTCGAATAGTGACGTTTGAATAAGTGCTGGGAAAAATTGACGTATTGATATTTTTTATAAGGTTTGCGGCTCTTCATATTCTCTCTCGTCGTTCAATTCGCCTCGTCCAGCTCATCTTGGCATACGGCAACCGTAAGCACAGACTGTTTGGTATTTTTTTAAATTGTACGAGTTTCCGAGTGCCAATATGAACTGGACACCCATTTACAAACATTCGATTTGCATTTTGATGGGGTGGTGGGGAGGGTGGGGCGAGGAATGCGCAGTCCGTCTCTCCATTGGGTCCACGTCGAGTACGGTAAGTAGTTGTGTAGTTGGTGTCAAGTAAGAGAGAAATGTAAAAAATAAATAAAAATAAATAATAAAATTATAAAAATAAATTTTATATCGTTACAAACCCTTACGCAAATCGGACTATATACCTACAGGATTGTAATTAATGGGCGCACGTGAGACGGCGATCGCGGGGAACGCGGACGGTTGCGGTGACGCTGCTTGTACGTAATCGGCCGGGTTCGAGCTGTACATGTCCATGGTGGACGGGGCGCCGGGGCCGGGCGACGTGGCCGGCGGGAACGCGGCGGCCCGCGGGTTGCCGGGGCCGCCGGTGTGCGGCGACGCTGGTGGCCCGAAACCTTGTGCGGCGACCGCGGCTGCCTGATGGTGGTAATTGCTCATCACTTGAAAAATACACACGCACGGTCATTTGATAAACATAATACAACAATGTAGTTAGTAGGTATAGGTTTAGTGTTTATTATGATGATAGTAATAGTAATAATAATAATAATAATAATAATAATAATAACAACAACGACAACGATAATAATATTTTATATTATATTATCTCGACACACTAAATCCGAGATAACGACATTGTAAAACTACTACACAATACGATATCATAATAATATAATATATTTTATACCTACGTCGTGTTTAGCGTATATTACAATAAAACAAAAACGTCGTGTTGTTAAGACACGCTATTCAATCGGAAAGTCGTACGTGTTTATGTTATTGTGAGTTGTGCCGAGACCGGGCGAAACGTCGTTAGTATTATTTTGTATTGTTTTTTAAATTTGGTTTTTTTTTGCGCACAGTTCTAGTACATTATTAGAACGAACACTCCAGCAGCGGTTACGAATAATATTATAAATGTTATGACGATTTTCCGATCAAATCACGTGACACACCTTACTGTACAATATAATAATATTATATTATTATACATACGATTCATATACTGCAGCAGTGTAATATATAATATAATATTTATGACGTGTACGATTGAAAAATTATTCATCACCGGTGTGATTTGGTGGTGAAGTTGTACACCCCACCCTCTGGTAAAATATCATTAAGTGAACACTGGATTACTGGTCGAATTTCGGTAGGTAAAAAATCACTAGCTGATATTTACGTCGGTACGTTTTTAAGCCAAGGTAAAATTTCACTAGTGACCGAGAGGTAAATTTTCACTAGAGATGTTTCACCGAGGGCTGGGGATTCAATTCCATGTAGGGAAAAATCACGGAAATATCGGCATGATCATTGAATATTGCAGTGCTACTGATCGACTGTTAGACCGATACGCGATCCGGACGGAAAATAATTATTGCAAATTTCGAATTCAACCAGTCAATAATCCACGGCATTGATCTTAGCAAAGGCGTTATCAATGATTGAATTCTTGAATTTTAAAAACGCATACAACAAACAATGATATACAATTGTTTAGAAAGTTTTAATGTTGAAAAAACCCATCAAAGTGACAAGTAATATTGAAAGCTTCTAACTTTTTTTTTGGTTAATTTTAAAATCTGTGTTCTGAACAATATTTTGTTTTACGTAGTACGTCACGACTTAGGCTAAAATGTATGTTTGGGATTTTATCCGATGAAATATTCGCAAACGGTATTTCATCGTGCATCAATATTGTACGCATGTAATCTAATAGTTTACCTGTGCAGTGCGTATGATTTTTCAATTAAATCACGTACTGCAATATAATACATTTTATAAACATGTACAGGTGGATCCATTTAATCAGCTGCACAATGTCACAATGTTGCTGTAAATGATTATGATTTTGGAAATTTATGAGCTATAAGAGCACGTTAAACTGTGGTCGACCAACGTCGAGTAATTAATTATTTAATTTATATGATTATGTAAGCAAATATATTTTATACTGGTACGGTTATGTCGACAATGTTATTGTTACGACTGTCCCGTCTTTTGTGTATGTGTGTGTGTGTGTGTGTGTCTGTGTATGTGTGTGCCTGTGTCTGCCTGTGTGTCTGTGTGTCTGTCTGTGTCTGTATTTTTATACACAATTTTAATATTCCTAGTATTATAATATAATACTATATATTATATAGGTATACTTAATGTTATATAATTATATATTATGCTAAAGTGGACCTCGAAAAACTTGCTGTTCTATTCAAACATTTATATGATATTGGTAAAAATTAATAAAAAACAAATTAAAATATATTAGTATATAATCATACAGGTAGGTTATAAAGAGTATAAGTTATACCAAAATGTACAAGTGTATGTGTGTATTATTATTATTATTATTGTTTGGTTGCATAATATTATTGTATATAACATATACGGCGCACATCCGAGCAAATGACAGTCAGGTTTCTGACAGTCATATTAGAGGTGCTTAATAATATTTTAATAGTAATAAACTAAATAATATATCATAGTACCGCGTCTGAATATCACACACACACAACTACACAAGCACTCATCATCGTAATGCCGATGGGGAGATTTTATATATTATGTTATATATATATAATTTAAATATTTAAGAAATAAGGAAAGAAAATAGGTGAAAAACAGCAAACCGCCACTGATAAGCCAAGCAAAAATACATTATACTATAGCGTGATAAAAAAAAAAAAACGGTTTGATCAAGTTTTCCTTTTTTCCGTGAGAAATTTTCCATACGCATCATTATAACATCCTCATCGACCGTTACATAATGTAAAAGAAAAAATTATAATAAATTCGTCAAGAAAAAAAAATGTCTTTTCTTCAGCTTAGGGTATAGTGGAAAGCTTATGCATTTTGTTTTATTCTTTAACTGCAGTGTGTCTGACACCCCCACCGCTTTCTACGAGGTGATGACATTATAATAGGTAACTACAATTTTTGATGCCCACGTCATGAATTCAAATTTTGATGCATACCTGTATACTGTATCCCATAATATTAAAATAGTTACAGCAGTATTATTCTTAATCTTATTATTATTATTATTATTTTTTACTATTTTTATTGTAATATTTTATTATAAAGGTATGTGGTACGTTATAATACTATACGGTTATATTCTATAATATTATTAATAGCTGAATTAAACATGACTGACGATTTACCGTATCGCAAGTACATAACATATACTTATAGTATATTATATAGAAGCGATCGATCAATCGGATACATCGTCCTGAAATCGTAATTTTAATTTTATCTTAGATGAAGATGCAGAAACAAATTTGTATGTACTAGTACTGTTCACGTGTGAAAAATGCAACAAAAAGAGTCTGAAAACATAGTTTCATTTCGGTTCACTAGCTACACTCGTGATATTACGGGGATTGAAAACGGACAGTTTTAAGTACTTGAGAATAGGTAATTTTTAAATTGTTTGTATGTGGGTATTATAAATGTGTGAGTTATAAATTATCATTAGTGTGTGTGACTAGGGTGTAAATAAGATAGTGGAACGCTCCCACACGCGCCTTTATAAGTCACCACCAAGTTGTTGCGTCCGTAAACAGTGGACCTAAAAACGCGTTAAGACTTCTAAAGACTGATTTGAATTCGTAATATGTCTACTTGAGATAGACCAGGGCACATTTTAAAATGTTTAATTTAATTGTCAAATAATCAACACTTACGATTTTGTACATTTGAAATATTCAAACAAAATGTATAAGAGTATAGGAACAACATTTTAAAAAAGTGGCTTGGTTGATATTAATTCGACATATTTACTAATTCAAACCATTTTTCAGAAGTTTTTTTGCATTATCAAGACCATGATTGACAAAAGATTGGTGCATTTTGGTTGAAATAATTGTCCGTTTGTAGCCCCCTTAAATCAAATACATTATTATATGGCTTTATCGTTTTTGTGTTGTAGTTTTCAAACCGCATATTATATCACTATTATTATTATTATTATTATTATGATCATCATTATTATTAAACTTAAAAGTCATCAAAATATTATTATTATTATAACGCGACTGCGAAAATGACACATAGATTTGAATTGAAGATAATGTTATATATTTTTATGTACGATCAATGCCGGGTAATGGTCGATTAAGTAAGCTTGCGCCGGACGGTAATTACGCAAAAGTATACAATAATAATAATAATAATAATAACTATTATGATTATAATAATAATACTGTGGAAATGTTGTGTGTATGTACATAATGCATTATATTAAAGGTCTGTCATGTCCCGATCTTTTTTTTTTTAAATACCTTTATATGTATTGTGTATATATACCTGAAAGGGTACGGTGTGTTATTATTGTTTGGAGTTAATATTATGATATGATAGTTTGTCAGAGATCAAATGCAAATTACAACGACATGCGATACGTTATTATATTGGCGATATTTAAATGCGAATTGGTTGTGAAAAAAATGTTTACACAAAACGCATAAAAACATTTTTCATTTTGCGTTTTGTCAATATACACACCACTTAAAATAAGAACTAAACACATACCTACAAAATTACGCACAATAGTTACTCGCCTCGTTTGCACCAGGACAATATTTGTTTTCATCAATCAATATTTTTGAAAATTATAATTTTTACCGTATACGAAATTATTTGTACGTATTATATTCTGTTATTATGACTTCGTGTTACATACCATTTGGTAAAAAACAAATAAAAAATTTTTTTCGTGTAACGTTGTTCAAATGTTCCTTATGTATATTATGTATCAAATATAAATATTATATATATATATATATACATAATATACATAAATACATATATGATATTACATAAAGACACAATTCATGTAAATGTTAAAAATTAAATTATTTACGAGTTACCAACCATTTAATATAGTTTTGTGCATATTTTAATGTATAGGGTAGCGATAGGAGTAAAAATATATTTTATTAGAATATAATTTAGAATGAGGGCGAGTCTGTACGTGTGCAAAATGACATCCTGTATGTATATATATATGTAAACATTTGTATACGTGTGTAATAAAATATCTATAAGTAGTGATATTATAATAATAGGTATGTAGGAAATGTTCTTTTGTTTCAAAAATATTTATACATGTATATATGATACGGAAAATTACGAAACACGAGTCTAAACAACAAAACATTCTATTGCAAAAACAAAACAAAAATAATATAGTAATAATATTATACAACTACACACATTCCTATATAATGTAATAATATGCATAGAAAGTTATATACATATATTATATTGTTCGAATGGATTCCAAATAATAACAATATACAAACACGATATATACATACTAATATAATAGGAGGTATTTATATACGAAATACACATCTAATCGTAAAAAAAAATATTTAATATACGCAATATATAATACATGTACCTACCTAATTGTACACATATTATTATTATGATATTGTACATTAATGTTAACAAAATAATATAATAGTCGTGAAGAAACATCTGCCATATGCCGGAAACAATAATAAAATAAAACAATTTCTGGGGTACAAAAACGAAAAATACTTTGAAGAAAAAAAAAATCAGCAGTCGAGTGTAATGCATATGTGTAAGTGTATGTGTGCTCCCATGTGTGTGTAGAAAGAAGAGTTTCCTATAAGGTAAGCTCTTTGACTGTGGCGACAGTATTAAATTTATTCAACTGAGCCTTTAAAAAGTGTAATGATTTTTTTTATATAGGTTCAAACATTATTTTTATTTCTTTTATCGGTAAAGGTTAGTTTTTGTTATATATTTATATAAACGCGTTTAATGAAATCGGTTGTTATTAAATATTTATCCTCCTTGTGAATATAGGAATGTAATTCTTAAAGTGTACTTTAGAAAAAAAATAACAAATAAATATTCCTGGAAGAATGAGTGCATGGAAAGTTTCAAGATATAGGACATTTATAAAAGTATAAAGACCCGCAGCGGTCATGTCTAGTTGGTGCTTATTGAAGAGGTTAGGTGGTTGTTTTTTTGACCACAAGGAAAAACTGCCGACTATTGTAGAAAAAATGTCGTGCAAGACGTCAGCAAACTTAATGGCTTGAAAAAAAAATGTAACACAGCATTTTATCAGTTGTCGAGCAGGACCAATCGAGTAGACCTTATCGTGGATTTATAAACAAAAAACAAAATTTATATTGAAAAAAAAAATGCCTTTTTAACAAAATACATCGAATATTGTATTGCAATCATAATAATGTTGAAAAAAAAAATCAATACCATATATTATTATGGACTCGTAAATAGGTATAATGTTGTATTAAAAACGCATTAGGTACCGACGGAATTGGATAACTGAGTTGAATACAATGCGTATACTAACGCTTTCGAAATGTACCTATTTACCCATCTATTATACTTATACACTGGTATCGTCGGTCCCCCACTAACTCCACATTCATGTACCGTCTTCTGCAGATATCTGCGACCGTGTTATCGTCATTCGTCACTGTGCGCGCCCTCTCTCTCTCGCCCCGCAGTATGATGTATGACCTTTGTAATAACGCTCGTTCGCTTATGCACCCGAATTCGAGATCGAAACACATATTATGGTATACGGTATTAAACACGTCGATCTATGATAACACAACATTAATATTATCGCGACGTTACACAATACATTATGTCATATTGTACGCATAGTATCGCATGGGTCGAGAGCCACGCGCAGTTTGGTCGTGTGTTCGGGGTCGGAGGCAATAATTTCGTATTCTACCCGAGCGGCGAATCCATTGCGCACGTATTTCATATGATATAATAATATATGTGTGTGTGTGTGTGTGTGTGTGTGTGTGTGTTATGTGTGTCTATCATATATATATATATATATACGCCATTGGTGAGGGGGTTGTGCGCGGTCGTGGGGGTGAGGGGGTTAAGTGCCGGAAGAATTTTTACGGTAGTCGTGTTGTAAAAACGCATGTATATACGTGTGTTGTAATGTGCTCGCGTACCTATATATATATATACACAGTATACATATATACACTTTATTATATGGCACGCGTCGCGTCCGGGATAAACGCATCGGGTCGAACAGACAGATGTACCTATATATACGAACATTGCGCGGTAAAACGTTTCGCTTTTTTCTTCTTTTTTTTTTTTTTAAAGCGACCGAAACAAAGAGAAAAGAAAAAGCCGAGACTTACGCGGAGCTATACTTACACTGTAAGCCTTACAGGGCGCTGATAAGTGTTCGAATTTGAAATTATAGTCGTTTCCACTACCGTCACATAACCCCCATCGAGACTATTTTAATATTATAGTACATATCTATATTTTACAATAGCCGGATATGCGACCGCGGGGATGCGCTTCACTATAGAAGTGTAGATAATATTATTATATGCTATAACTGTGCTACATATTATTACGCTATCGTTATAATAATATCTTATTAATATATTATTATGGTGTGGGCTCTGCACGTGGCCGCGATGACGTATTTGGTTGCCAGCCCGAACATTGTTATTTGTTATTATTATTTACGACGATATCGATTTGTGTTATTCTAAACACACCGAAAAGAAAAAGAAAATAAAAACGAAAAACGGAAGTGCTCGGCGTGCAGCGATCGTTCGTCTTTCACACGCGGTCAACGGGGACGCGCACACCGCGGCTGCAGCCATCGCACAACAACCCTCGCCATATATAAATAATAATAAACATTATAAGCATATAATGTGTACGTGTGCGTGCGTGTGTTTGTGTGTGTATATTTATAATAATAATATAAATCGACTCGCGTGTGTGCGTGTTCATTTGTCATCCTCCTTCCGCCCCGACCGGATATAACGGCGTGCGAACGGTGAAAAGCTCGACGCCACACAACTATATGTATAACTCGTGTACGTATATTTATATGTATAATATATATATATATATATGTATATGTGCATAATGATGTATACGTATACCCGTCGAGCGGTAATCCTTTCTTTACGGCCCTGCAGCTTCCCGCGATCTACCCTTTTCCGGACTCGCCGGAGCAGTATACACCGCGGTCGCCACGCACGAACGGTCCATTATGGTAATTATTAAAACGTGCCCTCAACTCCACCACCACCCCCGTCCAGGCGCAGGTATACAACAATAGTATAATTTTTACACGCGCGTATCCCGCGCAAGCCTATAATATTATTAAATGTTATATATTATACGTGAACACTGTACATTTACAACCGCAGTGTTGGGTTATGGCCGTAATACTACGCCCGGGGCAATACATTTTGGTATAGGTGTGCTGCGTATATTATGAGGGATATAATGTATTATGATTGTATGGTATAACGACGTACGTATGTGAAAAAGTAACTGAGTGAAATATTTCGTTCCCCGGAAAGTCGTCCTACCCTCGAGTCCTAAGTGAATAATATCGAATAAGTAAATATTCTGCGCAAGGTTACGCGCTGCCCACCTATTCGGTCATAGGTTGCAATGTATTACAGACTACGTTGAATGTAATACGTCTCTTAATAATATTTTCCAGCAGATTTAATTAAGTTTTAAGTAGGTAGGAAAAAGCCTACCTATAATAATGTAATCGATTCACCAACGAAAACTCGACGGTTTTTGCGTCGCCGAGCAACTAACAATAATTATTTTATTGTAAGCTGCTAGGTACATAGTATTTTGCATTAGCTTATACTTTTTGGCAGCGTACATTATAATGGGCGTGCAACAATAGACAACGATCGGCCGGGGTGGAAATTGAAGGCCATGACGTATATATATCTTACAACGGTTTTTATTGGTGGAGGGGGTGGGGTGGAGCAAGGGCAAGGTTTATTTTTACTTATTAAGTGACACCCTTAGTTACGAATTCGCAGTTACTACCCAACACAGTTGTCGGTGTAATATAATTATATAATAGTACACACTGCAGGAACGTCGCGAGAACCGCATCATACCAAAACATGTGTTATTATATTATTTTATGAACGCTGGAAAACGATCGAATATTTCTCTTGTCCGCAAAGGTCGTCGGCTAGGTGACTGCAGCAGTATACCCGTTATACGCATATAATGCACGAACAATAATTATAAGTTTATTTCTTCCATGAATCAACGGTATTGCCCGGGACACGTCGCGACTAGAGTTTAAAACGATCGTTTCGCGACTCGACGTTAAGCGCACGTGTATAATATAAATTATACGAGTATATATATATATATATATATATATTATATACATTTCGGAGCGTATCCCTTCGCGAAATACTTTAAAACGCAATATAAATTCAAATTGCTGTGTCGACGACGACAACGACGCGGTGAAAAATAATTACGTTGATATTACACGCGCGCGGAGCGTAATAGTAATAATAACAACGACACGACGACGACGACGACGACGACAACGATACAGCATTCACTAATTCTATAGTCATTCGAGGGGGTCTCCCCAGCCGACGTTTTCGGAGGTCACGTTTTAAAAATTCTCAGCGCTCACGTCATCACAGGGACGTCGACTTCGCATCTCGCTGGCGAGTGAATTATTCATACTGCGACGACCGAATTCGGGTTTTGATTTTAACGAAGTCGCGTGTTTCGTTAATGTTTTATAACAATAGGGATTTTCGTCACAGACGTATATCGCGTCGTTCCGGATACCATGGTGACTCGCGTTGTATATAGTATGGGCAGGTATATACCTACCTACTTTTGTTGCCATTTCGGTTGTTCGTACGCTCGGGTTGCGGCATCGGAATAATAAAATGTAAATATTGTATAATATTGTATAGGTATATAGGAGCCGACCTGTGGATGAGAGAGGCTATATTATTATATAGTACGCACAGACGGAAACGATTGAAATATGTATAAATCGCGAGTTTATATACAGTAATATACCATGGCGGTATAGGTATACTCTGCAGTTGGACATATTTTATTCGAACCGTATATTTACGAGGAGATTAAATTTTCAGGACGCGCCAGTGTCATGTCACTGTCGCTCACTTAGAATTATTCGAGAAAAAACAATAATATGTACGCGCGAGAGACGAGCAAAAATTGTTTATTCCGACGTCTGCAGCTTAAAAAAGAATGAGAAGAAAGAAATTATGAAAAAAACGTTCCATCGCGATATGACAGCGGCGTGGACGGTATAACAGATATTGTATGAAAATAGAAAGAAAACTTTTCAATGCGCCAAAATAGTAACCACCACCAAGGTCATATAAGCCGACACATTGTAGGATCCTCTTATCCGGCTTCTGTACATAATAATAACAGTTTTTCGGGTATGTAGAATGTATATATAGTTATGTAGTGATCAAAGGGGCTCGTAAGATAAATGGCGAGAATACGAACAGTTTTAAAGGGATGTTATTCCCACTTTTACCACCATGGAATGACACCTGCCGTACTTGTTATCTTTAGTAATAATTAAGAGAACGATGACAGTAGCGCACTTCGATTGCAATTGAAACATTCATAAGAACAAGGGACAATTCCAACTTTCACTTTTATTCACGAGAAAAACGAATCTTTTTAATAGATAACTAAATATTTTTATCATATACACTTTTATTTTTTATTTAATTGGTACCTAAGGGCTACGATTAAATAATCTGATACAAAATTGAAGATAATTAAAAAGCAAATTTTTTACTTAAGAAATATTATTTTTCAAAATAGTGAACTGGGCACTTAATCTTCAAATTGCCTCAATATTATTGTATAAATTATTTCCATAAATATGATAACATCATTATATGAGGGCGGAAGAGTACAAATGGAGTATTATAAATACGATGTGCGATTTATAATATTAACGTAAAAAATTTGACACGCGTCGCACGTGGTTATTGGTATATTAGAGAGGCATCGTCTGTTTTCATTTCGAGAGAACAACTTAATGCGTTATTATAAGATTTATCTCTCGTATTTTTCTTTATTGTGTAATTTTAAATTTAATATTTTTTTCCTCCTTTTGTATAGTTCGAAAATCGCGTGCTCGTATTTATATTGCCGACTTTGCTCGACCGGCAGCAGTACTAATTGCAAATTATTATAATTTCAAATGCGGATTAAGAGAACCGTCGGAGTTCAGTCATATTTTTTTTCCACCGACTTCATTGCCGGTCCCCATCCCTCCGCCGGACCGACCGACGCGTTTTTTGGCCGCGCTCCGATGGCTCTCTAACCATCCGAATAAATAATTAATTTTTAACAATTCCATTTCGTTAATTGCTTCATGTTATTATATTTGACTGGAGGTTTTTTTTTCATCCGTTCGCTTCGTTTCGTCTCTCTCTCTATATATCTCTCTCTATCTCCCTCTGTTTATCTCTGTGTCTCTCCAAAGTTCGCCAACGGTTTTTCGACGCTGACGAAAAAAAAGGAAATCTAATAATATATACATACACGTATTTATATATTTATATATATACATAGTATATACATGCTCGTACATACGTATATATCGGGAGAAAAATAATAACAATAAAAACAAAAGCTTCTGTTTGCGCGAGATTATGAATTTCCTCCACAGCTCGTCGAGAAGGGGTGGGTGGACGGGCGGTGAGTGTGTAAAGCGAGAGCGCGTCTACCCAATTTGTCGGAAAACATCGCAAACGTCGACTACAATAATACAATATGTATGTATTATATATGTATGCTATTTCCGAGGCGCGTGAACGAAATTATTTACACGGCGGCGACGGCCGATCCAGTTACATAGTATATATATATACACACTCCTATACGATAAACAGTGATATCCTTATTATTTTTATTTTTACATCGTCCAAGCGAGTTTCACGAATTCACCGTTTTCGTTTATTGAACTCTCCGGGTCGCGGATACAAGCTTTGGGTTGGTTTTTTTTTCCATTGTTCATTTAAATATTCTTCTCATTACAAAAAATAAACATTTGCAATAATACCACAGTCTATTCTTGAAAATTAAGCACATCAAATTTAATTCGCCAGCCCGTAAGATATACATTATTTATAGTGCGTGGCGGCACAGATTTGTTTAGGGACCGAGTTGGCTCTACGAATTTGACCAACGAAATCAAAATCGAAAATTTATCATTTAAATTATTAACGACGCCGAGTATAGACCGTTATGTGCGCAAACATAAATTAAATAGTATGATATCACAGTGCAAAACCCAATTATTTGTATCGACAACAGACGAGAATTAGACCCGGGGAGTGGGGGGAGGTGTAGCGTTTTTATTTCTGCCATAACTATAACTTGAACATATTTTGCGTACACATAGGTACCTACATAAAAACATAACAATTTACGGTTACTGTTTACGAATGAATTATGGTTTAAAATCGATTGTAAATAAGAGTACGCGGGGTACCTATATCAAAAAATAAATAAACAAATAAATAAAACCGTAGTTATACACTAGTCGAGTATTCTTCCGTTCGCGATAGAAATATTTGGTCGTTAGGCTATAAATATAACAACATATATTATTATTTCCCTACAACCCCAGTGCGGCGTGTCGGTTATTCGCACGCGTCGAGTTTTCACACTCCGCCCTCTCCCCCCACACATAACTCATCCAATAAGCGCATTTTTAGTTAACAACACCATTGTATATTATAATAGAGGACAAAAAAACCGTGTTTAGCCTGCGAGTTGGAAAAAATAATAATACAACGATTGCGACAAAAAGATAAAAATATAAACGCACACGAAATACGTGAAAATGTGGGGGTGGCGGGACAATTTAATAGATAAATAAGGGCGGACCTGTCCCCCGAACCCCCTCCGTTCCGGTAGTAGCCCATCGATTATGCATCCATCAAAATGTGCGTCCGAATATTATCGCAAAATACTACCTACCTAATGTGGTATAACAGTATAACGGTCGTTTGGAGATCGCTGTAAAGCCGTAAATCGCACTCGTAATATTATTAATAAAGAGCTAGTGGAGGATTTACACGCGCAGACAGAGAACGAGGACTGGCGGATAAGTCCAAACAATTCATCCGGGTACGGCTGTGGAGTTTGTAAAAATATGATAAAACGGTCGAAAGCAATGGAGTTCAACATTTTAGTAATTTAACATAATATTACATAAATATTAATAATAATAATTGGTATAAAATCAATCGTCAGCGCGAATCGCATAATAGTAGTAGTTAGTAGTAGCAGAAGTATTAGTCTGTAGTAGTAGTAATAGCAGTAGCATGATCATTATTATTATTATTATTATTATTATTATTATTACTATTATCATTACTATAACAATATTTATACGTTTACGACCACGAGACAGTCCGGAGGTTAGTGTATTACAATAACAATTATAACTATTATTAATAACGTTGCGTATTCCGGCGACGTGCATTATTCGCATGCACGCAAACGTGGATATAATATTATTATACTCACGCCTCGACTTCCGCGGGACAAATGGAAAGAGAACAATACATCCGAAGTCTCGTCTATACGGTTGATGGGCATGTATTGTATATTATATAAATATAGTTATGCGCAGAGAGAGAGAGAGAGAGAGAGAGAGAGAGAGGGAGTGAGTGAGTGAGAGGTGGAGAGGGCGACAGCGCAGCAGATATATCCGGATATGAGTTCTGAATTCGTAGGATTTCGTCGATCGCTTTTTTCCATCAGAGTAAATTATGAAAATATCACTATGATAATAACAATAATAATAATAATATACAGAATCGATGTTTAGTAAGAATGATATAATGTAATTTAATATGTCGTTTTATGATTTTTCATTCCAACGAATTTCGTATAATAAAGATGAGTTGTCGTCATATATATTTAAATGAAAGATAATTATTGAGTAGAAAATTCTATATTATTATTATTTCTATTACGTATGTACAGATAATTTTAACAGTTACACACAACGTTTCAAATGTTAGTTATGAATCAAAGTAAATTAACCTATTTGGTGAATATTAATTAAGTTGTAAACGAAAAAAAATTAATTTCGTGTAAAGTCAAGATTTTGATACATCTGGACAATTCACATAATATCCAATTCTGTATAGGTATTCAGATGTCATAACCACCTTAAACGCATTTTTTATCTCTTTAAATATCTTTTTTTAACGTAATTTTTCTTATTTTTTCTTATGGTATTATTAACATGAATTATATTATGTTTAAACTTGCGTGTATATAAATTGGAAGTACCTTTTATGTACACGTAAAGAGGCGTATCCACGAGAATGATATTAAATATAGTAGTAATAAAATATATCGGTCTCATCCTACCAGCAGAAAGATAGTCGATCGACAACTCACATGATTCGGTGTATGAGACATGCCTGCTCATAGTAATAATAATTAAACTATGCACCATATTATAATATAATAGAAAATATATCATCTCGAAAATACGACAAGCAAAATTTGTTATACTATAAAAATTAAATGCAATAATAAAATTATTTATATTATATAAATGGTGAATAAATAATTAAATATGATATTTTCATTTTAAAGAGGAGCCACCAAAATTCTGCATATTATATAGTTGACATTGCTATATGTAAAAAAAAAATGTAGCTTGTTTTCTCTAAAACTCGACACAAACTTGACACAACCTAACCGTTTTATGTAAATGTTTAAAAGTGGAAATATTGATTTCCATAAAATGTTCAAATAGTAAGGTTGCGTTTTAAGTTTTAAAGTTTGAGGCGGGCAGAGGAGCGTATGATTATATATTATTTTATACAGTTAGCGAGGACGAACAGAGGTCTTCTTTGAGGACGAACGGTGGCACTTTGTATAATAATAGATATATATATATTATATACACGTATAATATGGGAGAGTGTGCCATCGTTCCATAGATACGAGGTTAATAGTTTAATATAATACCGATTCCATTATACGATTATAATAATAACTATTATAATTATTGCGAATAACGACCGAGAGTCGGGTTCTGTCGGTGGCCGTGTGGTCTAAAGTTTCGCCTCCGGTCGGTTTCCATCTCTGCGTCGATGATTATTATATTATTATTATAATACTATAATAGCGACGATTTAGATAATAGCACACACTGCGCCGTATTGCGATAACGCAGCACTGCTGCACTAAGTGTATATGCGAAGAGTGTGGGGCGAATATCGTGTTTTATCGGTCTATAGGGTCTCGAAAACATTCGTTTTTGTTTCGCAAAGGAATAACGGAGGCAGTGGAGACATCATTGTTTATGAAAACTTTTCTGCCGGAGTTCGCGAAAACAAACGGTCGCCCGGCTGGTGTGGCGATACGGTTCGCGTATTATTATTATTATTATTGTATTATTTGCAAAAGAAGAAATCCGACGATTTATGTATTATATTATTATATTATATCGCATATTATACCGCGGCGTCCAATTATTGTGCGATACGTTCGTGACAATGAGCAAAAACGATAACTCGCGGCTATATATCACCGCACGCGCGCTCGTGTATATGGTATATAAAATGTGTATGACTTATGCACGCCCTCCAAAAGTTATTGTTGAACAAGAGCGGATAATGCGATAAATTCGGGTGTGCTGGTTTTACAGTTGGCAAAATAATTTTTGGTCTCATACCCGCCCGCGCACGCGACGATATACCATCGAACTGCTACTTCGTCGCGTCTGTCGAATATGTACTCGTCCTGGGCGATCCTTATGATATATTGTTATGATCTGTGTACTATCGATTGGAGTTCAAAAAACGTAAACTAGAGGAGCACTTCGGGCAGAGTGTGGGGGGAGACAGTCGTATATTATATTATACGCTTCCGGTAGATGGTTTCGCGGACCAGTCGCGAGACCGTCGAGCGGGTCTAACAACCGAAGAAATCTTATGAGATTATGTTATGTGCAAAGTACAAGTGTTGTTATTGTTAGTATTATTGTCGTCGTATATATAGGACTTGGGCACTGTTTCGGTCTCTGGAGCGTAGAACGAAAACAAACCGGAAAACTTTAGAAAGCAAGACAACTCGATTCGAACAAAAAGTTTACGTACACTCGATTTGTGCTGTTCGACGGTCATTATTATTATTATTATTTTTTTTATAATAGTTTCCCGGCCGTGAACTCCATCGATCCTACAAATACGTTGTATATATTATATAGTTACGGTTCTGAGCTGAGTCTAAGTCAACAAACTGCAACGCGAGTAGGACGCGGATACGATGAAGGTGGTGCGTGATGAATGGAGGGTGATTATAAGTTTACAGTGGCCGTCCACCGTATACGCAGTGTCAATGTATATTTGTTATATCAATGTTTATTTGTTTTTATGTGAATATTATAGTATTGCGACCGCGTTCATAGTATAATCACATAATATACAGAGTGTTTGAGTTGTTTTGGAAAACTATTATTACATCTATTCGAGAGCCACGTCGGTTCAAAAATTCAAAGCCGCAATTTAGTGTAACGCGCTAATCCGCATATTATTCTTCCGGAGGACGCGATTACAGTTTGTGCGACGATGGTGGGCGCACCCGACGTAGTCAGAAACGATGAACGCACACAGCGAGTAGCGATATTTTATATGTGTATGGTTGCTTATATACAAACGTAGTAACAATATACAATAACAGCCATCGTGCGTGTATGTATATAATATAATATATTATATAGGTACCCCGCCCGCCGCCGACCATAACCCTATCGCGGATATAATATATTCTATCATATTATCCGCGGCGGAATACGCATGTACAACAATAAAAAAATATTTCCGACGATAAAATTATTCGCTGAGGCCACCATAATCATCCAACATGTGCTCGAATGGCCCGTATTATATTATTATTATTATTATACACATAGCGCGGAATTCGGAAAACGTCTGGAAATAAAGTAAAAACGAATCTGACTGCTAAAGCTCTCCGCCGCCGCGAAAGCGGAGTGCGCGGCCGAGAGGTTCGGTTGTTTGTCGTTTTTGTTTTATTTTATTTCATTTTTTATTTTATTTTTTTTTGTTTTCTGTTTTAGTTTTATATTTTTTTTCGTTTTCGTTTTTTTTTTTTTTTTAATGCGACTGGCATTTGGATAACAGACCTGCTGCAGGGGCTTTACGGAGGAACCCTTTATCTAGCAATAATGTGGACATTAACGAACGCCGGCACATAAAAACCATAACAATCGCAATACCCGCCAGCCACTCTCCGCTGCTCGTAAAACGCATAAAACCACGGAATCGCAATTACTTTTTTTTATATAGATATATATTTTATTTTTTTTCCCTCCGGCCCAGTGTATAATATAAACTATCATTTATCAACTGAACATCGAACGAGATAGGATTTCTCCTCTCTATTATTATATAGGTGTGTGTGTGTGTCTGTGTGCGTGTGTGCGTGTGATCGGCAATATTTTTTTTTTTGTTCAAGAGAAGCGGATATCGGATTTTTTTATGATTACTTCCGGATAAAGCTTTCCGACCGAGTTCGCCGGACTGTTACATTAATGCATGACCACGGATTTGATGATGAATTTTTTTTACCACCGCAAGTGCGTGTGGTAGGTGGTGTGGGGAGAACCCCTCATTTATTGGTCGCTGGGTGTCGGACGGGGGAGAGCAGAGCGCGCGAGCAGAGAAACAGATAATCAATCATCCGGGTGTTCAGGAATTTGTTTGTCATCGTCGCCATCTGGCGAAATAAATTAACTGAAAATAATATTCAGAATAAATAAACACACCGTGGCATGCAGCTTTATCTTCTACTTCGGGAAGCCTAATCGGAAAATTATCAACCCTGGCAAAAGAAAAAAAAATAGTTATAGATCATCACTGAAATGAAATTAACAAAATAAAAAACCCGTCTCATAAAACCATATTGTAACATCGTATAGCAAATGGTGGAGCCCCCGTTGAAAAACGACCTCCAACAATGCTGTCGTAGACCGTTAAGGCGTAAAATAAAAGATTATATAATAATTATATTCTTTTATATTAATTTTTACTGACATAAACAGCAAACATACCAATATTATACCACGGTTGTCTAAATAACCATGCTACATGCCTACAAAAAAATCTTTGAGTAGTATATTAAATTATATATATATATATGTACACATATATATTTAGCTATATTACGATGGACATTCAATAACATAATATAGTCCATTGACACCTAACAAGGTCGACTGACTACAATATTGAATATACATTGTGTCATACGTACGTAGATATAATATATTATTATATTGTTATGCATAGTCGAAATACTGATCATCTAAGATTAAAATACGATACTCTGGGTACATACTAATATAATATACTCGAAAAATAATAATAATAATTAATAATAGATAAGTAATAGTAATAATAATAAAAACTAATACAAATAGTAATAATAGATAATGGGGAACGTTTCAATGCTGTATAATATACGGACTATAGATTGTAGTATAAGTATATATGTATCTATATATAATATATCGTATATACGGTTTTTAAAACTCGTCTAAACAAACTAGCGTGTGTCTTACACTTACATTTTCTAATGTACTAAATATTATTTTATTTTACTAAATAAAATATGTTATAAAAATAATAATAATAATAATAATAGGTAAAAATATGTATAATATAGGTACTAATATAATATAAGTAACTATACGATCTAAGTAAATACTTATACACTTTAATACACACAATAATATTATATCATAATATATTACTGTTGTACACGTCCAACTGTATGAATAATAGTGTATTTGAAATAAACCGATATCGTACAGCGAATAACACAATAATACATCGTCCAACAGTGATATAATGTATATTGTGATCAGACTTTCCTGTGCATGTACGGTAATCGTTTTACCACGGTTATTATATTATTATTACAATGATATTATAAAATGTCATCAGTTGGATCGGAACGAGCAATGGTGTAGGTGGCTTATCTAGATAAGAAATCTTAACGACAACGAAAATTATAAAATATTATATCACAGTGCGCACACCACATTAACGAATAGAATAATAATAATAATAATAATATTACATTATTATTATTGTCACCGCGACCACGAAATTATATATTACCAATATCGTGTTCAACAAACACGCGATTGAGTTGAGGTATTATTACTGCGTTTAAGTCTTTCTTTACTATTTTAAGCCACTATGTTAAGTATAATAACTATACAAGATAAATACAAAATATTATTATGTTTGTTCAATTCGAACGGGATAATAACTAAGTCTATACCACTAGGCTAAAATCACTACAATATGTATAATCAATAATAATAATAATAATAAATATAATAATAATAATAATAATATTAATATGAATATGAATATTGAATATGAATAATATTATATACTGTAAGCCTGGCCAAGAACTCTATGAGCAATATTTGTATTGAGTTTTACATTTGTAAGCTACGTCTCCGGGCTCGAGAATTCGATTAAACTTTAACTTTAAAATTATTCAAAGAGGAAGAGTGAAATACTGATAGACCTTGTAACGCGCAAAAGTTATTCGCCAGACTTCTACTGCAGGTGTTATTATTAAATATTAGATGGAAACAATCAAATTTTGGGAACGGGACGATTTTTTGTCAAACCGCTAAAAAAAAAATTAATAAATAAATAATAATAATAATAATAGTATAATACGTAGTATATACTTATTGTATATAAATTTTAATATTGAATATTTACTCGTGTCTATCGGAGAAGAAATCGTCAGGAAACATCTGCGTATTCTTCGATATGCCACGCACACCACCGTCGGTTGGATATAGCATACACACACCTTTATTACATCGCTCTTCCGTTTGTTTTTGTATATAAATATTGTCTGTTTTTCCATATGCGTTCAGTATTCGTACACTCATATCATATATGATAGTTTTACGCACGGTTCGGGGTCAACCCGTATATTATATGTATATTGTATATAGTTGGGATGAGATATATGACTTGTATAGACCAAATACAACGGAAAAAAAAATCAAAACAAAAAAAATCGCTGCTGTTACGTTTCCGAAACGAGCTGCGTCGTTATTGGTAAAATGAATAAATAAAAAAAAGATAATAATAACGGAAGAGATAAATAAATACGTAAAAATCCAGTATGTATGAGGAATAAGAGAAAATAAATGAAATATCCAATAGACTCATCCATCTACATCGGTTATACTTGGAATCTTTCCCGGACTGACGTCACCCATAACATGATATTATAATATTATAATATTTTTGATTTTGTATAGTATAATAATATGTAACCTCCTCGTACCATTCAAATTTCGTTTAGGCCGTTGAAAAATTATAAGATTTTTATTACTAGACGAAATATTACGTTTGTGCCATCAAAATGGACGTATAATAATAATAATAATAGTAATATTAATACGTGTTCAAAACTTTAATGTGCCTATAATATTCTTCGTGCTGAAGTATGGACGATATTATAGGTACATTTGTTCATTATATTATAGTATAATAATATACGACGCACGCGTTATATTACGCCTATATAAAACAATATATACTAATATCGGTTAAGGGTTAACATAAATGAATAATAATAATAATAATAATAACGACGATGATAATATTATCCTACGCACAGCACAGGTGCAGAACACTAAAAACAAGATCTTCTAATCCTCCGGAGGTCTTTCCCGGCAAGTGCAGCTATAGTATTATATCATATAGTACCTATATTATACCTATAGGAGTTTATCGTGTCGCGGTCGTAATAATAACAATATTAAAATAATGTATGACCGTCTAATATTATTATCGTTTCGTACGTTATGGTTGGCATATGACATAATCGAAAAAAAATTTAATGATGAATAATTTACCGTTATGACATTGGGCTGGAGTAATACCGCACCGAGGTCTGGTCCCGATAATGGCGACCCCTACAAAATGTTAAAAATAAAACAAAAACAAAACGTACACACAAACAAACAAAAAAATTGAAAATTTGATCATTGTATTGAAACGTTTCAAACAAATACATGGACAAATAAATTAATAACATATTCTAAAAACAACAACAAATTTCAACTCAACTCAACGAAGGTACGATACGATATAATACGGTAACGTTTATATGTATATAATATACGAGTACGCACGTCTTCTACGCTAATGAGGAAATCTAATTTGGATTTTATATTCGAAAGCTCAGGCAAAAAACTAAAATATATATATTATATTAACTACGATAAGTAGCTCGGCCAAATATAATAATATTGTAATATATTTGAAAATATATTATTTACGTGTATGTGTATATATAAATATATATATATCTATTTATAGAGAGAGAGAGAGAGAGAGAGAGAGAGAGAGATATGGATATAGAGGGTCTTATATGATATACAAAACGAAAATAATGCAAATCGGTACGGTATACTTTGCGGTCGTTGGTTTCAGACGACGCCGTCAATCGAAACAAATTGTTTTTAAGCACCAGGATTGGGAGTAAAAAAAAAAAATAAAATAATGAATTATGCAAAACCTTCTTTGAATGGATGAGCCTTTGGAATGTATTACGGTAGAGAGAAAGAAAAAAATTAAAATAATAATAACGAAAAAAAATATAATAAAATTAAAGAAATATAATCAATTTTAAAGAACGTATATCTGGTCGATATAAATCAAAAATGTACTCCTACATAAATTAAAACATTTGTGATTTGTATATTATCAATAATTTATTTAAATTTATTTGATAGAATAATCATTGTATGTAACATAATAGATTTTTATTATGAGACATTAAATTGCCCATATTATACATTGTTATAAAACAATAATTATCATTATTTTATAGTATTACAATACAGTAATAATTAACTTTTAAAATTACAAACATAAAGTATAGGATAATTATATTTAACAACGAGAATCCCATATAGTATAATTGGGTCATCATCATTCGTTTATAATATAATATAAACATTTACATAATATTGCTGAATATTGTGTTTTAAATAAGTTTCTTAAATCTAAATAATATTATTTCCTAATATTTAACATTAAAAACACCTAGCCGTTTAATTTTACTGGGAACCTTCTCTGACAGAATGAAGAAAAAAAAATTAGACTAGTCGGACCCTCGGGCCAAAGAACAGTGTAACAATTTCATTAAACATAATATATAACACAATATGCTATATTATATTAATAATTGTTTTCGTATATTTTTTTTTAGTTATTGTTTTACTATATATATATTTATATATATGTATTAAAATTATTTTGCCGTAATGAAACACATTGGACCATGCTACTGTGAACTATCGGACTGACATTATTAATTAATTGACTAACCCGTTTCATAGCAATATACATAATAACATTTTTTTTGTGTACACGAAATGGTTGTACGGACACACACTAGAATATTAGTAGTATACATTGATTGCAACGATCGTAACAAACAAAAAAAAACTTATAAAAAAAAACTTATATAGTTGACGCGGCACTATCAAAAGTGTGTAATATTATTACTATATCGAAGCGATGACAAACGTTAACGGGTAAAAATTCGACGCGGTAACAACAAAATATTAATGACAAAATTGTAGACAAAAAGAATGGTTCTTAAAAAAAAAAATATATCCAAAACGAAACAAAATCAAAAGATTATTACTATATGAATTATAATAATATTATAATACACGCAAATAATGTACAACGGTATATAGCGATTTATCACAGAATTTTTGATTAATTATTTTAGTCGTGACATTTATAGGTTATAAACCGATATATAATATAATATGTATATTTATATTATAATAGGCAAATGGCCGTGAACTTTATTTTGTAACACATTTGAAGAAACAAAAAAAAAGGTACATCGTCGGAGAGTAGAAAAAAAAATTATAATAACAGATTAAAAAAAAAAAAACAAACAATTATGTGTTAAAAACAAAAAAAAATAAAACGAAGCAAACAATATTATGACAATAAATAGAAACCATCGTGGCGATGAACATATATCGTTTTCAATTATATTCGTTTCAATAACAGTGTTTTTTTGTTTTTTATTTTTGCAAATTTACACTTGTCCCTAATAATAATATTATATTATATAATATTTACTACTATATATATTCGTTTTGCTAAGCCTAAGTTTGTTCGTTAAACATACAATATAATATATTATAATAATTTTATTAACCTAATAAACATCGTAATTAAAAATGTCTAAAGCTATAAGTCGATGATAATAATTATTAATATTATAATGTATATTATAGTCGTGAATCGAGAAACGTACGTTTAATTAATATCGTATATTATATTATTATTATATTTTATATATTATTATACGTAAACCTAAACTAACGCGCAAGTTTGAATAATAATAATATTTAATTTACTACCGGAATTATATATATTATATTATTATTCTAACCGGTCACTATATAATATGTATATTATGTTATATTATAAAAAAACGACTAGAATTTATTTAACTCGCGTGAAAAAAAAACGTTCGACTTGAATGCCTTGAAGAAAATCATCCTCTCTACTATGAATATACTATGTAATATCGACTCGTCGTCATCGTCGTCGTTGTCGTCGTCGTCGTCGTCATGAGTAACACATTATAATATAAAATTATGGACAGTTTAAGAACGACGACGACTTAGTCACGTAATATCGACGAGATAAAAATATATGCAATAAAGGTAATATTATATAATATATCGTCTCGGGCGTGAAACGGTTTCGAAGTTTTGTTTTGTTTTTTTTTTGTTTTTTGTAAATTGATTAATATAATAATAATTATATAATGTATAATATATAATAACGTCCCATACGTATACCTAATGATCGATGAAATGTTAAATAAATGAACCCACCCCCCTGGAACATTCAAAAAAAAAAAAACGAAAAAAAATCAACAACAGACCGAAAGCGAGACGTATTATGGACGACTCAAAATATGTAAATGTATATAATATAATATACATAAACATACTGTATATAATGTTAGCGGTAGCCGATTTAAAACGCATAATAAAATAAATTATTGTTATTACAATAAAAATAAATAATAAGTAAGCGCATAGACACATGATAGTATATAGTAATATTTAAGTGATACATTTTATGTATGTATTTTTTTTTTTACGTTTATATAGCAAAATTTTTTTATAAGAGAGCAATATTCCGGCCGAGCGTCTGGGCCGAACGTTCGCAAACCACGTCTCGCACATTTGATAATAAGACAATATCATCATTGTTACGGATAAGAAAACTTACGAGTGAGTGAGTGAGTGAGTATTATAATAAAATATGAGTATAAATAAAACGAGAAAATAAGAAACTCAGACGACGAGCAATACACACGACAGCGGACGACGATATGGGGGCGGAGAAACAAACAATAAACACAAACACACGCACACGCACACACAAACACTGAAAAATATTATAATATAAACAAACACACACGTGGATATTGTACGTAGGTAATAGTTATATTAAAGATCGTAGAGGGATGCGATATCACTCCGTGGGGTTGGGTGTGGGGAGGTCATCGGTGTTGGCGTCCGGCGAACAGTGCAAAGAGTATTATAATAATATAATATATTATTATGTTTGAAATATTTTATGCGCAAATCTCAACGATGGAAACCGACGGAGAGGATGGCACTTTCGGTTTTGCGAATTCGACCCGGAGCACTGGTGTCGTCATTAATAATAATAATAATAATAATAATAATAATAATAATAATAATATAATATAATAATAAGAATAATAATAATAATAATAATAATAATAATAGTAATAATAATAATAATTATGTTCACAGAGGCATGGCATGCATATAGAAAGGATGGGTGTTGTGATGGTTGTGGTGATGGTCAAGCAGTGCGGGAAAAGGGAGCACAGTGACCTGTGCGTGGTTATTACCTGCTGGATACGAGAGTCCGAAACTAGGGTAACCCGAAAAACCTCGGCTAGAGGCGTAAGCCGCGTACGCAGCCGCCGGAAAACCTGAAACACAAACACACATACGTGATTAGTATATTATATACACGGGAAAATTGTTCAAAGTAAAACGATGACGATAACAATAACCGTAAAAATAACAATGATGATAATAATAATAATATAAACGCGCGTTGAAAACGGAAATGAGCGTATACGCGCCACTACGTATAAGCCATAAGGTACCTATATCGTATGGGAACGAAAGCTTATATATAGGGTATATCATGATTATATATATTATATCGTTGCACGCCCGGAAGTTACGACGAAACGGCCAGACGTTTATACCGTAGACAGTCGGCATATTATATACAAATAATATAACATATTGTATACAGGGTGGTTGTCGCGATATGTGAAGCAGAAAGACGAAAACGCCACTACGGAATTCTTGAGCTATCGTGCAAATATTTATTTTATTTTACTACAATAATATTATGCTAAGCCCACGACGACGGTGTTTGAGTTAAGAGAAGTCATGGAAAACGCTAAACAGAATATTGTTGTTGGTTTCTAATATACGGCCAATTTCGAACTGATGTTTTCTTTTCTCCGATTTTTGTTACTATGAAATTTATAAAAAAAAAATCGGTTTGGTCATTAATGTAATAAAATATTTAATATCGACTAAGCTATACTCCATAATTTATGTGATATAACATTAAAAGACATTAATATTATTATTTAACTAAATATGTACGCCTACATAATGAATGTACTAAATATTATGCTCACGACTCACGAGCCCCTGCAGGACTTATGCGATAAAAAAAACTTTAAAATATTATTTTAAGTGCACATTGTACTTAATTCTGTGGGCCTGATGTTAATAGCTGCAACGTGTAATCGATTATAGAAGCCCCTGAGGTAATGGTAGCATTTTTATAGGAAATCGAGTATGGGGGAGTGAAATGCTTGAATGAAAACATGTAGAGGGATGACATTTCACCCAACCTATTCCCACTCCTTTTGTATACATTATAGAAGTCCACGAGCAATACACGTCATTCAAGTTCCCACTGCAGTCTGTTGACCGAACGTTCAATACTTTTCTTTAAATAATACGATTTCATATATTTCGTAAAAGTGAAACTTGAGATTTGGTGAAAAAATAATTTAAAAAAAATAGTATTCGTTACGTGAAGCATTTCGTACTGAAAGCGTTATGAATTAAGCTTACGGGAGGTGTCAGGATACAGTCGTTAAAAGACAATAACACGGTTTACAGTATCAGTGCGATTTATTAAACTTAAATACAAACGTCGCCGGAGCGAAAAACGCGTGACTACGGATAACGGCAGTTCGTCCGCGGACACACGCGTCGTGTCCGGCGGTAACGGCGAAACAGAGCGAGGGTATGGCCGAGTCGGGTCAAGCCGCCCGGAGCGACCGTCTCGTGGCCCAGTGTTGCCACCGGAGGAGCTAACAATCGGCCGTCCTGGCCGCTGGACCGTCCTCGGGCCAGGTCCCCATTAACATGTGTAATTTTCATTTATATACATAAAAAAAATTGAAATATTATCACATAGGGTGAATTTAATAATCACCAAAAACGAATATAAAATAATAATACATAGGGTGAATTTAATAATCACCAAAAACGAATATAAAATAATAATACATAGGGTGAATTTAATAATCACCAAAAACGAATATTAAATAATAATACATAGGGTGAATTTAATAATCACCAAAAACGAATATTAAATAATAATACATAGGGTGAATTTAATAATCACCAAAAACGAATATAAAATAAAGTATGGGTGGTTATGCATAGTCGTCGAGATACCTCGGTTGTCGATGAGTTCTAGCGCTACGCCTTGGCTTGGTAACTGGTAAGGTCGACGTGGATTGCTCGGCCCTTCCTTCCCCGTTATTGGCTTCCCGAATCACGTCATCCTCGTCTCCATCGTCGTCGTCTTCCTTCAGGACTTTCCAAGATTTTAATTGTGAGACATGTGCTGTAGTCGCGTAAGTCTCGTGTCCATCCATGGCGATTTCAGCGACGCGGTAGGTGTCACTCGGCAGTACTTCTACCACTTGCAGCGGTTTCACACGATATTTTGATTGTAGTTTTGTTGATAGATGTGGAACTGGCTGTTTCAACATCACCACAATTTCACCCACTTCATATTTTATGCCTTCGTATCTCTTCCGGTCGTGAGCAATTTTCATTTTTACCTGAGCATTAGTGATGTTTTCACGTGCCTCGGCTTGAACGTCATGAGGGTCGCGCCAGTCGGTTCCAGTGAGACTAAGAGTGGGTAGAATACCCTTGAAGAAGCGAGGCAGATAACCATGTAAAGTTTCGTAAGGCGTTTTCGTCGTGGATTTGTTTGGTGCGGTGTTTAGCATGTTCTCCACTTGCCGTAATTGCATATCCCAGCTAGTATGGTCTCTTCCGGTAACACTCAACAGTGTAACTATTGTACGGTTAGCCCTTTCCACCTGGCCATTAGCCTGCGGGTGTCGTGTGGAGTTCAGGGTGTGTCGGATACCTCGTTCGTTACAAAACGTTTCAAATGCGTGTGAGGTGAAACACGTCCCGCGGTCCGAAACAATCCGATCGGGAATACCTCGTTCTGTGCAAAATCGTTCCAAGATGCGCAGAACGGCTGCAGTGTTGGTCGTCTTACACGGGAATAGTTGCGTGTATTTCGTCAGATTATCGACCAAGACAAGTAGGTACTTGTTTTTCTTCGCTGAAGTTTCGAAAGGACCTAGGTGGTCGATATGTATTACTTGGAACGGTCGTTTCCCCGGGGGTATCGGATGTAGATAGCCGGGCTTCGATCCGGCTGGTTTCTTGTTAACGAGACAGTCTACGCACATTGCAATGTGCTGCTTGACATACCTTTTTAGTCCCGAGAACCAGTAATCATTGAGTATACGTGCGACGGTACGATCAACCGAAAAGTGTCCGGCATAGTCGTGCGCCGCGATCACAATTCCCTTCCGCATTGCTTTCGGTATTACTAGTAGGGGGCGACCATTGTGTATTTTGTACAATATTCCGTCGGTAACTTGGTACCCTTCTATTTCGTTGTTCGTCTCGTTGGTTTGTCCGTCTACTCCGGACAGAATTCCCACCAAACTACGGACACGTTCATCGGCGGCTTGCAGTAGTCGAACCGCTTCGAATTTTGTCATGGCGATAAATACGTCGACACGGTCGGACAGTTCATCTTCCACTGATCTGACGGTGCCCTCCTCGTCGTATGGCGCTCGGCTTAGCGCGTCAACGTGGGGCATGCGCGTGCCCGGTCGATACTTTATTTCGAAATCAAATTCTTGAAAGATTTCATACCAACGGGCGATTTGAGGTTTAGTGGTCTTATGTATGTTTAAATACACGAGTGCCTGGCAATCGGTCACGACGGTAAATCGAATTCCCAATAAGTATTGGCGTAACCGATTCAAGGTCCAAATAATGGCAAAAAGTTCCAGGCGGCTGGAATGATACTTTGATTCAGCCAACGTGGTTCGTTTACTTACCGCGTAAACCATTTTTATTTGTGTCGATTTCGGCCCTTGAAACAATATTCCCGAAAGAGCCTTCGAACTCGCGTCGGTGTGTATTTCGGTGACTTCGGCGTCAGGACGGTACATAGCGACGACTGGGTCCGCACATAACGCGTTCTTTAGTTTTTCAAAAGCGACCTGTTGTTCGTCTCGCCATTCATATGGTACGTCCTTCGCGGTTAGTAGTGTCAATGGCTCGGCCACTTCCGCGTATTTTACTATGAAGCGTCGAAAATACCCAGCGAGTCCCAGGAACCTCCGAACTTCGTGGGCATCGCGTGGTCGCGGAAAATTAGAGAGCGCGTCTATTTTACGTCCCGGACGTACTTCACCTTCTGCGATTCGGAAACCTAGGTAATCCAATGTGCTCATTCCGAATGAGCACTTCGATGGTTTCAACGTAAGATTCGCTTCTACGAGTGCCCTTAACACTAGTTCTAGAACTTCGAGCATGTCGTCCGCAGATTTGGACGGTATGATAATATCGTCAAGGTAAGTATGGACCTTCCCTGCTTCGCTCAAATTCTTGAAGACGGCGGACATTAACCTCTGAAATGTCGCGGGGGCGCCTTTTAGTCCAAACGGCATCCTCTCGAATCGGGCCGTGGTGTCTTCTGTTACAAATGCCGTCTTTTCCTTTGCTTCCTCCGACAGCGGAATTTGTAAAAACCCGTTCGACAAATCTAAGGTCGTAAAGATGCGTCCGTCTGCAAGCTTACTTAATTGTGAATCGACGTCTGGCATGGGAAACGGCTGCGTGACTGTTTGCTGATTCAGCTTGCGGTAGTCGACACAGAGTCTCTTCTCACCGTCTGCCTTATTGACTAGTAACACCGGACTTGCGTAGGTGGAGGTAGAGTCAGCGACAATCCCAGCTTGCTTCCAGTCTTTGAGTATTTTTGATATTGTACGCCGATCCGTCGGCGACGTCTTATAAGGTTTCTGTCTCACAGGCGTGCAATTATCGATTTCCATAATATCCATCGTAAGAACGTTCGTACAACCCAGCTCGCCAATCGATTTCGCGAATGCGCCACGATATTCGTTAATAAGAGATAACAACGTTTTACGGCAAGTTGAATCCAATTCTGGTCCGATTTTAATGTCGTCGTCTGTGATCGGTTCGACGTGGGTTGAGTTCGCGTCACATTCGGTCATTAACACCTGCGGATAATCGCCGTGTATCTCATCTGTCAACTCTTTACCGTCGAGGTGACAATTCGTTTCAAAAATTATTTCATATCCTTGTTTGTAATAATTGACGTGCGGGAGCTCCAGCCAAGTGCGTCCCACCATAACATCCACCGGGATGAGAACGTCGTCAACTATTTTTACGTCGTGGCAATCGGCGACAACACCGTCAATTGTTACCTTCGCTACAGCCTTGCCTACGGCGCTCACGCTTGGTCGGTCAACATTGCCCACGGTGTATAGCGGACAAACTTGCGGCTCGACGATGAGTCGACACTTCGCCGCGGCTGACTGTCGTACCAATACGGCTGAACAACCAGTATCGATCAGACCTGTGAACGACACATCGTTCAACATTACATTCTTCAAAAACGGGTTCGGCTTCCGAACGCTGAGCGCTGCGTCGACTTGGTATGCTTGTCCGGGTTCACCCTTTGCGGCCTGCTCTGCGGATGACGTTGGACACTTACTGCGTCGATGTTGGTTCGAACCGCATCCGGTACATTTCATCGGTCGTTGCGGACGTGGACAGTCACGTGATATATGCCCTTGACCTCGGCAGTTATAGCAGCTGACAGCCGAGGTATGAGACGTTTCGATTCCCTTGTACGATGTATCGGACGTCGTTTTCCCTGGCGGTTTGCCCGTCGGTTTGACGACGTCCTTTGGCGTCGGTACGGCATCGGGTTGTTGCTTCGACGAATTTGCGTGCGTACACCCGTTAACGTAAGTCGAGGGTTTGTTTCGGTTCGGGGCCGACGTTGTCGTAAACAACTGTTGCCTTTTGGTGCGTAGTCGTTCCCAGTCGCGTATGTCCGACAACAATCCGTCGCTGTCCGACTGTTGACGGCCTGAGACCCATTCGGCTTGTTGCTGCGACCTTAGTCCTTCGAGAACGTAGTCCCGAGTTTCGGCGAACGATAAATTTAGCGAACGACACAATCCAATTTTCGAGTAGAAGTAATCTATTGATGGTTCGTTAGGGGCTTGAATACGTGCTTCAAGCTCGCGCCACAAATCTGCTTTTCGCAGATTGCGTACAAACGCTGCGTGGAACCTTTTAACAAATGTGTTCCAGTCATCGAACTGTTCGAGCAGAAACCAACTCCGCGCGGCTTCGGTTACGTGTGAGCGAACGTAAAGTAATCGGTAACGTAGTGGCCACTGATTTACGTGAGCCAGCCCGTCGACCGAACTAATCCAATCTTCCGCCTCGGCACTGGACTCGTGCCCCGAGAATGACCAAATAGACGTCCCAGCATCGGGAAGAATTCGGTAATCGACCGTCGAGGTCGCAGCCGGTGGGTTGACGATCTCCGAGGATTGCTGACCCGTGTCAGACGCTGCCTCCAATTGCTGTAATCTTTCGGTTAAAGCCGTGACTGTGTTGAAAAGCTCAAGATACGTTGGAGCATTCGAGGGGGGTATATCGTTCAGTTTATCGTTATTCGGCATTATGTGTTCGGAAGTGGACTATCGTTGTCAATAACAAACACAAACGTGATCAGACAGTTTTGTTTACGTCGCAGTATCGGTCGCGATAACAGTTTTGTTTACGTCGCAGTATCGGTCGCGATAACAGTTTTGTTTACGTTGCAATATCGGTCGCGATAACAGTTTTGTTTACGTCGCAATATCAGTCGCGATAGCGGTAGCGGTATCGGTTGCGATAACCTCAAAATTCGAATTGTAAATTCGAGGTTAACGGTCAACACTCGGCGCACCAAACACGTGACATCGGCACTTCACACTTCACGAACGGCGAAAACTATGCGGGGCGTTAGCGTACGCAACCACGTCGGCACTTCGCACTTCACGAACGGCGAAAACTATGCGGGGCGGCGACGGAACGCAAAAACGGAAACGTGAAATGTCGGATTCGATCGACCCCTTTGTACGTAAAAGAGTCGTATCCCACTTCTGATTTGAAAGCGTTATGAATTAAGCTTACGGGAGGTGTCAGGATACAGTCGTTAAAAGACAATAACACGGTTTACAGTATCAGTGCGATTTATTAAACTTAAATACAAACGTCGCCGGAGCGAAAAACGCGTGACTACGGATAACGGCAGTTCGTCCGCGGACACACGCGTCGTGTCCGGCGGTAACGGCGAAACAGAGCGAGGGTATGGCCGAGTCGGGTCAAGCCGCCCGGAGCGACCGTCTCGTGGCCCAGTGTTGCCACCGGAGGAGCTAACAGTACCTAGTGATAATAATTTTTGAGGTCAAATCTAGTGGATAAATTATCTATGTTCAACACTAATTCCTAAACTAAAACCGTTCGACGAGATTTTTACCATCTCTGGACTCGATGACAACACAATACTTACGACGAATTATGTATCAATAGTGTATAATACCTATGAATTTGTTTTTGTCACTGTCAGTTTTGTTTTAAAATGTATGTAGAATCGGTTTTAACTCGTCACAAAATATATGAATTTTATTTAGACAGTACCAGTTTGGGGGCTCATATTGTTAATCTATATATTATTTTATTACGTAACACCAATACAAAATATTATCAGGACGCGTTTTTGTATGTTTCGAAACATTTTTAATAATTTAATCCGATATAGCCGCACAGCAAATTCCATTTAAAAATAGATTATAAGCACTCGTTAAAAATGTCTTTATACTAGTTAATTGTAATATTGTATTATTTTAGGTCGTTATAAAATAATCATTATATCGAGAGCTGCTGCTAGCTGTTTTATTCGAATTATATTATATTCAAACTTGGAATGTATAATGTTTTGTTATACGAGTTGGGTGATTTATTGTTTCGTATCCCACAGCAAAGCTCAAAACTATACATTTTATGAATGTGATTACATCTCCTCTTATTCCTTTTACGTCCAAATGAGATATTAATATCTCAATGAATTAAACATTTCTTAATTGTGCATCGTTTAAATAATTGTCAGATTTTGTATTATAAAAGCAGATTTTTATAAGAACAAAATAAATAACGACATAAAACGCTACATAATTTGAATAAAATATATATATATATAATATTATATAATATTAAAAAATAATAAACCAACAGACTTTGTAATTTATCCCGTTCTTAATTCCTCATTTCAAACGATTTATAATAATTAAAAAGTCTGAATACAGATGAAATTAACGAACATTATAATATTATTAAAATAATTGAATACATAAGTACAATACGAAAAAAATGAATATAAATAGCAGTATTTTAATTGCGAGACAGGCGATTTGGTCATGTAAAATGTTTTATATAGGTAATAACTGCATATAGTAGTTGAAAATAACTTTTAATTCGCTATGATAATTGTTGTGTAATCAAAAAATATAAGGTAGGTTTCGATAAAAACAGACAAAAAATGTTAACTATTCGGTTCGAAACGCGTGATGAACGGTCGGAATGCGATATTATAAAATATTTAGGTGAGTATAATTTTTAGTGTATAGTAAATAGTTTTAGTGTAACACATTTTAGTATAGTTTAATTTTGTCGCGTGGCCAGGAAAAATCAAAGTTAGTGGGATATCTATTATGACGAACAGCGATTTTCGAGTGTTTATCGGCGCCGTTTTTCGACGGAAGGATAATAATATTATTTCGCCGCCCCAAAATGTATATAATTATACGTGTATCGTGCACGCTGTATATGGCATGTGAAGTACGGCTAATGTAAACATATATACATTATACACATATATTATATACAACAGTCTAGAAGAGGAACAGCAATAATAATATAACGTGAGCATCATAAATAATGGTTTTCGCCCGATTTCGTCGGTCGCTGACGAGTGCTGCCGCCCTCCCCCCTCCCACCACCCACCCAAAACGCACTCGCAGGGTATTTTGTATACCGAAGATTGATATCGCGAATTCATTATGGTGATTCGTCGTCCCCGGTCGGATCTCGAGTATTTCTCTGAATGAGCGGAAATTCGGTATAAAAAGAGGGATGAATGTCAAATGTTTTTTCCCCTCACTTTCATCCCACCCCTCAGCGCGCAACGCAAACGCGACAGTGCACGGCTCGAGGGGACGATCATCTGTCTTGGCACTGTCGCGATGACTGTTTGGACGTACACGAATCCATTTGTCGGGCATACCAGAAAAGCTTCGCCATATCCCTTCTAGTGCTTTGGAGTGACAAGGGGCTTAAATAAAAATAAAAAAAAATGAAAAAAATGGAAAAATGGAAAAAAGAACGAGCCAGCGGCTGACGCAGTTATTATCCGTAATTAAAACGACTGCAGATAAATGCACGTTTAAAAATAATATGTGTATATTCGGGATTTTCCAAATGTTTTCTCTCGAGACAAAAGAATATACAACATTAATATTATATTATGCATAAAATGTCATTTTTATTTTTTGCGAATAAACTATTTTTCGACCGATAAGGACCACGGCGATGGTTTGACACACAATGGCATTTTCGTACTGCGTTTCGTCGTTGTACGAAAATTAAAAGTTCGTACAGAATGTATATACCATATAATATTATAGTTCTGACGGACGAAATTAATATCATTTTGTTTGTAAATTATTATGATTAAAATGAATCGTTTTGACGCGATACATATCGAACGGATTAATGAGAACTGCGACGACGGGAACGCCGGACACGATAAAGGAATTAGTCGTGTCTTAGAATAATTTGTTATGCGAACCCAACAGCGAGTGTCAGCCAGCCTGCCCAATTCACCCCTTACCCAGCCTGCGTGTCCCTCATTTTACCACCCTCTTTCCCCCCTCCCAAACACTCATGGCTTGGTGCCGGTACGGGCGAGGGAGACCATTTGTCATTGTCTGAACACACTTCCATCCCTCAACCCGGAACTCCGTCATCATCCGACCAATCGGCCCTTCGCCTATATATAATAATACATATATATATATATATATATATATAGGTTCTCTATTGTGTCGCGGCTCCCGTGCGAGCAGAGGGTAGAGGTAATGTTTATTATTTTGTAACGACGTTACACATCAGCCTTGACGTGTTACGTTACTAATGACGCTGAAATCGGACAGCAGCTCCCCCTTTAAACTTTGTTCGATTAATTATATTCAGGTGTAAAAAAAGAGACTGCAACGATATAATATTAATAATAATAATAATATATAATACTATGGCGCACGCGAGATGGAAATGTAAAAAAAAAAAAATACATATTTGTTTTGTATAAATCTATTGAAAGTAATTATGGTACTCACCGTCAGGCAAGGTCCCCAATGGCCACATAAAATCTAAAAAAATCAAAAAAAATCACGCATATTAATATTTTAATATAACATAAACTATAGTAATTATAGATTTAACATCATAAAATTATTCAATACAATAAATTATATTATGTTAAGAATATTAAATAACTCGTTTCGTCAATACAACATTCATCGTACAATTTATCAATCCATTTAAACGTGTGCATTTGAAACGTTTGGTTTTGTGATAAAATTTTAGGGACGGTATTATGGAGGATCACGCGGCTGTCGTTATTTTTCGAAATCGCATTAATTATTTTTGAGTGAGAGCTTTCAGGACTAAGCTAAACTATAATAAGACACTATGTGTTACATATATATATATAATAATAATAATAATAATAATAATATTAACATAATAATTATAGTTTTAACTAAATTTTGAAGAACGTAAAAAAGTTGAAAAAACCTAAGTCTAATGTTCTGCGAAGAACGAAAAATATTAAGGTATCTAAAATAGAACAATAATAATTTGAAAAAATTCGAAGTTAAGTGTATATAAATAAAAAAAAAAAACAAAAAAATAAAAAAACGGGATGACAATACTATAATATAGGTACGTGTTAATAGGTTTTAGTATGACCGGAGGTGGTCGTATGGACACGTTTCAATGTATATAATTTTTTTTTTATCCGTTACTAAGGTACGGCCGAATTGGAAACCATTACACATACTGCAGTTTCCAATCCGGCTCGTTTTTATTGGGATGCATTACAATATAACCAATAACACTATCTATAAACACAAACAATATAATTTAGTCATAGAACGTATAAATATACAGTGATAAATACAGTGACAATGTCGGCTAAACATAATCAAAACTAATCCAAAAGAACCGCATAATAATATATTATAACGTCTCCGGTCTAATACAATATAATAATATAGTAAGATAACGCTATTTATAATATAAATCATGTATCATTATTCATTTACCGACGCTCGTTTGTGTCTTGTGATCATCTATTTAACAATTATTATCGAAATGGATGGTCGTCAAATGCGCAGGTTATGGCTAATAACTATGTGTTGTTCAAAAATATATGTTCATTATAACCCACAGATGACGATGATTACATTTAATTTTGATCGGCTGCACACAAAATCCCCGGATCACATAGCAAAATAATCGACAAACGTTTTCCATTTCAAGGATCGATTTTCCTATTGAAAAACAGTCGTGTTGATGTGAAGTCTTAATAAGACTTTTGATCCTTTTGGAATATAGATATAGATATTTTCAGGGTGAAAATATTACCATCAATAGTATAGTAAGCTTCGGCCACTCCCTTATTAAGTGAGGGGGGAAATGAAAATTCGATGAATTTATCAAAATGTATTGTTCAAGTTGAGTGTGGTACACAGTCGTGTGATACATATTATACTATATACGCATGCTGACCTACTCCTCTGGCACTTGGAGTAATAAAATATAAATCTTTTCTGTTTTTATTTAGCTTTGCGGTTTCTATGAAATCTCTCTGAACTAATGGTTCGGACGCGACCGGCCCGTAGTCGGAGCTGTCAGTGAAGCGAAACTATAACATCCATCCCGCGCCATATATTAAGCGGGCTGGCCGTGGAGGCGAAGAGGAAAATATAGTTTATATATTTTTTTAAAGCGTCTAAAGAATATCGATCGGAACTTTGGCAAGAGCTTATAATGCCTCGGAAAACGTAAGCCGATTAATGTCGGACAATATGATGAAAAAATCCCATCAAACTGTTTGGTCCGTTAGGCGAGATTTTTTTATTTTTTTAATAAAAATCACTTTATATATCTCGTGTATATATAAAAAAAAAAATAAGAAAACCGAATATGTAGTAGGTGCTTGGGTAGTGTGTCTTGTATTATCGACGAAAATTGGCACGAGGGTCTTATATAAAGCCGCAAAACCTACGCATTTTGATCACATCCATATTTTAGAAAAATCATTCTTTAACCAATACCTTTTTTTTTTTTCACCAAACGAGCTATACAATAATAAATAATGATAAACGCCTAGAAAAAAATAACACAAATAAATACTTGAACGGGAGACTTAGATGTATTGATACACAAAATAATACTGCAGGAACAAATTGTTTAAAATAAACAATCAACCGATAATTATGTGGGTAATACAATGTTTATCATATACATGCTGAAATGACGACGTGGGGCCGAGATAGTAGAACATTCAACTACTTAATTATGTATAGTACAAAGGTGCTATACTGTAGGTGCCCATAGTAAATTTAATGTTTTCTTTTTTTTTTTTTTAACAACCCGAGCTTAAAACCTTTAAGTTTTTCGACGTATTTGGTTTTTCGGTTTCGTCAACCGCATCAGTCTGTTCGATAAGAATAGAACAAATCAACAAATGCAAATGATTTCGAACAATATATTATACAATTTATACGTACGTTTGAGATCGTATTGGAAGGCAAATTTATTATCGAATAGATAGCAAAATGTTGCGACGTGGAAGACTTAACAGTGAAATTTTAGAACGTAGTACATAGTATATCCAACGAATCTCTATAACAAATCTCAAAATATATTTCCACTTTTATATATTCGAGTGCTGTGCGATATGATATTATGGTACATTGTTGCGTGAATCGGTAGGTAATGGTAAATTTCAAAATACTTGATATGTAAAGGTTTCCAGTATTTAAATATAGGTAGAAACGTATTATATAGGTACTATTAAATACATAGATAAACTTAGATACAGGTAATAGGTAATCGAGTGATATGATGAATTATTTTGGAAATATGAATCGAAAGTTTACTCTTTCGAGTGTATATGATAATATGTTAAATTTCGATAGTTATAATGATATAATTCAAAAATTAAACTTAAAAACGAGTTGCAGCTAAACGGGACATCAAACCACTAGCTACTGACTAAGTGATTACAAAATTATAATAAATTAATTTACAATAACTGTTTTTTTTTATACATAAAACGTCACAAATAGGTAATAATAATATACTTAATATGTATGGTCTATACTACAGATATAATAATATATATATTGTTATAATATAATATAATAAATTTGTATAGGTACAATATAATATTCTAATGTTGGATCGATATATAATTAATTGTCTATTCTAAACTCGTAAATATTTCGTCATCATGATTACATGTTATATGTAATCGTTTGTCGAAAACCATATTCAACGACGACGATATTATTACATAAATACCTACGCTACTGGAATTAGGTTAATATTGACAATAGCAAAAAAAAAAAAAAAACAATTACTTATAATCAAATACCAAGAGCAGGCCACATCAGACATAGTCAACTTACGGTTCTAGCACATCCATTTTGGTACCGGTATAACATAGGCCGCAAGAAAAAATGTTTGTATTTTTTCGCTACATGAGTCCCAAAGCTCTCCCGGATTAACACATTTGGCACACGTGCAAATATAATAATAATACCATCGCACACATATTTTATTAATCTTCTATTTTATTAATTTTTTTTTTTTTCGTTATAATAATAGGTCCCGAGAAGAACAAAAACCAGTTTTGATCGTCGTGTAATTATATTTACATTTTTATTTGAGGTGGTCATTGGCTAAGGGAGCGCTCTGAAGCATCAGCCGAAAAGGATTTCTGCGGATCAAAATTGCTACAGCGTGGAAAGGAGAAAGGGGGTAGTTTTCACTGTGGCAAAGGGATTGTGGTCGTTGCATACGTTTTTAATTTCAGGCAGGGGTGGGGCAGTGAATTAGTTTAAAACGTTATCGGTATGGTGGCGGTCTGATAAAGCGCGGGAATGTCGGCGGCGCCGGGAACGCCCTGGACAGCGAAAGCCAGACCTTCGGGGAAATTAAAAGCGACTGTCTGCGGGGGTGGCTGTTGCGGCTGAGGGTTGCATACGGGCAACCGGACGCCGGCGGCCGCAGCGGCCAGCAGACGTTTGCACGCGGCCGCCTGCTGCATCGCTCCGATCATCGGTAACTGTACGAGCGACGCGGCCGCCGGCTGATGGTGCTGGAGGTGGTGGTGAAGGTGTTGCTGTTGCTGAAGGTGGTGCTGTTGCTGGTGCAGCTGCTGCTGATGCTGCTGGTGTTGCTGCTGCTGTTGGTGTTGGTGGTGGTTATGGTGGAGGAGGAGGTGTTGCTGCTGCTGCTGTTGCTGTTGACTGGCGGCCACCGCGGCGGCGGCCACCGACTGTTGCGGCAGCGGGTACGGTGTGAAACGGTAACCGATGGCCGCGGCCGCGGCGGCCGGCGTGGCCGCGATCATCGCGCCGCCACCGCCCCCGCCACCCACGCCTCCCCCGCCAAAGCCAACGCCACCGGCACCACCCCCCAACACAGCGGCGGCCGCGCCCCCGACGACCCCGTGGTGTTGGTGGTGAAGCGCGCCGGACGGCGAACCACCCACCAGACGGTGGTGATGATGGTGGTGATGGCACACGCGCGACCCACCGCTGGCGGCGCATAAGCCCACGCCTGGTTTTTTCATAACAATAAACTCACCGTAAGTC
The DNA here is from genome assembly GCA_949089665.1 of Macrosiphum euphorbiae. Classification (NCBI taxonomy): domain Eukaryota; kingdom Metazoa; phylum Arthropoda; class Insecta; order Hemiptera; family Aphididae; genus Macrosiphum; species Macrosiphum euphorbiae. Next base: position 8,633,513 of record CARXXK010000005.1, on the reverse strand, counting down.
CCGCGGCCAGCTGCTCGCGTTTTCGCCAGGTTGGCCGGCAGCATCACTTCCTTCGGTTGCGCCTTTTTACACTCCACCTGCAGACGGACAAAACAAAAAAAAGAACGTCGTCAATATCATATCGGTAAAAATAATAAGAAAAAATTAGATAAAAGACCTCCGTTTCCCCCCTTAACCCGGCATCAGTGCAAGTGTCCTTGTTACAGAAATAATGCGATTTATTACAATTTAATATTTAATGCGATGTATAATTTTATTATATTTTACATTTTATTGTATATCCTTCAGGAAAAGAAATAATAATAAAAAAACGTGTCATTACTTATAATTTTATGTAACATAATATTGTATTTTCGTCAAATAATTTATATTGCGAAATGGTTCTTGAAGCCGATCCGTTAACATGGAGTATTTCATTTGATTTTAATTATTTAAAACATTATTTTCAATGCGATATTCTAATAATATACTAATGCGTGTATAACGATATCCAAGCATGGGTAATATATTATACCAACTACATTTATTTGAAATGTTTTACGTTTAGAGTATTTTGAGCGTATATATTAATGAGTGATGATGTGTTCTTGTCTGTCCCCGAATGGGAATACACGTAAAATGAGTGATTTCGAAAGATATTATGGATTCGATGCTTTTAGAGGACCGATCAGTGTAACCGATGACGAACGACCGAATGATTAATAACATACATAATATATCAATTTATTACATATAAGCAAAATGGATATTAGGCCTTTGACTGTTTTTCAATACAATTTTAGAAAAACATAGCAGCAATATGATTTCACATATTATGATAATAAATAACATATTATTATAATAATGTTTGAAATCTCCTGCACAACATATAATATGAGGAATAAAAAATGTTTTGTTTTAATTTACTGCTAAAGTAAATGCAGCGCTTTAATAATACGCTAATTATCAATTATTATTAAAGCACCGAACGTTTTAATTAGAATCATTCCTGTGCACAAATAGTCTGCACTGTCAATTTCTATTTTATGACATAATATATTATATAAACAGTCATACAGAATGATATTATGATTATCACGGTACAACTGCACATTTGTAATTAACCGGTGTTTGTTATCACACTTTAATATAACGGTTACGGTCGATATCAAGCACAACCCTTTGATTTTTCACATACCGCCCAGGAAAGATATATAATATAATATAAACACATATAGCGCGTTGCATTTATCACAAAATGGGATGCTATTACCGTTTTTTACGGTCGGTGAATGGATTTACGAGCAGCCGCGATTACGTATAATATATCCCAGAGCACCGTAGTTAAGTTCAAAAGTTAACGTCGTTCGGTACGAATAAAAAAAAAAAAAAAAAACCAATCGTAACACATTGTATAAGTCGACATGAAGCGATATTCGTGTAATTATATTATTGTCATCATCATCGATACGACGATTATTTGTTATTGTTCATCGGCGGCCGTAACAGTCATCGCCTTGCACGACTGCCACCGAAAAAGAAACGATTTCCCTTATAAATGAAAATAGTCTTTTAGAGTGAAAAAAAAATCGTACGACATGGGTAATATTGTATATTGCCATGGTGTACAACACATCTATCAGTGACTAATATTACTGTTCGTGTGAGGCTCTCGTTTTAGAAAATCATTCGTTTCTATACCTCTCAGCGAATAGCATAGATAATAATAATTATATAGATCGATCGTATTATTGACTTTATAATAATATTATCCTATTGTTAATATAACGGCATGCGATGGAATGAACACTTGAAGCTCGATGAAAAACCAGACACAAGAACAACCGTCGTTATTTTTAATCGTATAAATATTATATATTATTATACACACGCAAGTCGCAACTAGTGGGATGAAAAAAGAGTCGTTCAATGAGAATATAAAGTTATATGTTGTGCTTAGGTAACAGCCGTACAGAAACAGAACCATGGTAGTTATGAATGAGAAACCAAACCTAAACAGTATTGGCAGTATTAAATCGGTGCGGGCGACGACTACGACGACGTCAGTGTTCGAATCGTAGAGGCAAATTAAATTCACTGAGGATTATCCTCCCCACGTCTGTAGTGTATAATATATTCCTATTGGCTAACACCACCACCCCCCTAGACAACTTCCATCACTACTACCAATAGTAGGATACTATTACGTGGCCACTAAATAATTATCAATATATAATAGTGTTTGATATACATTGTTGAAATTATATTATTATAATATACAGGGTGATCCCATTTGTGATGCAACACGAAATTTTCCAAGTCAATATTTGTGTTTTCTATGAGTAAAAATAGTATTATATAATTTAAAGTATTAATAATGCTACATTTTAACAGAAAACAGTTATAATTTTTAATAATTTTTATAAGTGGTTTATTAAATAAAGTAATAAAAAAGTAGACTAATTTGTGAAAAATTGAAGTCTAATAAACAATTTTTTAAACTAGGTATCGTATAAATCTATAAACCCTTTTTCCACTTAAAACTACATATGTATGTTTACTTGGAAAATTCCATGAAGACAGTTAAATATATAGATCACCCCGTATAATAATATTTACAGGTTATTTATTAGTAGACATTTGCCTTCACTATACTCCAACGACAACAATATACGTATATAGCAGTTTTGTCAGACTATAACACATTATAATACGCGAATGATTGCGGCGATGACGATAATAATAACGTTCTGTATAACCACTGACCGCCGATCGAGCGCGTACAAATAATAATATAATACCATCATTCATGCACATAATAATATATTATATTGTGTTTCTCGATCTATCCGATTATTATCCACTGTACATCGTATACCGTATACTCTATAATATGTATGGTCGAACCCTCACTCGTTGAGTCCAATGCTCTGGCAAGTGGCAACACACACACACACACACACACACACACACACACAAACACTACAGTGCATTATACATACAAACGATTGTCACGATATCAAAGCGTTGCGGAGTATACAACACGCGCGAACGTCCCTATACTAGTGCGGATGGCCGGTTTGGGATCGAGGACACGCAATGACGTCGAGTGTGACGAGTGTGGGGGAGGGAGGTAAATCATCATTTCAAAAGAAAGTTAACCGACGCACTGAAACGGTAAAATGAAAACGAAAAAAATAAAAATAAAATAAAAACCTCTGGCCGGAATGAGGTTTTAAAAGTAAATATTTTATTGCGGGGGTAGCTTTTAATAACAGTCCTACCGCGATTCGAGCAAACCATAATAATACGTATATATACTATACTGTATATAATACGTATAATATGCCTCCGCCATCTATCATACGTGAACGCGACACGAGCCCATTATTCACGAAATCCCTCTCTTGTTCACTCACTCTCTCCGTCTATTTATCTTTCCATATTATATATTCATACCTATATTTGCGCATTAAGAGAAAATATAATGAATGTTCGATAGGCCGACGGTATTGGGACGAGTTTTTTCGCAAACGCACATCTTACTCCTTAGTTTCATTTCGCACAATGCGCCCTCAGACTAGATCGAAACATATTGTACGCATAGTATTCTCTGCAAGTAATTCGACGCGAATTCTATTTTCCTAAATATGTGAAAAGGAAAACAAAATTCGAAAGCGCGTGATCAATAATTTAATTTTATAAAAAAAATATAGTACCTAGTTATATAATATTATATGAGTAGGTACTTATCGTGATTTTTGAGATATTATCCGGCACAGATAATTACTTTGGACATAGAGTCCTGTCTCGGCTCAACCCCCTCCCCCTACGCACACGTATAAACACACACACGACCCCTTATGCGTTCGGCCTTTTTACGCGTGCGTTTTGTTCTAGCGAGCTATTGTATTTACTAAATTGTATATAAATATATAAATATGACTATCACGACGCAAGCAAATGAGAAAAACAAAGGACTGAGTGCGATAAAGACGCATATCGTATCCATTGAACGTCGTTCTAGTCATTTGCAGTTATTATTATTAGTATTATTATTATCATTGTTATTATTATTGTACGTTGTTGTACAACAAATGGGTAGTTAAGCACGGTCCATTATTAGAACAGCTTAAGAGTCATATTTTCCGAGTACAATATTTATTGGAATATATTTTATTGGTCACTCGCACCGATCGTTTTCACATATTATTAAACAGACACCCATGGTAGTGCATTTTTTTTTTTTTGTTATTATTTAATATGTATTTTATTATTAAGCAATTTCCTGTGAAAAAATTTGTATCGCAATCGATTATAGCAGAAAAACGTCTGAATACAATCTGCTAAGTATACTCCAACGGTATAAATCCGATCGTGTTCGGGTCATGTACAACGATATTCTAAGCAAACATTATTTATTTTAAGAAAACTTAATATATATTTTTTTTTCTAAAAACACTAAAATCCACATGGAAAATTATAGTTTTGCCATTTAAATGAATCCCTTTGTATATACATTTTATTATATACATATAGAGACCACGCCACTGCCCCAGCGATAGCCGCCCACCCTTCTAAATGAGTTTTGTAACTCTCGTATACATTATTAATATAAGCTCGCCAGGCGCTCCTAAAACGGTATGGACGACTTTACTACAGCAGTTCAATTATTCGTATAATATATTGATATATATATATATTATATATTACGGTTCACGAGGCCCTTGCAATACCACGACTGTCGTATAATAATATACGGGCATTATAATACGCCAAGCACTATCCCATTACCATAGTACACAACAACTTAAGATATCTTAATACTATTAAATGTGTATGTGTGTGTGTGTATTCTGTACATAAGTTATATTATTCGTAATGATATAATTTCTTTTTAACTCTATAGTAGCTCGTGTATAATAAAATTTTAATCAAAATCAATTAAGTTGTAATTATTATATTGTAAAGTGCTTATCAAAACTCACAAATATTGTATTAATTAAGTTCGATCGAAATCTAATCAAGCTATAATTAATTATATTAAGAGATCGATATTCGATAGGTACTCTTTAAAATCATCCATTTTCGTATTTTTTTTGTTTTTGGAATTTTCCAGTTGTTTTCTAGAAATTACTAAGATGATGTAAGATCCACAAAAAGAAAAATATACTGAAACGATTATAATTGAAGATTTCATTGTTTAAAAGAAGGGATATAATTATGCTGTATAGCTATCGACAGTCTGTTGTCAAAATTACTACTTTAAAAATTGTTTATGTTCAGGTTTTATACAACTTTAAAGTTTAAATATTATAAACAATCTCGAAAATTGTCATTCGACATAGTCTTTTAAGAGTGCTTGGAGAATTTTATGAGTAAAAATGTCAGTTTACATTTCCCATTCTAAAATAAACAAATATATTATTACGTACTTCATCTTCATACATACATAATGATTATAGTGAGGAATTTTACAATTATTTCGGTTATCCGTGAAAATCACCTCATGGCCGTCGACTATTTTCCAACTGTGCTTAAGTTGTTTAACTTGATTTAACTCGTTAAAAGAAATTTGTTATTTCCAGATAAATAAACAATTCTTACGTTACCTGAACGTCGTTCCTAATGTGTTCGAGTTACTTGCATTATAAATAACTGGAGCGATCCATACATTTCATAGAAGACAAGACGGGGGTGGTGGGAACGAGGTCAACAGTACGTTTAATATTAACAAGCAAACACGGTCACACTCACACACCTACACATCACCCCCCGATGTATATATTAGTATACATCATATTTATTCCCCAAACAGGGTAATAGTCATTAGCAAAAAAAAATTTTGTTAAAAAAACAATAATAATTTAGTTATTTTTTTTATTTGTGCACACGCTATCGTCTCGCTGGAGTATAATATACGTGCGTATATTATTTATGTGTAAGCATAAAACGCCTATATATACATCGGACATGGTCGGGAGTTGTGTCAAACGGGGAAGATTAATTAATTTCAACTCGATCGGGGCGCGTCGATAAGGTCTCCCCGCGTCCCCACTTGTTCGGCGATCGTCATCCTATCGGCCTGCACCTAGTCGACCATATCGGTGGCGTCGGCGGTGTAAAATTAAATTAACCCTTCGAAAAACATTAAAGCCCAGACATTACATTAATTACCGGAAAACAATTAATAGCGCACATTAGCCCAGCCTGGACCAACGGTATGCGCGTGTGTGTCTGTGTGTGTGTGTGTGGGGGTTTGTGTATATGCATAATAACCTCTGCATCACGTCCAGCCTCGCACCGTCATGCCCCTCACACCACTTTAAACGGACGCCGTTTTGTAGAGATTAAAACAATTCCACCGAGACTCGAGATGACGGGGTGGGCGGGGAAAAAAACAAAAACAAACTAAAAAAAATAAATAAATAAAAACGAAAACAAAAAACGACAACGACTTCGCAGGCTAGCTTTCCACTAATACCACGCAGGGTTGTTACAACCCTTTCCTGAAGATTACAGCCATCCGGTGGCGACCGTACTCGATCTTCGCGGTTAATGCTCTTACGCATTAATAACTCGTTACGGAAAATATTGTACTTTGGCTTTAATTTTTTTATACTTTCTTTCAATCCCAGACGCACCACACACGCGAAGCACGGTTTCACGAGGGAGAGGCATTCTCAGTCGATGACAATGTACGAAGAATTCCGATTTGAAAGAAAAAGTATAGGACAAAAAAACGGTAACGACTACTTTGACATCAGGTTCAAGTAGTTTTTTTCATTTTTATTTTTTTTTTTATATATATAATATTATATTAAAATATGTGCACAAGATTTGTCTCTATATTATATATCATACGTGATCACAAAATTGTTTTTGAACTCCTCTCCATTGCATTCCATTCCTCCTATATTGCCTCTATTTAACCCAAAGTCAATAACTGAAGAGGAGGAAGACTACTTTACATTGGAAGTACGTATCGGAGTTCCATCACTACCACCACCACCACCACCACCACCACCACCGCCGTCACACATCAATCGGATATGTAGATGCGATGCATGTTTATATAGATATGTATGCATTATATAATGGTATGGGGTTTGTGTCCTACCGGACATGAAACGGTTTTCAAAATGGATTACATTATGTCATATTATAATGCGGAAAGGCTCGCGTATTTGTCGGGAAGACGACCACCGATATAGATAGGAGAGAACCGCGCATATATATATATATATATATATATATATATATATATATATATATATATATATATATTATTGTATATACGTTAAATATACATGGAAGAGTTCTCTTTAGTGTAAAGCTATCTGTTCTCCGCAACATTACAAATGATGGCTAATAGAAATATATATAGTCGGATAGTGCGCTCGCACGTAATTTTATTTATGTTTTTCTTGGAAACGGAAAAATTTGGATTCTGGGGACGTCATGTGCATATATATGTGTAAATGTCAAAACGTCTATATAGTGAGCGATCAAACGCGACATTTTCCTCGAACAATATTCTGGTTGCGGACAGAGTGCAATTATTATTACTCAGCGAATGCGCAGCTGCAATATGCAGTTCGTTTTATCTTTGCCCGCGTGGATCCACGAGAACAATTATTTCAAAAGTCAGACGTAACTTGACTGAGATACGAGGAAACTCACCACGACGACGGAGTATACAGCAAGCAAGTAGATATTTTTTACTTTAACATTCCGGTGGTGGTACAAAGGCACGGGTATTATACATGGTAAATTATAATCCATCCCACGTGTGGGTATGAATAACTGCATACGAAACGCTTGTAGAGAGTTCTTCGTGTAATAATTCTTTCAAAGAGAACGGAAACCGGAAGATACGACAAAAAAGGCAACTAACTAACGAATTACACTGTGTAGGTATTTTGTCGTACGTAGGTATTCAATTCGCCGACCGGCACCGAAAGCGCAATTAAGTCTGGGACATGGAGGTCGGTAGGTAGTGTATTGTAATGAATAAAACGAGGCGCGCAACGTGATGTGTATCGTGCGCAGGGTTATTTTAGATACCGAGCAAAGCTATACAATAACTCGCGATTATATAATATGCAAGTGGTTTTACATTTTGCGAACAAATTCGTGCACTTTCACTGGTACCAACGCACTAATGGATAATATTCTGAATAACTCGAATGAACATTGCAATTTGTCCATGTTTTAATTTCGTAAAATACCGAATTTCCAATCGAGTTTTCATAATAATATTACATCGTATAAATTGAAATATCGCATGTTATAATATTAGTATGTTATTATATCGTTCATCGGTGACGTAGAAAACGTGACGCCCTATATTATATCATTTTGTGCCGTCCTAATGCGTATGTAATCAGCGTTTTGTTTCTGCGCAGTGTATCGTAATAACTATACGGTATCTATTACGCTGCAAGAATCTAATGTACCATTTAATACCTTCCACCCCGGTAAAATTAAGATATGATGATAAGATATAATATTAGAGATGCGGATAATAATGGAAAAGACAATTTACGGTATTATTATAATTTCCATTACGTGAATTTATATTTTAAGACACACGGCTTTGAGATGATAATATAATATTATAAATGAATACAAAAAAAAAAAATTATATTAAACATTTATTATAGTATATTATGCATTTATTATCGAACAGTTGGATGACATAATTAATTTAAATTCAGATAATTGCATTTTATATAATATTTCATCATACAATAATAAGTGCATAATATTATAATATATACCTAATACAACATTTCAAAAACTAAAATTGTATTATTCAGTATGCCGATGAAATGATGGATGAAAAAACGGTAATAAGCAAAAAAAAATGGGTGATAAAATTTGCATCTCTGATATTATTTTATAATTATTATTATGGCATTATAGTATAAATAGAAAAACTCACCATTTTACTGTTGATTTCGTGGAAATGTATTTCGCAGACTTTATCTACTACGTCTTCCGAATGGAAAGTCACGAAACCGAAACCTGTAAAAAAAATTGATATATTTAATAAAAACACAATATATTATAATATGCATAATGTATATGGGCACGTATCAGATGAGCATTAATATTATGGTTGAATAACAGTAAATTGTAATGCAGGCCGGTAGACGAGGTAAATATAAATAATAATAATAATAATAATAATAATGTTCGGTGCTCGGCGTTCATATAATATATTATCAATACTGTTATAGACGTTATTAATTTATAATTTTAACGTGTCAATAAAACCGAACTGAAAAAAGTTCTTGTAAATAATACGCTGTAAAAATATTTTGAAAGGTAAAAAAAATAACGATGCAAAGGGGGAAGGATAATATTATTATATTTCCAGACAAATGATGAACTCATACGAGCATAACGTTTTCGATGGGCCACTGGATCGAGTCCAGGTGAACCGCTGCGACGGCTCAAAAGTTGCTCGCCTCGAACACACTACACTCTACACCACAATCATAATTGTGGTAATAATAATAATTACAATAATCGATATTAATTAATTATTCCAATTTTACAGCACCGAAGCATATTATATTATAATAATATACGGACGGCGGTAATCTCGGTTTCTCATTGTATTCCCACAACACCGACGATAAAGTGGTTAATTGAATTGTCGTTATACACCATATAAATTAAGTCACGAATATTGCGACCCTTCGCGTTCTATGCAAATTAGCTAAGTGGCTTATATTATCCGCGTTAAGAGCTGCGTGCGCGGTGCAGCGGCGTTGGGACACGCTGCTGCAATATAGAATTATAATAATAATAATAATAATATGACTATTGGTGTGTGTGTGTGTTCCGAATACTCGAAGCCAATACGTTAATCATTGGACTTAAATACTATTAAACTATAAAATATAAGGGTTTCATATTATAATTATAATAATAAAACATTTAAAAAATTTGATGGTTAAAATAATTACCGTGGTCGATATTAATAATATAACACATTAATTATACCAATTAAAGTTTTAAAAAAAAATTATTATTAATATTATTCATGATGTTTTATTGAATTTCTACGGTACGCCGGCGCGTTGGATAGGCAAATCAACAGCACGCGTGCATTGCATTCGATTCCGGTGAACTTTACTACAGTTCTACGGTACGTCCTACCATTGGACTGCAATACAGCAGGCGGCTTTTAGAATATTATTATTATTACATCAGACGAGATAATGATTTTATATATTTTGAAAAAAAAATACGAGTGGTCGTTATGCTTAATATTATTATATAATTATTATGCGCGGAATGCGGTATGTTATTTCCTTACCTTCTGCGTCGTATTTTTATAATTAATATAATATTATTAGTGTAGCTAGAGAAATATTTAAGGGAAAATATTTTCGAAACTAAAAATAACTGCGTATAAAAAAATAATGAATAAAAGCAAATTTTTGTAATAACTATGGTGGTTGAACTTCGACTGAGACTTCCGAGGTGTATAATATAATAAGATTTGCACACGACGACGTCGTTATGTTCACACCTCTCGCGACATTTACATTATTAAAATAATTATTGTTGATCAAATATAATACTCTGTTATGGGTCACAATGTACAACACATTAAAAACAAAATGCCGTTAGGAATTCGTTAGAAAAATGATATTTATTAAGTTGCGAGTTATAATATGTATACTTATATATTAACATATTATTATTTATATTATTTTTAAGGTCAATACTTGAAACATTAAATCGTTGGAATGCGTGATTAATATAATTGTTACCCACTTAAATATATCGACCGTACAATCAAATTTATGATGCGGTATTTCACTATTGCTCGTAGCTCATGGAATTCGTGATATATTGCAGATCTGTTTTACGTTCGATTATCAAATCGAACCTACGTATTCAGTGTCTCATTACTCATTATCATTATTATTATAAACTTCATGGAATGGTGGTTTGAGCTACGACTCGTGGAGCCGTCTAAACGCATCTTCGAGGTCGTAATACGAATTCGGAACACACGTGCGCAAATACGCCGACCGAGTTTTGGCAATTAAACTTATTTAGCTAATCTCGTTTTGCACCACAACCTCGTTAACCAATAGACAAAACTTGTTATTAGTCAGTCACGGAGCATGGAGTTCTCAGGTCTCGCGTTTCTTCGTACACTTGGTTCGGTTCCAAATGTAATTAAGTTTTACGTATTGCCTACACTCACCCCTCCCCCTCAACAATCACAATTACAACCATTCTCGTCTCGCTCTCTCACCCCTATATCACTTACATCACACATATTATTATATATTTTATTTGAATAGACGTCTCAGAGAGATAAACACTAATTTGTTTCTATTGTTGTTTTATTTTTTTTTTGTCTTACAAAACAGAGGACTGGCAAACGTGTACTCAGTAATATAATATAAATTGTAATATATTTGGCGCACAGTTATAATATTGTATTATAAATTCGAGATCGTTTGAATTTTCAGTTACAAAACTGACTTACCTAACTAATGTTGCGTTACCCAACCACCCCAGCCCCTTCCTTAATATTATATATTATCGCTGTGTTCTTTGGATTGGGATATTTTATCGTTTTCGTTTAACTAGGTACATAATATACAGCGGGTGCACAGACGAACCTTTGAAGTTCAGTTAATGCTGTTCTTTCGATCGTTTAACGGCCGTGACTTTGATGAATATTTTAAATATATATGTTACCGTCCTAATGGCAAATGGCTGAAGAAAATACGGTTGACGGATAAAACAAACATACGTGAGTTTACATCATATGTATAATATACATAAAAATATATTACCTTCCAATTTGTCTGTAGGTATGATTATGTCCAGGAAATGAATAAAACAGACAATTTAAAGTCGTTCTGTAAAAGTGGAAATTAAAAAGAGATTTAAATCAGAGCGGAGGAAAAATATATATCGTCACCGTTGTCTACAACGTATTCCATCAAAATAATATAGTATCATACAATTTCATAATCGTAATTATTGAACTGTGAATAAAGATAAAGGGATCACATTTAAAAAAATTTCATTACACATAAAATGTTTATTTTTACACATGAAAAGGCGCGTTGTATGTAATATTTCAGGCTTGCATTTGTAAAGAGTTTTCCGACAAACGATTTGTTGCGATAGTCTCAAAGGATTTTATTAAAAGAATAAATGAAAAGAAAAACTCAAAGGATTTTCGTTTTATTTGGTTTTTGACGCAATTCGTTTCGGATTAAAATTGATCCAGACGTCATACAAGGCACTAGTTAAAAGTTGCGCTCTAAAGGATATTAAACACTCATTGAAACCATTCTCAGGGGCTTTCGAACGGTGCAAAAAAAAAAATATGAAGTGTACGTTTCTTTCAATATTATACTTTTCCCATTACCCACGCAAGAATTTCTTCCGTGGATGTGAACGTGAAATTATGTACTAGAAACACAAGATTCAACCAGCCGTGGATTCCATGGCTAAGAACTTCATTTTTTCTCTCTTTTAATTTACTAACTAACAATACTAAAGCAATTAAAAAGTTGTTAACCGTAAGTACATAATTTACAGCATTAGGTATTAAGTATAACATAATATTTGTACTGAATTTTTTTTTCATATACCTTGGTACCTAAATATGATATACTAAAATGTTCATTTTGAAAACGAACCCGATCGAATTATAATTTGTGCCCAACAATAATAATATCTATATAGGTCAAACATGTATGATGAATAATATTCCCATAACTCGAAACAAAATTATAATATATTATGTAAATTACATTACACCGTTATCTTTCATATGTAAACGTATATAATATAGGTACATTATTAATTGCTGCCTAGATAACAATTTGTAACAAATAATTGCTAAATAATAAAACTTAATATTTTATGCAAACTGTATAGTTATATGCGTATACTATTTCCAAATAAAATTATATTGCACATGAATCAATGAAATTATATATTTCAGCATTTAGTGTGATAATATTCTGATATGCATTTTCATATTAAAATACACTAGGTAAAACCCAAAATAACAAGTTACGGTAATTTTGATAGGTACCTACATGTGAAATATTTAATGAATAATATTCTAAATCATAATTATGTTTACTTTGTGCATACAATATTACGTGGTGGCCCCGAGACTATATGCGTTCGAAGCAAGGTATTATTTACTAAAACAAATATATTTTTTTTTTATCGTGAGACGCGTGCAGAGATGCTCTCGGTGAATTTGTGAGCGTTTTTATTTTAATTTGTTTGCGAACGCGTTAAGGGTAACGAGCGCTCGACACGATATACCCGCAAAATCGACTGACGAAACGATTATTATACAAGCTACGCAAGAAGTGTCCCGCGATAAAAAAAAAAAGAAAAGAAGAATCACCTGCATTATATTATACGGGTAAGCATTATATATGTACCTAAGCGTATTTATAAAACACAGTCTGAGGTCTGTCGCACGCCGAGTCTAAGCATCTCCGGCAGTGTTTGAGAAAGCGGCGGTGGTCCGTCATTGTGTTCAGTTAAGTACGAGTGGACGGGGTAGGTGTACGAAAGGGGATGAAACGGACCGGACGGACGATTATTCGAGAGATTCTATGCGGGAGGTAAACGACGCCGATTAATCGTCTGAACTGATGAAAATAAACTACTGGCGAGTATATATAGGTATAAGATATACCTGGGTCGCGGTCGTGGTAATAAAAGTCGAAGAATTAACCGTCCGGGACAATGGGTGCAACTACGCTCGCGGTTTTAATGAGAACGTTTAACGCTTAGAAGAGGTAGTGAAGTAGTGAAGGTGGCTGTGGTGGTGTTGGTGGTGGCGGTGGTGTTAGCTAGTGCTGGTGGCTGTGGCAAGCGGTAATAAGTGGACGACATTCGCCAAAAACGAAATACGAAACTACGAAATTTCAACAGAGCCGTCGTCAAGGACTTGCGGGCGGAGAATCTTTCAAAGTTCTCTTATTATTCAACAAGCTGTGGTATAGGCATGTATAATATATATACTTATATTATTATAAATGTACAACATTGAATATAAAAAAAATCTAAAAGATTATAACACGCTGCCGAGTCACTTAGGCGATTAAGGTATAACACGATGCCTATAAATAGTATAAATTCACATTTTTGTCCATAACACAACATTGCAATTTTGGTAAAAATAAACGTACTTCCATAAATGCATTATATGGTTTTTCGTTGGTCGATAAGACTTTTGAAGAATGTACAGAATGATAATATTTTTTTTTGTTTTATGTACAAAGCAAGAACCATATTATGAGGTTTTTTTGCTCGAGCCAGATTAGACGCGTTAAATATCACTATAGGTAATCAAGGAATCATTTCGGATTTTAGTCGAGAATAACAATAGTAATTATATTTCTCTAATTTTTACTCGCATTATTCATTAAACGGTAAAATGTGATTTTTCACCCAATGCACTCGAGCGTTTTAGGCATATTATATTATAAGCAACCAAGTTCCTAAATATGTTTTGTAAAATTCGAAAAATTATGAAAAACGCACGATGATATTTCATCGTTAAAATATATTGGGCTTTATAATATACATATATTTGGTTTTCGATTTTACGGTGAAAACGATACGGGTTTCCGAGTGAAAATAAACGCCCCCGACTCAATCGACCCCGGCCCCCCCCTACCACTATATAACCCCAGGATGCCCGACCGACTTGTACGGGCACACGACGGCGGTAACGGACACCCATAATAATAATAATAATAATAATAATACCGATAGGTACCTTCGTTTGCGTTTCGAAAGGGTTCGCGGCCGAGTATACGGTCGTAACTCGTAACAAACATAATATATAATATCATATATATACCTGCTGTAATATATTATACACCGCACAGGTGCACATATTACAAATTAATACGATACACCTATAATATATTATGCATATACTGCTGCTACGTCGGTCATAGTATTACACGCGCCGGTCACGGTAAAGATTTCGGAAACGCGAACGTGTTACGCACGAACGTTCGGGTCCCCCGGAAACGACGATAGCACGCGCTCTGCGCCTTCCGACACCGGACTCTCCCCCCCACCGCTCATCGTTCTGGGTCGAATTTTTTTCGGGAAACTCCAGAGTGCTTATTTAGGGGGCGGCGGCGGCGGCGGCCTTTCGTGCCGGAACGCGTGTGCGTGATAATTATTATTTCTACCCCGACCGCTGTATATGTTTAATAAACGTATAGGTAATATACATTATTATTATTATATAGGTAGTTGATGGCGTTGTAAACGTGGCCGTATCCATTTATACATATATACACCGTAAAGTAGTTGTCGACGACCGTGTTTTTAATCGTAACCTTTTAAATAAAACATCGCAGCTATAATATGCGAGCGGGCGCGCGCGCGTGTGTGTTATGTATATATCATACAGCTACTATATAACATCGCCTTTCAGGTAAGCGTATATATAGCGTATATATACTTATATATACCTATATATAAATATATGTACATATACGTATAATTATAATATATATATATATATACCGTACTTGCAGTAACTGTTATACTGCAACGACGCGACGTGCGCCCACTCATGTTAATATTATATATCCTTTACGACCACACCGTCATCACAAATGCCGTTCCCCACGCCACCATACCCTACGGGAATCACCGTTAAGCGCACGCGTGTATGTGTATACTGTCGGGCAATTTAAATAAAGGCCGGATGAGTGCTTGGCGTGCCGAGTCCGTGTTTTACATTCGTATGGCCCAATTAGAGATATTCCGTCGAAGGGGGGATAACGGTGCGCGAGACTGTACAACACATATATATATATATTACTCTCGAGGGTATGTATAGAATGTGTGTGTATGTTAAATGTCAGTGTTCTTATGCGAAAGGGTGTCTTAAAACCTTTTTAACGAAACACAGGATGCATACAAGACCTGTTATACAGTAGTCTGAAGGTAATCACAAAATTGATAACGCAATCGATGATGTATACATATTTGTTTGTATTTGACGCAGCTTCTGTAGACTCACCAAATTCGAAACTAACCACTGATGACGAATATAATATGATATTATTATAATAATGTTCAGGGCTTTGATAATGTGCATTTAACCTAACCTAACCTACACGAAAGTCGAAATTACGTTTCACTTATTTGTTGCGTTTATCGCAATGCTCACGAAACACGACGTGCATATCATAACAATAATATGAGACGTGTTTAAAAGTGCGGAATCGAACAGTTCGGCGATAATACTAGTGTTTGCGTAAAATATCCCATTAAACCGAACGAGTAAAACGGTAGATACAACGATTCCGTTGCAATAAACGCTCGATGTACACGACTCTGCGAAAAGTGTGAAATCGTGACAAAAAGATAAATGTAAAACAAAATACTTCAAAGTAACAGCTACATACGCGTTACGGGAACGTATTCCATTATTAAATTGACAGCCTTAAACTCGCAGCTTTCGTTATTGTGGCACTATGAAAATAGAGCTATACAAAGACGTTATAGATTTATAATAATTGTATAAAAAACAAAAAGACATTTGGTAAATTATATGTTTTTCTTGCTACAACTCAAATAACAGTGTTTTGGTAAACATTATAATTGTAGTTTATAGATTTTTTTTTAAATCTCATGGCATTATAATAATTTTATATTTTGAAATTGCAAATCCCCATAGAGCGTTACATGAAAAATTTGTAGACGGATGATAAATGAACACTGAAATAGAAGTTCCCCCCCCCCACATCGATCACAGTTAAATTATGAAATTATACGACATAAACTAAATATATTATATAATCTCGGTACAGCGGGCTTATAATTTCACAATGCGATAAGCGTTTATTTGAGTGCATTCGAGGTGGATTGTTGATTTATGCATTTATATATTTTTATGTTTTTTTTTTCAGTTTTATAATGCCATCAAAAAGATAAGGGGGCGAAAACGCGGTGTGAGGGCAATTATTTAGGAGTGAGAATCAAAGTTGTGGATGTCACTTGCACGACGAGGCGTTAAGAGAGCGACTTTGGCAGTTTGTGCGGAGGGGGCGCAGCGGGTGACAGAGGTTTTTATTGGCTTTTCTGGTGAAGATGACAAGGAACGTGGGGGGTTTGTGTTTTATAGAGTCTGTAAGGTTTATATAAATACGAGAGGAAATAATAATATACACGCGAGAGGTATTATACATATATATATATATATATATTGAAATAGAACGTTCCCGGTGTGACACGGAATTTTCCGTCGTAAAAAAAAAATAGAAATAAACACGGTAAAAGAGCATAAACCGAATTAAATATTCAGGGATGCGCGCGGCTACAAAGTCGGAATTAAGGTTTTGCGAGCCCATCCGAATTTTTTATGCACACGACGGGCGCGTGGTTTTTTTTATTAATCCGTCCGTTGGAGCGACCATCGATCCGACCGCGAATATCGCGAGACACCTGCGATTTGATTTTACGGTTGTTTTCTCTGCGTGTCGGGGCCGCCATATTATACCGACGAACGACTACGTGGCATCAACTTAAAGAAAAACATCGTCAACAACCATTCAGAAAAAATATAAAAAATTATAATAACGATAACCGAACGGCAGTCGCTAGCCTCGCGAGCGCCTTTAAATTACTGTTTGTGTGCAGTTTTTTTTTCACGAACAAACTTCGAGCGTGGTACGTAAACTCGACGAAAACGCGCGAGCAAGGCATATATAAATGAATGTGGGGTTGGGGACTAGACCTGGAATTCCGCAAAACCATTTAAACGAATTCCAGAAATTGCGCACAGTCGCGTATTATATGTTGTGTTGTTCCGTTACATGTACGAAAGGACTGGCCTAAGTTCCCGTCCCACTGCGAGAGGTCATCCGAATGTTTTCATTTTCAGATTTCCTTTTACGAAGACAATTTTTTTTTCCGGAATCGTCTCGTTCCTTTTTTCTTTCTCGTCTTTTGTCCGACCGAACTATTGTGCTTTACTTTATGTGGATGGTTTTTAATTTAAAAACGAAACGAAATTAGACAACATGAACCCCACAGGTCTTATTTATCCCGACGAATCCGTATATTATGATTTATGATTGTCTTGCAAATTATTACAGTTATCGTATAAATGACTGATTTGCCCAAATACTTCAAATACCTATAATATTATACGTCTGCAGTTGCACACATTTATTAAATCCAACCATTATAATACATTTATACTTTCACAACTAATTCCTCTATTTTTTTTTTTTTAATAATATACAGTCAATAAACACCAGCTCGGAAACACTGAAAATAGTGGATAAAGAATTTAAATTTTCGGTTTTCGGTTCTTTTTATAATTCAAAAAACATTTTTAATATTTCAATCCATTATTATTATTTCACTCAACACCGTTAGCTACTGGTTAGACACATGTAAGTATAAAACAAAATAATCTTTTTACGTAATAGTCGAATGTTTAATAATATCACGAACGCCTAATGTATAATATTGATTACTTTTAACTTTTCATTATTTACTAAGGACGATAATCTCATGTTCATTAAATATGAATGTTTTGTGGTAACGTAACGTTATACGATTTCATGTACCTGACGACTACAACACAATATTACATTATGTTGCATTATGTCAGCCGAGTCTTAAAAATTAAGGATATGAATGGAAACAAACTGATTTTCCGTGTTGTACATTTATTATTGTGTAAGATATTTTACTGAAAAGGGCTGCACAGAATGTCAAGAGTTCGGGAAAACATATCTTATTGAATTCTTGTGAAGTTTGAGAACAAATCAGTTACAACTGCAACGTCAATGTACAAAACGATTGTCTAACACACGTAATTTCCAAACAACAATTAACCAATTAAGTCGTAGTCACTAAAAATAGAGTATCTACCTATATTACGCGTATATTATGTATAACACGTACAACAGTGACGACGGCGACAACAATAACAACAACAAAAACAGCAACAGAAACGGACAATGACAACAATTTATTGATCGCTAAAAAAAAATACAAACGTAAAATAACACGTCGAACGCTTCGCCGACGATCTTATATAATATAACCCATTGGCAGTAGGGTTGTATAAGGGTACTAAAACACTTTCCCGAAATCGACTGAAATCCATCCAAAAGCATTTCTTCCAATCGTTTTCTATACTTTAGTTTACATTTATTTTTAGTCTAAGTACGTTTGCCTTTTTTCTTATTCGGCTAAAACGATCTGCGTTTTTCGAATTTATCTTTACGATTTCATTTAGTGACTTTCAATAATGTTATAGCCACCTACGATGCGAGACCTATACGGAAGCTAAAGCGTACCGGACGATAGATATCGCGAACCCGCGGAGTTCACCCTCCATCTCGTTCACTATTACCGTCCATCCATAGGGTCGAGTAATAATTATCATCCCCTTTATCAAGCTGTCGCAGTGTACCAAAATAAGTGCCCACCCGCCACCCATCACTCCGAATCTCCGATCCTTTCGCGTGTCCACGTATACCGATAGTTTTCTATCACATTCGCCTCTAATACTGTAAGTGAGGGTTTTTCAAACAGTCGATGCTCGTTATTATTATAAACAGATTTGTAAAAAGGTAAGTAGGCACATCCATAATATAACATAATATAGTGTGGATGAAGGACAATTAATCAGTGTTTACATAAATGTGCATTTATCAAAGTATTCGTGAGAGTTTGTTTGAATATACAATTTTCTTTGCATAATATTATACTCATTATAATTGAATAGCCTTAAACCGTAAACTATAGTCGTACAAATTTTCCGTTAAATTTACCCCAAAATTCTACACACAGTGGGAATAAATAACAACATTATAGACAATGAGACAGATAATGTACAATTGATTGCTCGAATTTCATAAATTATATTATTATAATATAGTTGCATTATACATTTAAACACTAAAAACAAATGCTTTAATTTCATTGTAATATCGTTAAATGTATTTATGTAAATCCTTTCTTTATATAAAACGCTTACTAAAATAAAAGTAATCAATAGTTACATTAAATTAGTAGTTTTTGAATTTAAATAACATCTATTTCTTTTGTTTTGGATTCCTTCAGGTTTACTGTAATACCGCATACAAAATCTAATAAAATAAGTAAAAAATATTGTTGCAATCATGGATATATTCATTTTCCATTATAATAGAGAAACGTAAAGAAAAAAACAATATGACGTGGTGAATTATACTACCGAGCTGGATTTTTTTCATTCTTTTAGTTTTGTAATAGTAATTAGTTTTAACTTTTAAGTAAATACTATGGACAAATACATAAAACCAAAAAATAAAGAATTACGGGAATCCTTGTGGTACCTTTTGCAACCCTATCAAATATCTTTCGTTCACCAATTACCACTAATTGATATTATATAGTGTAATTAATTTTCCAGGTTACCAATTATAATTAATAATTATATTATGAATTCACTGTGTGTTATATTTACTTGGATAATTAGCGGTAAGGGAAATCACCTTAAACCATTAAATTATTGTTACGACTATATGCGTGTTATTGAATTTCAAGATAAACGTTCTTGTGGATTTTACAATTAGTGAAATATGTATAGTTCAATTTTGATAAAACATATTATATCAACTTTATAGTTTTTCTTAAAAATAAATTTTTTTGTACTGTTGTAATAATTTACTATCATAATATTTTAGAAATGATGTATTTGGGAAAATTGGAAATTTAATGGATATTGGAAAAGAACCAAATGATAATATTAATGAAAGGAATGGACGAATATGACGGTTTCCTCATTACCTATTTATATTTATAACTGGGCGAGTCTTATTCGTGTATAACTTTCCCTGTATATAGGTCGAATAAACGTTTAAATTTTCAGCAGCACTCCAACTTACCACCCTTTTATTATAGATGATATAATCGCAGGCCTTAAGTTTTGAGCCAACTGTTCATAAATCATGACTACATCAACACGATAACGTATTTTGATTTTATATATATTCTTTTGGAAATTTAGTAGGTACACGTGTACCACTTTGGATGACTGTTAATTAGGAATTTGGTTTTAAAATAAACCTTTATAATAATTCCATTATTATTATTATTACTATTGAAAATATGTTCATTGATAATATAACCTTTCTCCATATTATTGTGGTTGTATTTAGTATATATTCACTGAAAGATTAAATAAAAATTGATTATCAAGTAAGTAGTAATAACATAATGAACTGAAATTATTGTGATTCAATTCATAATATTATTATATTATTATATTGAAACTATTCAATCGTTTTACGTGAAAGTAATATCTACTGGAAAAAACTAATTAAATACGTATGAATGAATCGCATTGACAACAAAAAGAAAACAAATATTTTTTTTTATCTAATAAGATTACGTTTTACGGTAGACTCCGAATTGCAATTATATCATGAAATGTTATTGAGATATTGCAAAAAGTCTGTATTGTCTGCAAATGACGTTAAATTGACATAATTCAATTTATTTTTTGGAATGAAATGATACTTGCAGCTGTCGTCATTCGAACCTCACTGCCTTTGTCCCTTTCTCTCACTTTCTCTCTTTCCCCATACAAATATATCCGTAAATATATATAGATAGATAGATGGATAGATATCTTTTTGGTAAGAAGGGTGCATTTTGTATTTCGCTTCCACAAAACAGCATTTTTTCTCCTGAATATATACAACGTTCCCGAGGAGTTTTGACAACTAAAAGTGTGTCCGGTGCGGACGATAGATAACATTTAATGAAATACCGAAAATACAATGAAATACTTTTGACGTCATTTTTTCTCGTTACGCTTTCCAGACAAAAAATACTGTATCCGTAAGCAAATCTGCGAGACATATACATCATTTTTTGGCAGTGTACACAACGTACGTAAACATGACGTCCGGTAGGGCTCAACGCGGAACCGTTGTCAAAAAAAAAAAATAAAAAAAAAAAAAAAAAACGATCGGTGTGCCAACGGAAACAAGTGCACACAAACCCGTATATTTTAAACGCCGAGGTCACAATAAAAACTTCACGTCCGATCCAGAGGCGTGCTCCCTTCCGGGAAATTCGTTTGAAAAGTTTTACGAAACAACTATGACGGTTTGGAGAAGTGAGCAGCACCGCAGCGATGCGACGAGCCGGGGGGCCAATGGCTTTGCTAATATACAGCGTCACGGGAACACTGCTGTACTGCTGCAGCAAGAAATATCGTATTATTCCGTGCTGTCGGTCGGTTTTTACGACTCCTGCAGAAGCGTACCACGAGTAATAATTATTAAATATCGAAAGGAAAAAAAAACGTTATTAAATAATATACAATCGGTGAAAGTAATATCTGACGGCGATATCCGGCGAAATCCATATAATACGCGTATAGAGGTATAGGTATCCACGCACCGCGGGTGAAAAACGATTACCGATTTTTCAACCAGGATTAAAATAAGTAATGGTTTCGGCAGCGGGGCAACGCCCACATTACGACTCGGGCGAAATTGAGTTTAAGCATGCACACGAAATAATATTGACCCCACCCCCCACACTACCACCAGACCACAGACGACGCCGCTTCTGCTAACAGAATTCTCGGCAAAGAAACGGCCGCTCCCGAGCTTATTGACGTTTTCAACACACACATTATTTATACACCCTTAAAAACCATCGTACATAACAATATATCGGTTTGCGTTTTCTCACCCTCCGCCAAGTCGAGTCCGAATGCGGCATTCTTGGTGACTGTACACACGACTGTCCCATTCCTCTTCTCCCTCCAATTTCCCTCTCTCTCTCTCTCTCTCTCTCACACACACCTTATGTATATTGTATTAAGCAAAACAATACATGTACATTCTCAACGCTTAGGATGTTATGTTCGTACATCACACGACGATCGTAACGATTCAATAAAATAAAGCTTTCGTTTGCACTCAACCGTTGTCATTTAATAATATATTAATACAATATTATATAATATTATTTTATTATTATAATATGGACGGGGATGACGTTTAACCCCCCCCCTTGCACCTACGCATCCGACGGGCTCGTTTTAAATTAGACGGTCGTTACACGAGTTTTTATCAACAAGAAACGTTTCGGCACGGCAACGATTCTTTTAAATTATTCACGTGCACGGCTACCGTAACAGGATATTTAAACAGGCTTCGGCTTTTATAAATAATTCAGAATGTTATGTACTGCGAACGAAGGTATATCCTGCAGGGTACACGTCGTAACCAACGCGTATATACGCGAAGTGTATTATGTACATATTATGGCTGCAGGTATAACTTTGGCGGCGAACACGATATTCGCATATACCATATTATATGTACCTAGGTATATCATTGCAGCGTGTCGGAAGCAATAAACATTTATAAACGGCGAGCGGCGAGCGAACACGCATTAAACGATGGAACGCGGTTTGACGATATTTCATTGCAGTAATTATTATGCGTTAATAACAATAACTATATACCACGACCGCGGTGGAGTTACTTACGCCACCTAGGCAGTTACACTCAACCGGTATACCGCACGATTCCGTTTAATCGAACCGACCGGTCGTTTGGACGGTCTCGCCCGTGTAAATATATTATACATAGGTATATTGTATATGGTCTTATCGTTCGTATAATAGCAGTGCGTGCTCCTTGTTATTGCACCCAACGACGTCTTAGAGCGCAAATATTTGGCCGCACGTTTATCTCGACTAACCATCCTCTGCGGGACATATATAGACGAGAAACCGACCGCGGTAATCGCCGTTTAATGCGTAATATTATAATATATTACGCCAAGACGTGTACATAAACCTACATTGACTGCCGTAGCGGAGGTAATGCTATAAATTTATGGTGACCGCCGACCGGTCCAGTTCGGTTCAAACGGACGTAGGTCGACAAATCATATAAATTCGACGGCGTGATATTGTTATAATAATTGCATTGCTCGTATTATATGCCACAGGATTTTTAAACGCCGACCAAACCGAAAACATTTAGGTTTAATATTAATATCAATAACATATGATGTAATTACATTCCGATTTATTATTATCCGATATTTTAAAGGAAAAGCGTGGCGGGGCGCGCATGAGCGGCTTAAAAAAAAAACGAGAGAAAATAACCTTTACCTCGCGTTTATATACAGCAAACGCGGAAATGGGATTTTCCGGTAATTTCGCCGTTCATATTACGCGGTTGGCAATTTTCCACGAATTTGATGGCACAACGGGCCGAGCCCCTCGCGCGTCTTGTCCCGTTGCCAAATGTAATCCGCCTGCAAGAGCAGCGGCGGGGCGGCTGCAGCTGCCTCTCTCGTTCCATCTCTGTCCTCTCCCACGGGCCGTAAATCGTTTTGGCCCGATGTCTCTGTGATCTTTGTCTCCGCTCACACGGGAAAACCCGACTGCGACTCATACAACCCACGACCCACACCACCGAGCACATCTTATTCTCCGACCACGCCCACCCCTGTGCTGTAGCCTCCCCCAAGTGCCCCGACGAGATGAGTGCTCCCGTTCGTCCAACAGCGCCCCATTTCTTATAATGTTATGTAATATAACCTCCTTATATCTGTATATCGCGTATATAATAATATTATATTATATTATAATATATATATATAGATGCACAATTTCATTTCCGACACTGCACACGCTTTACACTCACGCACCCCCGCCCGGAAAAAATATAAACGATATGATATTATTATGTTGAATTCGTTGTATTTATTATTATTATTTTTTTATTTTTTTCTGTAACATATCTCATCCGACGACGGTTCTATACGCCTTTGAGTACAAATGTACGCGATACAAACGACCGTGCAGTGCAACGATACGCTCCGCTCGAGCACGACATAATATTAAAATATTTGATTATTATACGCATAATAGTATAATATTGTATACAAGCCGTATTATTATGTGGCTGCCGGTTAGTCTCTGCACTATTAAAATAACATCCCGGGCGTGATATTCGTTGTATCGACGAGCACCAAAGATATTCGACCCATCCTATACATTTGTGTATAAATACATAGGTACATAGTGTCGTCGATGACGTCAAACCGTCAATGGCGGTGGATGTAAATCGAACTCGGGGAACGTCGGAGAGGGCTAGTGTGTGGTGGTGGTGCCCGCGATGTGTATAAGTACACACAACAATACAGTGAAATGGATTACGCGTATAAACATCTGTCAATTTCTCCCATTGGCCAAATGGTTTTTCCGTGTACCTATCGTTCGGCTGTTACTTTCGACTATACCATGTATATATTATATAGCACTGAGGACGAGGACCACTCTGCGCAAACACGGTGGCTGTACCGCCCGGGCGCGTGTCTTTAGTGCGTAATGCGTGTTATCGCCAGGCTGCAGTATAGGCAACATTTCGTGTAATACTCTTGTAGTAGTTGGTACGAGGGGTGATGGAGGTGGTTGTGTGCCAAAATAATTATCACCAAAATCGTATTTTATGTATAATATTGTGTATATAACCAAAAAAATCACTAGTCTAGTGCGGTTTGGCGAGTGATATCGTAGGTTTACTAGTGAAAGAGATGATATAAAATGGGCACCTATATAAATATGGTTCTAGTCACCGTCATGGTCGAGACTGTCCCCGGCGTGTTAATAGTTGGTATTCGCCAGGAATGAGCGATGACCGGATGATTAACAAAATGTAACTTAATATTTAATTATCATGGTATAACAGCGTCATCATGGTCAAATATAGGCGGGTACGCGAGATGCATGAACACCGGAAGACGTTTCCCAATAGTGACCCAACCGGATTGTGTGAATAATAACGGCTGGGGCTATATCTGCATAGTATACGATGGACGGGGAAAAAATGATTATGACCTGTATAATATATAATATTATGAGCTATAGGCTCGTCAGCCTCGTGTTGCGAAAATATAATAATTATTATTATTATAGTAAATTACATGTATATAATATTACAGTCCGGTGTGGGCGCGTATTGTACACGTACAACGAGGTCGTGATTTATCTACGGTCCCCCAGCTGATATTTATATATATACATAATATTTATACCTATGCTGCACACACGCGAGTGGAGGTAGCCCCGTTGAAGGTATATATCTACCGTTTTCCCTAACGGCCGCAAATCCATTTGACCAGAAAAGCGGTGTGCGCGGCAGTAGTTATAAGGGACGATAGTTTTCGGACGAGACGAGCGATGAGGGGTGTACCGTAAAGGGGTAGGGGCCGAGCAGCTGCTAAGCCGTTGCGCCGAAAACGCACAAAACACACGAGCGCGTAAAAAATAACCAGAATACACAAGAGCTCGGGCCCGGGCGATTCTAAATAATGGCTTTAGGTTTGTTTCTTTTATTATTATTACTATCACTATTATTATTATTATTATTATTATTATTTCGTTTCGCCGCTCCCGCACATTGTTTTGTTATGTGTCCGACCCGTTATATTTCTTTTTTCCCTCTCTGTTGCCCATGTGTATGAGACAAAAGTATTGCGCGTAATATCGAAAAACGACGATTTCGCAATACTTTTTTTCGTTTGTGTTCGGTCGTCTAGTAAGCGTTTCTGTCGCTTGCGGAAGACCGAAGGACGACGATATTATTGAATATTGTACCGCGTGGCCGAGAGAAAACTAAAATTAAACTGGGCCCACAGTGTACGATAAAGAGGTGTGGGGAGCGTGTATGAAAAATAGAAAACAAACCATACATAATATGAGGACAACACATCGGAAAATAGAAAAAAAAAAGTATATATAAACGGATTTGGAGCACACATCGCCATGGCCGACGGAGAGGAATCTATGTGTGTGTGTGTGTGTGTGTGTGTGTGTGTGTGCCATGTTGTAACGATCCCGCGTTGTGTCAACACTCAACAACCTCTAATGGACTAATGCATATGTGTTTGTGAGTGTGAGTGTGTGTGTGTGTGTGTGTGTGTGCTTGCATACGAATACGCTTTTACGTCATATCTGTGAAAACAAGAAGCGTATGTGATAATGGAGAACGCGTGTTCCAAAACATAGTAGTTTCGGTCTTCTGTGTGTGAGTGTGAACGCGCCTCTGTATACAGTGCGTACGTTCTGTCACAACTGCCGACGGATTTCGACACGCAGACACACACACTAAAGCACTCGCACACACACACATACGTTTTACCGCCACAGCCGGTGATGGGTTTCCATTGTGTTTAATTGTTATTAACGCACACACGCAGTCAGACGGTTATCTCTAAAAAACAGACGGCTAAAAAAGGAGATTCTACCTATACTATTCACGACAACGACGACTCGTATGGCGGGTCGCGCGAGAGTATTTGAATAGCGACGGCACACTCTCTATTATAATATGCACGCACGCGCGACGTAATTAGCTAAATATTTCCACAAACTCTTTGCTCGGATATTATTATAATAGTGTGTAATAATATTATATGCGCGCGTTGTTCAAACAATGCAAATACGACGTACACATTAATTAAATTCGTCCGCACCGTTGGACTTTGGGCTCGGAGAAAAAAAAACAAATAAAAACAAATAAAAACAAACTTCACCGAGTCTTGTCTGGAATAAATAAGTAGAATGAATTAAAGTATATATATAAAAAAAAAATAAGACTAAGTACCTACCGCCGGAATGGTGAACTTTATTTCTGGTGTAGTGGGATGAAGTAAAAAAAAAAAAAAGAAAAAAGAAATTAAGTAATAATGGCCAAAAAGTATATAAATTAAAGAGCCGAAAATGAAATTATCGCAGCTGGGGGTTTCTCTGGGCAGGGGTGTGTGTAGATAGCTGCTATTTATTTGCCACCACCGCTCTAACCTAATTAAAACAATTTCTTGGCGGTGATTTTCTTTTTCTTTCTTTCGCTATATTATTACTATCTCCTTTTGCGGGACTTAACGTGTTTTATCAAACTGGCCGTTCGCCCGAACTTTTTCCCGAAAGTCACGTCATTATTGGCGATAAGGACTATTTACAACATGATTTATAATATTATAGAACGCACAATGTAATACCGCTGGTCTTCAGTGAAACGAAACGAAATGTATTAGTTTCAAAACGATATAATCATATTATTAATTAATATTGGTTGATCTCTGTGAAAAATGTCATTTAAATATGGGTACGCTTAATAATTATTATGGCCATGACCAATCGAAATATTCCATCAAATACCATAATAGTATAATAATATATTAATCAACATAATATTAATGCGCTTGTTTTGGAAACTATATAATAATATAACATGTCCATTTGTAATATGCGTGGTACGGTGGTATGCATTATTATCAAATACGAAGTGTCCCGCGCTATTGTTGTATTGATTTATCGAAAATTACCACATTTCATAATACTTGGAGTCTGCTCTGAACACGAAACACGTCTATTATATTGTTATATTAAATATTAAAGTGGAATGATACTGTCGGAATATATTATGTTATTAAGTCGATCGCGATGACGAATCGCGGATTTATCCTAAAGTATTTGAGGACCAACAACCATAAAATTTGGTGTATTTGAGTTTTATCACCTTCCATCGTATTTCATCGGTACGACATCACATTAAACATTCATCGTATTGAGTGATAACATATATTGTATCGGAATTGTCAATTTCATCAAATGGAGGACGCCCGAAATGTACGCGTTCGTTGTATAATCGTTATAATCGTGGAATAAAAGCAGAGTTTTTTGTTGTTGTTGATAATAGCCGATTAAAAATGTCTCTAGCAATGATACAACGACTCATCACGTGTTCTCGGAAATTAGGTTTATTCAGTACTTCGATAATATATTTCGCCCAGTCTAACGGCAAACATGATATTAATATGTCGTCGCTTCCGGTATTCGCTAGCTGTACTTCGGCGAAAACGGGTCCAAAAAGATTGTTTTTGAAGTACGAAATAATAACAATAATATTACAATAATATAACATTATATCAAAAGCTCGGCGGGGCGCGGGTTAAGACGGACTGCACCGGACAATAATATTTTAGATATTATGTATTTATTACTCATCTCTTACGGATTATAATAATAATAATTGTATACGGTCGTCGACCTGCAGCACCCCGCGCGACACGGCCGACCGGAGGCGCCTACAGCGGTTTCGACTGTGTTGTCGTGTTGACATTGGACAAAAGCGCAAAGGAATATTATAATACTCTGTAAACTCTTGTCGTTTCGTCCGCCCACGTGAAATTATCCGGCAACTATTTCGTTGTTTGACTTTCTCCTTGTTGTTCTCTCCGCGATTTTGAGGTTATTAGCAGCAGAAGCAGCGGGGACTTTTCCTCTCCTCCCCATCGAGAAGATCGACGCGAGGGTGTGGGACCGAGAATTGTGAGCGATGGGGTCGGTAAACCGGTGGTAAACGAGAAACATTTAATAAGTAGCAGCGGGTGTGCTCCTTGTGTGTGACGTACGCCTGGGCAGACTATATAGGCGATATTTATGTGCCCGCCGCCCGGTATTAATTGTATATATTTATTATATATATATATATATATATATGTACATACGAGGTAAGTATAGCCGCGATATAGCCGAATTCTTTTCCATCCCCACATCCGCCTACCCAGTACCCACCACTTCGCCACCCCTAATTGCCCCACTCCAACATTACGTTTCATTAAATTTCATTAACGACATTACAGAACCCGTATATATATTCTCATATAAGATTTCGCACGACTTATTGCCGCGCCGGCCAAACGTGGACAGTGTATATAATACATCATATATATATATTTATTAAACTTAAAACATACGCGTATAACAGAACAGTCAACAATGTGAAATCCGTATACTGCAGATATATAGAGAAAAACAATTAATTCCACGCCATCGCCAATAGAACCCCACAACTATATAATAATCACGCGGGTCGTAAAATTTCGTACATGTCGTTGTTATTATTATTATTGTTGTTCTGGTTTTCGTAAACTACCTATATTTAGTATATACGTATAGAGCTAACCACAGTAATAATATGTGAAATGACAATAATAATGACTCTTTCGAAAAACAAATAAATTGCCGAAAATTAAACCTACGGTGTGTGTGTATATATATATATTATATATAGGTAAGCACGCCTCTGTAGGTACGCGATGGTCGTTATACGCTTATATAATATATTATATGTACCAGCACATACTTGTGAGTCGCGATAATAATAAGCGTCACGCGATCCATAACCGACATGACTTTTGAACTTGGAAAATACAATGCCTATATAGTTTGTTGTTTTCCTTAACTACTTTGAAAACTGATCAAATAGTTTTATTAATTACACTACTTGTGATTTTTATTCAAACAAAATATTTTAAGAGGTATAAAATCAGTGACATTTAAAATTGCGTATATAATAATGTTCTCGTGACAAAATTTATCTGATGATGAAATATTTAACACTCGAAATGCGTAGCGCAATATATAATATATATATATAACAAAAAATATTATAATATTATAAATTAACATTATTTAGATGCCCAACAATCATACAACATTGAACGATTTGAGTCTGCATCTCGATACGGCGAGAGAAGGTAGAACATTTAATAAAAAGTTGTTCAATACAGAAAAAAATGTTTTCCGATTCTTTCCCACGACACGTCAATATGTTACGAAAACAAAAATTCCGAATAAATACGATGATAAAAATAAATACCTACGAAGGAATTCAAATAATCAATTTATTTGTGCAAAAAAGATAACATTCACGACAACTATATCCAGTTTTATTGTTATTTTATTTTTAAACACTAAAAAGAAAATGGCTTATTAACAATTCATAAGGTTTTAAACCTTTTGAAACCGTAAAGTCTCGGTGATTATTTATTATTTACTTTTCAAGTGGTAAATTATGTTCAAGTCTTATATTTATACACTGTAACTAAAGTTTAAACGTATAAAGAACAATATAAATATTATTAAGTATTTTCAAATAAAAGTAGGTACAGAAGTTTGTATCATTAGAAACGAATGAACACCTTGATTTATTTAAACAATTTTCGAAATTTAAACAAAAATGTCTATTAAATAGATTATTAACTGTAAAATGTCTTAAAATAATATAATATTGTTGATAATAATAAATAATTTTATTAAAATAATTCGAATTATTAGTGCATATTTTATATTTAAATTATTATAAAGTTGAGATCGTATCGTAATTATTGCGTTTTCGAGTCACTAACGAGGCAAGGCAGACTCCATTAAGTGTGGATAATTAACTTTGCTGTAAACGAATCAATTAAAATGTTTGTTCACACTAACAAAATTGCATGATTAAATCATACTTAACACGTCTTTATAAAATTATACATAGTGTATAAAATATTGCACGAAGGCATTCGATAATCGACGTACACTTTCTCGGAAAAGCTAACGAACTATATAAAAAAACCTTTTCAAGCGTAAAATTCATCCTAACTACTATATTCATATTTCATAGGGCATAAAATAATATTCATATTATTATAATACAATTATTATAATATAATACAATACTGGAATGATGTGACTCGGTATACCAACAGACGAATAGTTAGCCTAACCTAACCAAGAATATTTTTCGGATTATATTCATCAAAATTGGTAAAACGTGATTTTTTTTATGCGACGAGCCTGATTATTTACAGTGCTCGATTTTCTTTTAAAAAAAAAAAAAACAAACAAACAAACAAACAAACCAACAAATAAATTGCTCGATGGCAGCAAAGATTGGAGGGCACGGGCACTTTTTTTTCATTCACCGATAACCCAAAAAACTGTGAAACACTCAACGTACGCGGTGGATAAGAAAGTCGGTATAAGAACGTCAGCGGTTTATGTGTTAGGTGCAGCGGCAAGTGTGCCGGAAGGGGAGGGGCGACCGATGGAGATATTAATCACGGAAACAACACTGGTCGCCCGTCGAAATATCTGTCGGGTATACATCGAGGATCGAGGATTGATTAATGGGCGCGGAATACGAAAATCTTTCGCGTTTTGTATGCCTGGCCCAGACGTAGCCTGTCAAATTATCGTCGAGGGCTTCCTTTTTGCAGTTGAAACGACGCTTTGTGTATAAGACAATCGTTTTCAATCGTTGCCCTTTCGTCTGCTCCGATAGTCTGATGTGCATTTATCTTATTTTTTCGTCTCCGCACCGGGCAATCCAAGCTTCGACCCCCCCCCCCCTACTGCTCGCAACCGCTGCTACCACCTCACCGTATTATTACCCCACCCCACCCACCGTCACTTTTAAAACCCACCCGTCGTACCTTTAGCAGAATGAATTACGGATATTTCACTCGGATATATAAAAAGGACAAGAATAGAGGAAATAAGAAGAAGAAAAAAACATAAATCTCTGATAGATAATTGATCTGCGGGGTTGGGAAGGGTTTTACGGTGCGCTTGCCGTGTAATATAAAATACGGACTGAAAGAGCTCGGGGTCTTGTTGAACAAATTTATGTTGAAAGGGCCACTCCATTTTAATCTACTATAAATCCACTCCTCTCACACGTGCACGGTGCAAATATACGCGTAGGTACAATAGTATGTGCAGCAAATTGATATTGTCACTGCCACAAGTCAACTGTAAGTAACCGTAATTGTTCGTTCGACGATGCTAATTGACAAATTTAATTAGTATAAATAAATTATGTCGATTCGATCAATAATTAATATATGATGGTACAGTTTATAGTTTATACTCAATGATCTGAAATTATGTTTT
This sequence comes from Macrosiphum euphorbiae, assembly GCA_949089665.1. Taxonomy (NCBI): domain Eukaryota; kingdom Metazoa; phylum Arthropoda; class Insecta; order Hemiptera; family Aphididae; genus Macrosiphum; species Macrosiphum euphorbiae. Next base: position 8,600,704 of record CARXXK010000005.1, on the reverse strand, counting down.
CGCAGACAATACCTACTTGTTTTGTTATAATTAAATACAAATCACTTTGAATTTATATTATATATCACTGAATAATAAATATAAAAGAGAAAAACTATGCACTGTAAAATAGCCTATAAAGAATATGACGTAGTACAAACACTGATACACGAGAAAAACTATCTCACTAATATAGGTAAGAAATTATAATATATAATCTAAAATATATGCTTGAAATTATTTTTTGAGTAGGTACATTTATGTTTGCAGAAATATTGAAATTAGTTATCAAAGTTATGGAATCCTTGTGTATCACATCTAAAAAAATTAGGACTATCAATCGGACTAAAATATCATGGGACAACATTTCAGCAGTTTGTATATAGTAGCTAAAATACGATGTAACATACTGTTTACTGCTGCAACTCCTGGGCGACCAGCGGTCAATACGCACTATCTCTGTGAGACTACACTATTGAGACTATTGCGTTGGCGAGTCGCAAAACAAAAAACAAACCTATATGGTCACACATATTGCATAACACGAATTTTTAGAATTTCCTAATGTCGTCCGTTGCATATAATAATATGATATATCCAATAAACGTACATATTACATTATTATTATGTTACATAAAATATATTATAACTATCGTATATACCTACGTATTAATATATCATGTAACTACTCGTGCGTTACATCGCGTTAGGTTCGTTAATAAACGTACCCAAGGTGGTAGTTGCCCCGTATTTTGTGTTATTATATAAAGTGTAGAGTACTTAACTAATTCTTTTATCGTGGCAATATCATAAAAAATACAAGGAATTTGAAAAAAAATCTTATACTGAAAACAAATAATGATAAGTGGATGATAGAGAAAATTTAAAATTTAATATCAATAAACGCCCGGGTTTCGGGAAACAAAACAGAGGTAACAACCCATTTTTCCACCGTTTACCCGCTGTTCCACCAATGCGCTTTTCCGGCGTCGGCGGCGGAAAACGAGGAGGTGTTTTCCGTAAAAAGAAATTCAGCACAACCCTCCAGCACCGCTGTGGGGTATACGCACTCTGTGTATAGCTAACGTGTATATACGCACACACACACCGTATCGATTCCTATGGTTTTTACCAAAAGCGACCGATGCTTTAGGGGTGTGCCTTCTCTCTATCACCCGCCACGACTGTTTCTCTTTCTACCACAGTACAGTTTATGGTTCGGAAAAAGCGAAGGAGAACGGTGGTTAAGGCGGCAGCGGTGGAAGCGAAACGTAGACCCCGGCCCCGTTGACAGCGGAAGACTAATGACCGGGCCGGGCCGTATCGCCCTCGCCGACGTTTTGCCATCGCGCGGATTGTCCCTCTAGCCACGCTATATATTATATTGTTTATATACGTATACAGTGTCTTTTATATTAAAAAAATAAAAATGCATTTATATTATTATTATTACTACTTATTATATCCGTTTCGTGCATTATGTTTATTGTTATTTTTCGTGTGACTATTATATTATTTCGCTCAAAACTTTTTTGGTCATCCCACGTAGCAATTTTTTATATTAATTTAATTTCGCTCCACAAACATATTTCTGTCGGTTATGAAAAAATTATTATTATTATTATCATCATCATCCAAAAGGAGAAGCGACCAGACCGTCATAGTAATATAAACGTCGTATACAGATATTATCATAATAGATACCCATTTAAAACTTGGATGTTTTAATAATAATAATAACCATAATGATTTACGATAAACGAAAAAAAAACCATAAAGAAAACATGTCACGGTCGTGTTATTAGACATAAAAACGTCGTTTCGTGCCAGAATAATTAAAAGCCTCCTATCGGGGTAAGTGTGTATTCGAACTAATACGACGGTACGAGATTAAGGAGGGGACGAGCTAATTTTCCGGAGTGAAGCACCGAGATGGTTTAATCCCGAAAACAGGGCCGAAATTAAACCTTAAATCTAGCCAAATCTCGGTGAGTTTCTTAAGTATTTCCCCTCCCACCCAACACTATCTCACTCACTCACTCATTCGCCGTTTCTCTCCCTTTTTTTTTTAAATCCTTCCTACGTTTTCACTTACACAAATCTTCGTTTTCGTATTTACGATCCACAGAAGAAAACGAATAGTGGAAATGGAAAAGTACTCATTCCAATTAAATGCGAAGCGCACTGCAACTGCCAACGAAATCCATTCACACACGCAGCATAGGTATAATCACTTATATACTTATCAGCGTGCTTTTCCCCAACACAGGTATACAATATACATAGCTTGAAAAAAAAAATCGAAACCATTTAAATTCATATATTAATAATATATCGTACACATAAATATTTTTTTGTGTTTTAAAATTCACCTTTATTTTTTGTAATATATATAAATATAAACATAAAAAAATAAGAAGAAAATAAAAAATATTGACTGGAAAAAATATAGATACACAAGTGTTGAGAATTAAATTTGCTCAGGATGAGAAGATAATAACCAACGCACCCTAAGAATTATACGGCCCTGAGAATATTGCTTTTTCCTTAAAAAGGCCATTAACTCCGATCGAGTTCCTTTTCTTTCAATCAGTAATTTATCGCCGACACACCCGGGCCACTACGTTTTCATCCCAAGAGCCCGCTCCAAAATGTATAATCAACATAATTTATAGAGAATCACAAAAAGAAAGAGAAGAAATACTCAGAATATTCCATTCTTTCACGAAAAATAACGTTTAAGGAACTTAAAAATTGATACACGAACAAATAAAAGGCAGTAAAAAAGTTATCATAATTTTCACAAGGGGAAATTGTGTTTAAAAAATCAGATCAAATCAAAAGATTTTAGCTGATATTGAATAAATTGAATTCGTTTTAAACAACTTATTGTTGGCTGAGCTTAAAGTTTATAAGAGAAGGGTGATTTTCAATAAGTCAAAACTTTAAATCAAATGGCAAAGGAAAATGAACAAATACTTTTAAGAAAACAACATTGAAGTTTAAATTGACATTTTTTTACATATTGAGAGTTGACTAAGTTAGTTTATAAAAACACTCGATATCATATTTCCTTGCTTTTCAAACGGTGAATAAAGAAAACTTATAAGCACACATAAGTTTAATATTATTGCATATTAAATACAAAATACGTTTCCGGTCGCCCAACACCGATAATTTCAATTTCAAACCAAATCAATTTCTAAATAATATGGCTCTTCATAAAATATAATAATCATTATAAATCAACAACAGAACAAATTAAATATCACGTCGTAAGTATCTAAGAGTTAAAGGGTGTTTGGGTATGTAGAATTAGGCAATAGAATTAGTTCATTAAGTAGAATTTCGAATGTTTCATAGTGCTGTTAAATGGACTATGTTTATTTTTTGCTCTCAAGTTCACCTGTACAGCACGTCATAGGTTCGTGAAAAATAGCCAGTGGACATTTTTATAAAATTAGATGCTATTTGACCTGCAGCGTTCTAACTCGGCCTTCATCAAGCAGTAGACGCCCACCCCATGAGGGTGAAAAATCTAACGTCATACACAGGGATTTTCTTCTATACTTCTATCTTTTTTCCCTAGTAGGTCTTTTATATAAAGCGATGAGCATCGAGCGCGAAGACGGGAGCCCCGTCATAATTCTTATAGGTGCTGGCGCCGCCCTAAGAGACGCTTCGTATAACATCCCTTAATAGGCATCCTTACGGCGGCTCCCCAAGTATGCTCATTATTCAACCCCAGCCTTCAAAACGGAAAATGTCGCACGCGCGAAAGTACGTGGTGTATGTGTGTGTGTGTGTGTGTGTGTGCTCGTCTGTCTGTAGGTGTATATTCGTTTTTTCTTTCCTCACCCCGCTCTAGCACTATCACACGCGATGATTCAACCACCTCTTCTTATCCCACAGTGGCAAATATTATATTTTTTCTCTCTCAATGTATTTCTGCTCTTGTTGGCCAATAATCGGACGTGGTTGTGTAAATCTGACGATAAATCAAACGCACAACAAATTTGTCGGTAGACGTTTTTCCTTCCCATTTATTTTATTTTTTTTTTTGTCCAAAACCTTTACGGTGATAAAAAAAAATCATTTCTTGGATTCCTTTCTCAAAAACAAAATATATATATATGATCGCTTAACGGATAGCAATTTCTCTTGTCCCTACCTACCTACATACGATATAATAATAAGAGCTGGGAAATAAACCAAACTTACCTCTGTGTCGATTTGTTTGTTTGTCGAACATTAACATCGCGTCTTCAATCTGAAACACAAACACGGATAATATTATAAATGTCTTGATGCAATCTTATATAAAACACGTGTATATCGGAAGTATTAGCATTTACAAAATTCGATAGGTTCATTACAATATATTCTTTGCGTTTCAGAGCGATTCCAAACACGCAACAATAGCTGTTAAATAATATAATACGATAATTCACAGTGGCGTAGACTGAGTAATATATTAAAGAACAGGGTTTTTTTGCCATATTTCTCAACCCTATACTTAGATATGGTTATTAGTGCATTAATATTTATGAATTATGTAATATTTTATGCCATGATACTTCGTACAGGTGTTCCATTTCGCAACACATTATCATCAGGTCGATTGAATTATTTTTTTTAAGCTCGTGTGTTTCTGTGACTACCTGATAACAATATTGACTAAAGTAGTAGCCATTTACATAATTGTGTGTCATACATGAAATGAACGGAAATAAACAAATCTACTACGGACTTTATTTATTTTTATTTAATATTTATCTACGAAACACAGTATACATTCAGCAGATATATATTCAGGGTTCACGTTGTAAAACCCAGCGTTCTGTAAAGTATAAAATATCCTTCGATTGAATTAACGTTAAAGATAATACAACTATACCAATTTATTGTCAATAGCTATTATAAAATATTATAAACGATTGATTTCCTTCTACAATTTAATATCCATACCTTTTCCGTTTTGATTTCAGACTTGAATATTTCAACAAATAAGCAATGTTAGCACGTTTTAGATTGTATTTTGTATTAAATGTATACTATATAGTATATATTAAAGCAAAAAAATGTATATTTGTATAGATGGCCAGAAACCGATTCGTGCACGACTTGACATTAAACTCGATAATATGAAGATAATACATCGCTCACTAGAGAGCCGCTCACAGTAATTGGTTAATGGATGAGATCCTAAATAAGCGGTAGACAAATAAGGTTACAAAAGTGCCCCAACTAATAAATCACAGCAGCGCCGCCACCAAGTTTATTAACGAACAGGGCGAGGAGGAATGGGAAAATAAAATACAACATTTTACAAAGTTCGATGACATAAAATCATCCACATGATAATAATATTATATTATATCACGTTAAGTTTTATTTTACTCAGCGAATTACCAACCATCCGCAACAGCTTTTACAGCACTTTTATACAGCTAGGAGCGCTCTAGCAGTTCCGACTGCCAGCGGTTGTCATGCTGTATCTATGTTCAAGAATGGGATGCAAAAAAAATAACGCTTAAAAGTTTGAGGAGGAGGCGAGAATTAAATGCCAAATAGTGCGGAGATACCATAAACATCTATATAATATATTATTATATTATATAAGAACTTTTGCCCTCCACTAAAAGGTGGTTAAGTGAAACGAGTCAAAAACTTCCGAAAAGCCTCGTGTTCGGGTGTGGCAAAGAGATAGTGGGGGGAAAAAATACATCTAACGTCGTCTCTGTAATCAAATTGAAGAAAAAATAATAATATATATACGAGAGGAAAAATGCATACAGCTCTCTGGCCTTCCGAGTGAATTCGAGTGTGCGGCATAGAATCTGTGGTGGACGATGGCGCCAAAAGTCTCTGCTGACCCGACTTTTCGGCTGAAGGGGAGAAAAAAATATAAAACTTTATAATAAATGTTTGTTTTGGTAAACTTTGAATGTGTGACTACATTCATTCAACCGTTCGATTTTCGGCTCCGTCCCGCCGTCGGTACACGAGTTTTGCTTCGTTGGCCGACCGACGACGTTTAAACTACTGACACATTATTTGTACGACGGCCAATTTTTTATTCAATATAATATATTATTATGCTATACACTTGATTCACAAACGTGAACAGATAAATTTAAAATATTTCTAGGAACATCAGAACATGTAAATTTATTATAATATTATACACTAAATATAATTGATTAGAATATGAAATTGATATATGTTATAACTATATTAATGAAACATCGATATTCGCAATCGACGAATCAACGTGTGTATGCAATACAGTTTTGAAAATATCGAATTATTTTTTTTTTCCACAGCCAGGTAACCAGAGTGCCTACACTATGTGATTATTATTCATAAAATCCAATTGGTGGAGGTGCTTTTGATAACAAGTTATTTATTACACAGAAATTATTTTCATTTAAAGTACGGTCCACATTTAATGCCGAGGGGTATTCATTTTTTATTTTCATAATTCACACTAATACGCTTACGGACGATAGGTACTAGAGAAAAGTTGTTTAATTTTTAAAATTTATTGGTTTAATTTTCTTAAGAGGATGTAAATCGTGACTTCCAGCGCGATTTAGGAACTTTAAAAATAATATATAGAAAGAGAGAGACTGTATAACTTTGCATTTCGTTGGAAGTTGAAATTTAAATTATTTAAGAAATAACACATACAAAAGTCACTTCGAATACCATAACTTTACTTGGACGCGTTATTCAATTGTTTCATGATAACTTAATATCTGATTAAGGGATACTTCAAGAAACTAATTACAGCCAATTACGTACTGATGAGCAATATTAATATTAGAATCTACCATTAACCTATGAAGAAAAAATGTTCATAAAATGTATCAAACAGTTCTATTAAACATTTTAAAATTTAGCATCCTGCAATAAACTTGCACAAGCATCATGAATAGAATATTTTAAATATAATATATTAATTGTTTTCAACCAAATCAGTTTTTATATGGGTACTGTTGTGTGTAAAATCAAATATTAATTTATAAATCTTTGATGATATTTTATTTAAAAAATTTTATATATAATCAAGAGTCTGTAGAAAATGTCTCTACAAATTAAATTGTAAATTAAAACATATGACTGCGTAGGTGAAGCCGGTGTTTGAATAATTACAAAAATAAAAATGTAAGTATTCATTTTCATTATGGTTCAATGGGAGTTTAGTATACATAATTACAGTCACACTTTATTTCAACGTGTATACCGCCATTTGTAAAAAATGTAATCCTTGGCAGAAAAAAAGTATTTTATATGGCGAAAAGAACCGGAATAATTATTACGATATTGATAGCATCATTCTGCTCCACTGTGTAATTAAACTTGTTCGTATTTTCTCCGATTGATATGTATTCAACTGCTGACTTCGTTAGTCCAACATATTTGTCTGATGATTATAATCAGAATATGAATAATTGAATACTATAAAATATGGTAAAATATTTTTCTGGAATAGGTAGCAACAAAAAATTAAAAGTAGAACTCCACAAAATCATACATTTAGGGAACCACAAGGTCTGATTCGAATACAGCGTACATACTTTTAACGTGTGTGTGTAATAACTTATGTCTTATAGTATCAGTTTATCTATAGAAACAAAAATATATGTAACTCAGAAACGATAAACGCAAAAATATCATTTTCGTAAGAGGATTCCAATCATACGTTATGGCACAATTTATTTATCAGTTTAGAAACAATAATGTGTTGAATTTAATATAATATCGAACTTTGCTATAAATCTTATGTTTTATCAAATAACGTTTGAACTAAAAACTATGCCCGTAATAATATATTATACTGCAAGCGTTAAAATAATATAATTATTGAAAAACAATTATTCACACACTAAACAGTTTTCACATATTATACTATACCTAAATAGTACAAATATTGCCAAATAGATAGTTTTGGCAAGACTTAACAAATATCAGTAAGTTTTAAATAAACATTTAATTATAAAAGGATATGCTTGAGTAATGGATACAAAATGATATTAAATGTTACTATTAAGAATAAAAAATATAGTGCATTGTTTCAATTGTAACTGCTATTTTTTTAGTTATTGTAAAAATATTATTCATAAGACAAAAATAACTAATTTATAGTAAATTTCAGTTTATTCACTATGACATTTGTATTTTAATTTATAAATGTCCATAAATCAACACACAATAAGATAAAAAAACGGTTAAAAAACTAATATTAAAAAAACTGTTCTATAAAAATTATTAAATGCGATTTAAATTGATTATTAATTATTATTTATATTATATCGATGTTCAGTCGAATAATTTTAGACAAAAATATATCTTTCACATCTTTACAATTTGATTAAATTCGCCTTGTATTACTTAAATAAATTCCATAAATCGTGAGTGTATAATTGTATATCGTATAATTCACTTTCAAAATTAAATTTACTTTAACTCTTAAAGTAAGAACATACATTTTACAATTCTCAAATACGTTTTTATGAACAGAAACATAAAGTAGAAATTATATTTTCCTGACTTAACATAACTATTTGAGAGGGTCAACATTTTCTCATTTCGAGTAAGTTCAGTAAATCCACATTCAACTCAGAGTATTACATGATAAATTCCGTATCCTACTCCTATAGTAACCTCCGGTAGCAAATATATTACCGCCCCTCCGAGAATAGCGTGTAAATTTATTAAAAGTAGGTAGGTAGTGATTACTTTCAATTGAAAACACACAGATTATATTTAGTTATATAATATAATTGAACATTTTAGAGATTCTCCAAGGACACCAGGATAGCCTTCACAAAATGTTTATGAAACTAGAAATTATCTCTTCCGTGCTGTGAACACATTTTTCGTCCCTCTTATATTCACTAAACAATGATTATATTTTTTCCTCTCCTCTTGTTTTTTTTCATCATTATTTTTCTACCGGAAAACAAAGGAAATCCGGTCTCCAAAGTTCCTGACGCCAGTTACTCGCCGTGCCCCGAAAACGTTATCATTCAGTTTCCGTGCCATTGAGCCGATTTTATTGTGCTCGGTGGTATCAGTATTTTACCACCTCTGTTCTTACTTAAACTGCTTAATGTTCTCTATAGGTCAAACTACAAGACTCGTTTAGACGAGTATGAAAAAGAAACGAAAAACGGTGTCAGAAAAACATTTATGGGTGTGAAAACTTTATCAACAATGAATATAATGTTCTTTTTTCTCACCGCGAATTTTAATTCTTAACTCATCTGCTTCTGGTACCATGCCAAATTCTAAAATGGTGTGAAATTGTGGGTAGACCAAAGTATGGAGGCGATAGGAGTAACAAAAGTTGGTGTATACAAAGTTCTAACCCCCCCACCCCCAATCATACTACACGCGTATAAGAAAACCGCATTGGCACTTGGGGACTAAGTACTTGTGTCGACGCCATTAATTCCCAACGTATACGAATATAATATGTTTAGGGATACCCTCACAGATTATAACCACCATAGAAATTTGGGAAAGAGCTATCAATATTTACTATTAACTTTTTTGGAGGGGACGTTATGGAGGTGAGGGTTGTTTGGGTCACACAAAGTTATATCGGCAATTAAATAAACGTGCGCTATACTACCCTCACATGGTTTATCGTCCGACCCTTCGGACACGTTTAGAATAAACACATACATACACATAAACAGTTTTTGTCAGACACGAAACCGTTCAAAATTTGAAATTCAACGCTTTCCCTCTCTCGTCAGGTCAAACAGTCGTTTCTTTTGGACCACGCTAACGGACTTAACGACGTGCTTAAGTATATGTGAGTCCTAACGAAAATACAAATGAATGTCGTAATTTGCATACATGTAGTCTAATTATGTATACTCCTGCAGGGGAGGATCTCCGAACAGAAGCAATATGTTACATACACATTATACAACGAGTTTTCAAATCAACATTAAAACAAACTGCATAAATATTAACATTAAAAAAATACATTTTTAATACGATATGATTTTTTGTAATGATAGATTATTTTTAGGCTAGGGCTATAATACTAAAATTATATTTTTTATACAATAGGTATTTTAATGCTTTACTTTAACGAAATATAATGATTATATATAATATTTACCAGCCAAAATTACAACATTTTTTAATATTTCTATATTATTTTAATTTTTTAAGTAGTAGTTACTCACTTCATTTAATTCTTATTTTTTTTTTCTATAGCAAAAATCATTCAAATAATAATTAAATAAAATAATAAATTCATAGCAAACAGTTTTACTTTTGGTAAGATTAGTTAATTATATACATTGATATTTGACGGGCGTTGGCCCAATAGTACAATACATTGCAAGTCATAATATTCTTTTAATAAACAAATTATCATTTAAGATGTATAAGAGATTTTAATAAAAGTAAACAATAATAAGATTCACGAGTTCAACAAATTATTAAAAAATATAATACAATAAATTAGTTAACCTGGACACTTATATTTTGTTATAAATATTATTATTAATCAAATGTTTACGAACATAATTCTATGAATTTTAGAATCATTACCTAGTTAGGAGTCCTTCGGAAAAGTTTTACGGGTGGTTGTGTCAAAAGGGTTTTTTTAGGTTATGAGTTTTTCAAAGTTTTTCACGGAAGAAAAAACTTCAGGTCGATAGGTTTATTATACAAATAAATGGGGATATTTGAACAAATAAAATAAATAATAATACATATACATCTAGCTACCATAAGTAGTCCAGAAGCAAATTTTATGCTGAGCCGGACTTTTGATACGACTTTGTTTGTTTAAGGCCAACAACAACTATTGCGTGTCCGTTTACTACCAAGGGAGCCTACGTAGTTATTTTTAACTGGCTTATATTTGCTATTTCTATTGTATTTCATTTCTGCCAACAAGTTATCACCAAACTATAATATACCTTCAGATCTTTTCCCAAAGCGATACCCTTCTCTGAAAAATGGCAAAACCAAAACAAAAGCAATATAAATCGCCAATAATCAAACGCGTTTTTTCAACAGGAAATACCATAAAATAAAGTAGACGTTTTTTCACCCTTTTTCGGATATAATTGCATGTCATCATCGAGAATTACAACCGTCTCGTGCAAATAACCGCTCCTAATCAAATCACTTCCTAATATGTAGGAGTTTTTCGGATTTATACTATAACATGTATTCAGCCAATGACTGTATGATAATAAACATTTTACATTTATGCAGAGTTAGAAGTAATATTATTATTAATATTATTTATTATTGTCAACTATCAATTAAGTTTCGGGATTCGATCCAGCGTATTTATTTCATGATTTAGACCTAAAAGCCTGACAAAAATACGCCTACTTAGAATTATCAGATTTCAATTCTGTAAAAAGATTCGAGTTCATTGAAAATTTTCCTAGGTTATTGTGGGAATCAATTTTCGATATTTTTTTTAGATTTCACGTTAAATCATACTTCGATTTCTCAATTTTTTGAAAATTGTTTGTGTCTTTCTTTAAAAAGTTAAACAGTTATTCAAAAATCGACTCCCACAATAACCTAGAAAAAAGAACAATGAATTCAAATATGTTTACAGAACTAAAATCCGATCATTCTAAGTTATCGTATTTTTGTCAGGCTTTTAGGTCTCAATTGATTGAAATTAGTTTCTCGTTGGAACAAATATTTTATTATGTGACATGTGCATGCGGGTGCGAACCACTGATTCCTAACGTATCTACGCACACTAATGATCATTTACTTCTCACACAAACACACTGCGAAACGATTATAATACATCGAATTGCCTATACACGACCCCTTATTAAATCACCGGATCGAATCCCCTTAATTATAATATAATAATATTCTGTTGCTTAGTATTATAGTTACATGGAAAATAAAAGACACGATACCAAAGGAGGAAAAATGAAAAATATTATTTTTAATTTTCTTGCAAGTATATTGAATATAATTATTTTTATATGACGCACCTGCAGAGTACACGACGATATTATTTAATGCCGTTGTCACAGGCTGTGTGTTAAATAACTGTACAGTGTACACACCACCTACGCATTACATTATGGTGTTCGGTTGACCTGAATTGTATTCAGAAACAACGACACATTGTTTATGTGCACGTAACAGCAGCAGCAAAGAAGCCTTATCGTTACTATACGACCCCTAAATTGTCTATAATATATCAATATGTTTTGTATTGTTTTTTTTTTTTCTTGCACCAGCATGGATTCCGTTTAAACTCTCAGACTTAAAAAGAGCCTACCGGTCAACGACTGAGTCTATTATTTAAACCCACACAATATTACCCTCGGGAGAAATGTTCATGTTCCGTTTTTTTTTTTTTTTGGCGTGTTCCCGAGCGCCGAATATTTCCGTCACGGGCTCTCGCACAAGGGCGGCATTTGAACCGGACACGGTATTGTGTTTTATCCCACCACTGCAACTGACAACCACAGCTCACCCGACTAAACAACCCTTCTCCGTACTCGACTACCACACACACACACACACACCCCTTCTAGTACCTATTAGTAACGATTATTACCGCCACAACCACCGTCGTCGTTGCCGTCGTTGTCGTCGTCGTCGTCCGGGCATCATTAATTACGTTTCTGTCCGTCACATTTCTCCGCAAAACTCTTCAGACGCCGACGGAATATATTACGCCCGACTGTAACTGATTTCAATCCACGCGCTCATTGCGTTCACCCCCCCCCCCCCGGCCACGACCACCAGCCCAGACTATACGCGCCGAGGATTTTCACGGTTTTTTACACACGGAAAGTTTTTTTCTTCGCATTTCCCCTCTCTCCGGAAAAAATCACATTTCACGACACGCATTATGGTCCAGCTGCTTCTGCTATTGCCACAGCCGCTACATACTGAGAGTAATATACATATATTCTCAACCCGTGTCGTTCCGAAGCAATTTATTCGAAAATGCAATTTTTAACTTAAAATCTAGAGTTTTTAATAAAACTTGGTATACTGTGCCTCTTACCCACTGCAAAAGCGCGCTGCTTATTTTTCCCGAGACGCCATGAAATTGATTTACGAATGCTCGTGTGTTTGTATTCCGAGCAATTTATAATACCACCTATACTGGCTATACTATGATTTATTTCTCTGTTTCACGTAACAACCATAATATTATTTACATCACAAGATTTATTTATATATGAATTTAATTTCCGTTCACTCTAAAGCATCGGCTACCGGAATAATTAATCTTTCACGATGTCTTTTGATATTTCTTCGATTCGCTCCTATTATTAATACGCTCAAACATAACGTTTTAAAACTGTAAGGAACTTATTGTTTCTGCAGTAAATTGCCCGATTCAACCCTGAGTGAATAAATTGATCTATCCCGCCTATTTCTTCCTTCTCGTTGTATTAATGAAAATTAGCTGGTTGGATTCAATTATCCTCTAACCCCTTACATTTGACACCCGCAAACTATTCTCTCATTCTCAATTCTCATCCATTTCTATGTTTATGTATAGTGGGAATGGAAGGGTGGTACAGCATTATACACTAACGACAGGCAGCCAACGATCAAGACTTACCCCATATATATAGTTTATACGTTATATTAATATGCACGCGTTCTCCTTTCATAATCACTTATCTTTTAGACTGAAGATTTAACCATCAACACGTCATAATGTTAAAGTAAAGAGAGGGTGTTATGTCCTTTTACTTTTAGGACCGAGATCATTGTCCGAGGTAGCCCCTTTGTGATGGACATGGCTCTATACGGGGGTTAAAACCTCGTCATTACTATGCTAATCTATGCTTATTTTCGACTCCCAGCCTTTCGGGTTTAATTAATTACACTTCTGACACTACCGAATATATTGTCCCAGTTGCGTATTGCTGGACACTTAGCCGACCATACCATAGTAGTAGATCAGATACAAATACAATCATTTTCTTTTTGATCCCCATTATTATACTGCTATACGATTTTTATTTTTATAAAAAATGTTACCTTAGTTACCTAACTATTAATTCAAAATTGTTTAAGCATTTAGATATTTTAGACAAGTTTAAATTAAAATTATATGATGATCAGTAAATAATTTATTTTTATATCAAACTATAGTCAAAATATATATCACACTTTCGAAACAAGCCTATCTTTTCCAAATACTTTTTAAAATCGATATGACTAAATATCATATTATCACGTACGAGTTAATTAAAATGGTAGAGGCACATGCATATTTCACTATTAGGTGGCAGTAAAAAAAAATACAAAAATAACTTTTGGTTGGTTGTACGCAATAATTTAGCTCCATGAAGAGGAACATGTATCCCCTTTGAAATTTAAAAATTAAAAATAATAATAATCGTTTCGTGACAAAATTGCGGTTTTCGAATTACACTCGTGCAGCTCTCGTAAGTGAAAAATACACCACGAGCGAGTGGCAGTATATATTGTCAAGAGTTATGAAAAAAAATATATGATGAAAAAAATAGGGAGAAAATGAAGTACTGAAACCTTTGGAGGGTGTACGTGTGAGTGTGCGCCTATGTGTATATATTATAATGTATGTGCGAGTGTGTGTCATCGAGTTGATTAGACGTAGAGCAAAGATAGTGGAGTGGTAGCGAAGGCAGAGGTCGGATCCACGAAGATAAAGGCAATGCGGAGGCGAACAAGAGAGATACGCAAGTCTAAAGTGCAATGTTATTATTATGGACAGGGCTGTACCTACTACATGCATATTATATATATATATATATATAGTGACGATGTGTCACTTCTACTGCCACTATATACGTATACAGCTGCTCCTACCGCTATTGCCACTGCAGCTTTTCCTGCTGACGATGCACTCGGCAGACTTGACAACGACAACGACGCGTTTCGTACGATGATGGTGTACCCCCTAGTACTCTCCCCGTTGTCATCTCATCTCACAGCCCTTATATACGCTTTGCAATTTTCCAACGCAATTCCGTGACAGACTACGCCGCCACCACCAGCACTGCCGACAAAGTTTTGCCCTCCTCATTAGTGTCAGACCGAGTGAATGCCGTTTATTCTTTTATCTCGGCTAACCCCTTCGACGACTACGTTCCCCGCTGTCTCATCACCGTCTGTGTCTGTCTACCAGCTTCGCTACCACCGTCCCCGTCTTTCCACCCACTGTCTATTTATTTGCTGCGAGACTATTCGGTCGGCCGAATATTACGCACGGCCGCGCGGCACGACGATGACTATATACTATTTCTGAAGACAATAACGTAAACGTTTAAACGATCAAATACTGCAAAGCCCGCCAATGTCAGGATTTCGATCCCATCACGAACAGTACTCGTATATTTCTGAGAAAATCACCAAGAAAATACGACAGCGGACGTTCTTTGCAGGTAATCGACAATAAATTCTAAATCCCTTTCCGATAGCACCAACGTTTATGTTTTTAGTTTAAATTTATTTGTTCGGTATCTCGACGAAATAATCATAAACTTTTACTTGAGTTTCAATCTAAAGATCCGCGTACGATAAGCCGCGTAGACCAAAAGAGCAGACTTTGTTTTAACCTTCGTCACCAAATGGCCAACTCCACTATATTATATTGAAAATAATACCTAATCTATTCGATCTATTCTAGAGCAGAAAGTTTTAAATAACTACACATACGCTATGTTTAACCTTAGTTGTTAGGGATGGTTGGATTATCACATACCGTATTATGTATTGTTTTTACTTATGACCAAAATCATTAAGTATAGTATAATATTCATATACCATTGAATGTTATTTATTCTATAATATGCACGTATGATATATTCGTGTTTATTGAGTTTTATTATGAATTGGACATACTTAGTTTATAACAGTTTAATTTTAATTGAGTAAATACAAATTATAATTATTATAGAAGCCAACAAATAACAGTCTGTATTAAATTCTGTAATCAAGTACTCCAAAGCAAATGTGACTTATTTTTGAATTAATTTAATTTTAATAATAAGAAAAATCCTTTCAACACAAGCAGTAGAATAATAATAATGTCCTAAAAGAATCAAACATATTATATCTGAATTTAAGTAGATATAAGACATGCCAGATAAATTATACTTACATAATTAAACTATATTGAATAAGTAAATAATTTTCAATCATAATATCCTGTCACCAAGCTAAAAGTGTTTTCATACCAACGAGATTAAGAGAAATTAACTTCTCTATCTAAGTATACCATTTCATTTGACGAATGGCAAAAGTCGATAAAGAAAGTTGTTCATAGCAATAATTAAATTATTTGCAATTAAAATTATTTGTAATTTAATTTAAAACTAGTACTTTAAATCCCACATTTGTCTTTAATTTAAATAGGTCTAATGGAAAAGCGTTTTAAACTAATAGTTGTATTAAATTGGTTTAATTAAAAACAATACACCTCAATTTTAAAAGCAGAATGAGAACTCTAAACTATAAATGAATCCTATGAACTATTTGACTCATAAGTGTACCTCCTACTAGAACTCGCATGGAATCGAAATCATCTTTTACTCCAACCACTATATATATTATACTCGACGACGGTGTGTTGTAGACGGACGGATAAAGTTGGAAAATTTAAATAAAAATGACGGGAAAAGCTTTGTGTGTTTCGCCTATGAAAACAAATGCGGATGAAGACCTAAAACAACAACTCACTTTCGGTGGGCAAGGAATGGTTAAAACCTGGCGTAAATATAAAACAAAACAAAAAAGTACTCGTTTGCATAAAACACACTTCCCCTGAATGTTTTATATTCTACATTGGCGTAAACAATACAATCGAATAAATTTCGGTGAATTGTCGCTGTCCAAATGAACTTAATAATCCCCAAAGCAACAGCTCCAAAGAATAGTAATAATAATAATAATAATAATAATAATAATAAAAAACAAACGAAGTAAAACCATGTTTGGGTTTCCCCCGACCATTACAATCCTATTTGCTTATGCATAATTTTGCATTAACATATTAGTACAGTACCGCGTTGATTACTCGAAGTCGTTAAGTAAAATATGTTTCACACCGTGGAATGGCGTGGATATACATTTATTGCTTTATTTTCACATGAGAAACTATACGTCCATAACATAAAAATTTATATATATTTTCACACATATTTTATGCATATTTATGTGTAGGTATACCGAATTTGGAAGGTTAATATTATAATTATATCCATTCGATTCGTCCAAAATGCTAAAAATACATATTTTGAGTTAATTCTTACACTGACCTAATAATTCAAATAAAGATAATATTTAGTTTCATTAAATCAACGATGACAAAATATTTTTAAATGTAAAATATTAAGTGAAATATTGTATACCTATAATAATATTATATTATTTATTATGACCCACTTTTAGTAAATTCAAAAAAAAAATACAAAATTATCATAATAATTTTAAGTATATACGCATAGGAACACAATACTACTGTTTTCTTTAATATACAACAATTATTTTTATTTCCTTGAATGATTTTTTTCTATATTATGCTCTTATACAAAAGTTGATTTTTTGGTGACATTTGATGACTTATAAAACTAAAACTAACATTTTGTATTTTTCGATCGACCGTCTGAGTTCGAAATATTAGAAAAAGCTTTTAAAGAAACCAAGTTTTTATCCTCTCTCTGACCACCGAACAACAATTGCAGTTCGTCTTCCGAGTCTCCGCCACTGACTATATCTCACGAGGTCATATTTCGTTTTACGCACACATAAAAATATAAAATATAATAATACATACAAGCAAATCCACTATTTGCAGTACAATATGATATACAAAACGTATCATTATTATTTGCGTATGAATTCTGTCTGAATGATTTCAAAATAGAATTAATAATTTTAAAATGTATTGGAATTTAGAAAGTAAAAATTGAACCCATTACACGGCCTCGTCCATCACTAATATAATAATTATGTATCATAATTTGCTTATATAGACAATTATTATTATTTTCATAACTCACCGAATTTACCAGTTGTGGTTAAAAAAAATAGGTAGCTACTACGACTGCATAATATAGGCACACATGACACATTTACCAGAACTATGAACTTTATTATTATGCTTTGAAAACAGTTTATTCACTGGTGCGAAATATAGTGGGTACTAAAAATGTTTATTATTGTTTCACTTTTGTCCCGGCGATGCTGCAGGTACAAAATTGTCATTTACCTCAGAACGATCACGACTTCCGGCAAACAGTACGAGAATTACTATTTAGATGAGAAGTTTCGGGCCAAAGTCCTTGCGGGCCCAACTCGGTTACGCGCACAACACACTACGGAAATTATATCGTAAGGCTCGCAAGGGTGGATACATGTTATGTGCAATAAACATGGGCGCAAGAACAGGGAAAGTTTAGCGTGAAAGCGAGGTTTGGGGGGGAGCGAGAGATGATAGTTTATGGAACTCTGGGAAATTAGGTTTAACATTGAATATTCGAAACCAGAAATAATTGGAATGGCCCGAATATTTTGACCTTCTCGGGGCATCAATATTTACTACCCCATAGCCACCACTACCACTACACTACCACTGTATAGCAGTTAGTACTATATATATTTAGTGCGTAATAAAATTAACACGAAAACCCAAAACCGATTTATACGGCACAGAGTTTTTGTTAATAGAGCGTTTTATACTGTCTATCGTAGTGAGTACAAAGTACTCGTTGGCGTTAATAACAATAACAATAATAATCAACAATAATGATTATTAAGATAATGAGAACAAATGGAATACATGGATTCCATTATTTGTATTTTACATCATTTTAATTTTTTCCGTTCCTATGCATTTTACGGTTTATACCTACCGTGGTATAAACACGATTATTTTCAACAGACTCAAATATTTATAAACTAATTGGTTAGGGTTAAGAATAATACTTCAGAAAATAATGAGATAAATATGACAGTGCAGAGAACAGTTGAAAGACTTACTGTATTCAAAAAAAATTATTTCAGTACCCTGGGATTAAATTATTAGTATTATCTATAGAGAACATAAAAAAGAAAATATAATATTTTACCTTTATTTGAATAAAATTTTTTTAAATAATTAAATATTTTATCTCAATAATTTATAATTCAAAAATGTTTCTTTTTAAATATTATCTTTTTGTTGAGAATTTATTTATTATTTATACATTTGAAGATAATACCCAGTAGCAGCTATAAAACGATAAGAATCTCCAATGTTAAAATTAAATATACAATAATAATATTATAAATTATAATAATATATTTTTTTTACAATGAAATAATATAAATTATAATAAATTGCAACCTATCCAACCATATAATACCGCTGTTGGCTATACAATAATTGTATAATAAACGACGCACATCTAATACAATATGCGATGTATATAGTATATAGGTGGGTATATAATATACTTATTTTAAGTATGAATATACGTCAATATAATGCACAACAATACTTAATAATATATTTATTTTATGTATTTATGTCACATTCGACTACTTAACAATTTTCAAAAGGTTTTACTTGGATTTTCCAAACGTAAATACAATTAATTCCGAATAATTTTCATAATATACAGTAGAAGCATGAAACTATCCATTTTCCTACAAGAACCCTACGAATACAGCTCTTTGATCCGGTCTTTATGCAATTCTCGGGAATTGAATTCTCCTAAATATCGTCACACTGCACAACAAAATATAATATAATACTCGCAGACGGCGATCAAAAATTTCGATTAAAAATCGTCGTGAATCGGAAAACGACGCAGTACTACGTAGAGAAAACAGACTGAAAGCCGACTGGATATAGTGTGGATATCGATCCGCTTGAAAAATGTTTACCCGAGCTAAGGTCTTTTCGGTGTACTGAGAACCACGAGTTGATGAATTTCCGCTAGGAAATTTGTAGACAGACGAGTTCGGAAATTTGTCGGTGAAGTTCTACAAACCCGCACAGTCCGACCACGGTGAGCTCGAAGAAATCGCCGACAATATCATATAGGTATTATTTACAGCAGTACAGGTGCACCTACCTATACTAAAGGCGAGTGCAGAGTAACCACGATGTTTTCCGTTAGTTGATTAGTTTTTGGTTAGATGTATACATACGGGTAGGTGGGCAGGTGAGCAAAAATAAATAGGTTTACATACGCGTAAGTCTGCGCCGCAATATTATATGCGATGCCTATACCCATCCATATTATTATTATATAACTCGCACGTTACGCGCCGTATCGTTTTACTGCTTCGGCGATGTACGCAGAGAAACGGAATTGCTGCGGTTCGCTCTGTATACATATATGTACATACATATTATATTATTATTATATAAGATTACGCAGCTCAAGGTTCCGAGTATGCTCGTTTACAACTATCCCTCTACAACTACCCCTCTGCGCCAGTTTTAGTGGTCTGTATATACACAGACAGCAGCAGATAATATATTATATGTTGTGGGTACGCGACGTGTGCGAGGATTAAACAGGAAAATATATTCTCGTTTCCGGTTTTATGTGCGCCAAGAGAAAGTGCGTTGTCTGTGCTGTGTAAGGGTCGAACGCACAAATGTGTGTGTTTGTGTGTGTGTGTGCGTGTGAGTCCGAGCAATAGGGTGCTCTGGCTATTTGTAACTTTACACGTGGTAACGGTTAAACGCCATAACTCACCTGCGTGTCCGGTTATCGCCTCGTTCCGGTAAAAACTTTAAAAGTGTTGGTTTCGCGCGTTGAAAAATAGTGGTGGCCGCACGCGCCACCCAGAAATCGATGACTCTGCTAGCGACCGACAGTGTATAATGTATACATTATATAGGTTTGTAGGTAGGTATATGTATCGCGGAAAACAGTCGAAGGATTGGGGAATAGGCGAAATAATAAAATGATGTTGCATATGAAAAAATTATAGAATGAATAGGCGAAATAATAAAATGATGTTGCATATGAAAAAATTATAGAATGAAGTGAGTTTTAAAATGAATATAATATTACGAAATAACATTTCCATTATACCTATAAAAACAGTAAGGATTTAGAACGCGTGCGGGGCCATTACAGATAGATATAAAATCATGTCTTTTGATCGGGGAATCGGAAATATCTAAGCAGTGCTGAAAAGTAAACAACAAAATGTATGATTTAGCGGTATGGGTATATGTAGGAAAGCGCTTTTCGAAACCATAAATATCTATCTTCGAAATTCTCGAGTTGTTTGCACGATTTCTTCGAGATATTAGTAGTCGTCGCTTCAGCTCACACCTCCTCACCTGTATGCACGCCAAAGTACCCAGGAACGTGTGTGTATATATATTTATAGTATATACATTATATGATTTATGGTCTACCCCGAACGCGTGGAAGCATTTTTCGCACACTCATATAACGAAAATACCCACGCACGGCTCGCGTATACTATTATTATACACAACGATCTGTATACATCACAGCCACCGACGTGATGGAAAGGTATTCGTGATGCTGTTTTGTGAATCTCTTAAACATTCTTCTCGAAAGTCGTTTATGATGCGATGAGAGAAATCTTCGTGTATAGATGATACCCACCTATAAAAGCCGTCTCCACCCTCGGTTGGCATTCGCGTTGATTTATTATAATACCTACATACCTATATTATAATATATGAATATATTATATTATTATACTTTTCTGCAAGGCGGGCGAGGGGCAACGAGGCGTCAGAAAATAATATGATGATGGTAATAATATAAAACGATGAAGTTATTACGGCAAGTTGCAACGACGTTCATCGTGTGTATAATATGCAGATTTTTTAAAATAATGTGAGTGTGTACAGAATAATATGAACCGTTTGTATGCAAGCATAATAATAATTAATAATATGCAGTTACACAATATTCCAACTTTACATAATATGCTCTACTACGATACTGTTGCAATTATCCACGCGAGGATTAGAGAATCACCACTAAGCTAAGTTTTCATAATTTGGCCGTGAGTATAAATGGTTCAAATAATTGTTAGGTAATTGATTCTACAACACAAATATCTCAATAATTTCGTGTGGAAATACAGAGATGCTCACTGGTGAGTCAAATTATAGTTATTTCAGTGTACCTACTTCCACTGTAAAACAGGAAAATAAAATCTACATCCGATATAATGTTAAAAAATTATAGAACTCAATCTTACAATATAATATTATAAGCACAACAGTATAGTATCCTATAACAGGTGGTTTATATTAACCCGTTAAAAAGTATACCTAACTATTTAGGTACCAGTTTATAAAACATTTTTGATCATATTTTATTGTAAATTGCATTGTGCTGTACTGGCTATATGGTGCCACCTACCTGACTCCTACCCACCTATATTTTATAAATGTATACATTATTCACCTAGTAGTAAATTGAAAGAAAACTGCAGCACGGTATTATATAAAATACTAAATTCATAATTATTTTTAAAGACGCCAAAATGCTCACGATTGTTTACGATTTTAGCAATTGGATTCATTTAACGTTTTACTCCGACAAATTAAATTAAATTAAACATTAATTTAATGGAAGTTTAGAATTACCATTCAAACATAAACAATTTCCATTTAAAACGCACATTTTCAAAACACTTAAAATAGCAGTTATTTACATAATAGAATTACGTTCCCTTAACATGTAAAATGCATATCTAGTTTTAATGAATTAATTTAACATACGAATACTCTTATAACGACTCTCAATAATTGTAAAAAGAATATTGCGTATCAATAATCTCATTTCTATATTTTAATTACCTATAATTCTAGCAGCTATAACCTGGTGTATTTTTATTATAAGTATATTATGTCATACGAATCTATGATATTAGTATTTTAATTAATGTGCCTCATATCTGGACGTATCTAGGGTACTGCAAACATCACAAGAAAAATGTATATAGAATTTTTATAGAATGTATAAGGTACAATTCAGACTGCGGCTTTATTATAAATAGGTAGTTCTTAAAACAAAAACAGACTCGTTATCACAGCGATAGCATACGTAGATTACTTAGGTACCTAATCTAAACCTAGGTACTATGTCAATGTCCGGTAAAGTGTCGGTTAACTCAAACCGATTGATGAAAGATTTTATTACCGGCAGAATTCGGCAGGTTAAGTGTCAGTTAACTTTGACCGGAAATTGTAAGAACGGCCCTAAGCATAATATTATACTGACAGAAAATAACGATTTAAAAATTGTGGTGCCCTCTAGGTAATTAGTAATAAAATACAATATAATAATAATAATAAAATAATAATAATAATAATATAATAATTTAATAATAATAAAAATATAATTAGCAATATAATATTATTATATTATTGTATAGTGTAGTAGTATAGTTTAGTATGGCATTGCACTAGTATTGTTGTAGTACGACATTTATTTATTTATAACCCTTGTTGTTTATATCATAACATAATATGGGCCGATACACTTTTATTACAGTGTTAAGTAGGTAGGCTTAATTAATTTGATTTTAAATGTTTTCGAATCTTTAAAAACCTAACTAAAATTGTACTGTCAATAGTTTTAAATTGCAGAAAACACTGCAATAATATTTAATGTAATATAATAATATATTAATGTAACTACACGTCTACACGACTATAAACTATACTGCAAAGTAAAAACTGAAAATGTATCCCACAGTCAAATCTTACAGCAAATAATATTATGATGAGGAGGGCCTGTTTATGAAATTCAGGAGGGTGTTGCTATGTTACCTGATGTAAGCTATCGTATACAACGAGCACATTATACCCGATAGATAGTACACATCATGATAAGGTTGATTTTTTTGAGAAGGAGCAGGAGACAGGAATTGAGTTTTTTCACAGTTTAACAGACTAGCGCCTAGCACAATAAATGTATGAAATATTAAAAATTATTAAGCATACCTACAGGCTACAATTTATATTATACACCAATAGTGCTTTGGATTTGCATTTCTTTTTTTTTTGATAAAATATATACAAATTATAAATGTATAAAATAATTTAATATCTCCGATGGAAAGAATTATATACTTATATTTAATATTTATATTACCTATAACTTTCTGAGGGAAGTTCCAAAAATAAGTTCACCGAATATGATAGGTATAGGTACCACAAAATTTAACCCTATCCAACCCGTTTGATTTGAAAAAGAAAAAAATTATATTACGCTCTTGAAGTACTATTTATTTCGTAAAACTTAATTTCACTTAGTGTTTCTAAGTTCTAAGCACTAAGCAGTAATCTTCTTGTTGGATATTTTGTAGCCTTAGTGACAAATAGGTACATTGTACAATTATTTACATAAGCCAAAATGATGTAAAATTATTTAAACAAACCGGTTTTTACCTTTTTTACGATGTAAATATTATAGGAATAAAAAAAAATATTTTATAATCGGATATCAGAAAAAAAAATATTAAATTTAAATAGTTCAGTAGAAGGCATCATCGCCGAAACTACTTTAATCTAGGTAATATTGTATGGCCGAATTGTTATGTTTGTTACGTTTGTTTTAATCAATAACCATTATATACGGGCGATTTTACGAACGGCGGTACTACGTCTAATATAATAATAATAATTTCATGTGATGTTATTGATTTAATATCGTTGAATTTAAATATAAAATCAATAATTAAGTCGACGTGGAGTCCCTGTGGCGCAGTGGAAAGCGTACTGGACTTCGGATCCAGGGGTCGTGGGTTCGACCCCCACCAGGGACATTCGCTAGAATTTTTTCCTAATTTTTATCGATCCGTGTGCACGAATATTATAGACGACGTTCGACTTGGTCATTGTGACCCCGCCACTCCCGCGCCACCCACCACTGCTGGTCTATGACGCGGGGCGGGGGGAGAGACGAAAATAATATCGTATCTAAAATTAGACCGTCCGCCGGTTCGAATTATCGAAAGCGCTCATATCATTGTTATCGGATCGATCGTGTCATATCTATTATCGTGCAAGCCTGAGAGTGATTGTTATAATTATAGTTCAGTAGGTCCTCAGCTGCTGATTACCAACTAGATTATTTAAGCGTTTGACGTTCGGCCGGTAGAATATTTTTTTTTTGATAACGTAGACCGTAAATATTGTAAAAGACGAAACGGTTTTGAATACTTTTGATTGCAATTCATTTTTGTGAAATAATTTAATTCGAGTTTTTGAAGCACGATCCACATGGCTGATGGCTGTGAAAGGGGTTCGTAAAAATCGATCATTATGATATAATGATACATGGCCACATGGGTAATATTCCTAGAAAAGAATATAAAATAATTTGTTTTCTAAACATAACATCGAGTTTCCTAGTATAATAATAATATATATGCATGATAATTAAATTGTACGATTTGGATTTAGAAAATATTGAACCTCTCGTTGCGGCAAACGAAACATGTCGAGTGAAAATAAAACATAATTTAAAATATGTTTTTTTTTTTTCCATTCATGAAAATAATGTTGGTATTAAATTCAAAATATTCACTCTCGTAAACCGTCTGTAATATAATATTTAACAAATTGCACCTATACGATTTACATTTTAACACTTCCCCTCTGTCAACGATGTCCACTGACCAGTAGGTATATATTCAATATTGGTAGGTATCTGCTATAGTTAGGTATCGTATGGCTTATACATGCACTCGCACAGTCGCACATTTATCGGAGCCGAATTATTATAAAATATACCAACAGAAAACTGTGATAAATCTATTCGGGAGCGAAATAAATAATAATATACACCAATATATTAACCTAATTAATATAATATTATACTATTATGTAGACCAATGCAGGTCGAGGCCTTGTATTTATAATAATAAAAACAAAAAAAATGATGTGTGTGATATGGTGGTTAAACGTGTATCACTACGGCGTATTTTATTATATTATAGAATATGCATACCATTGTATAGTGTACGTACATTGCGATTTTAATAACGACCTAAGAATATATTAAGATATAATATTTAAATGATGTTTGATGTTCAGTGATGGTGGGGGGTGTTTGAAGGAGGCTCAGTCGGAAAAGCTAGATAATAATACCGTCAGACCCCGAGCACAAACGCCCACCGGTACCACACGATAACACGAAAAAAGTTTTTCACGACAAATCTCACCGTGGTGACGACATTGCGATTCATGGTTACGTCAAGAATTTACTCAGAAGTCAGAATAATATGTAAATATTTTTATAATGCTAAAATACATTA
Organism: Macrosiphum euphorbiae; assembly: GCA_949089665.1. Taxonomy (NCBI): domain Eukaryota; kingdom Metazoa; phylum Arthropoda; class Insecta; order Hemiptera; family Aphididae; genus Macrosiphum; species Macrosiphum euphorbiae. Next base: position 8,574,424 of record CARXXK010000005.1, on the reverse strand, counting down.
TACATTACTACAGTAGTATACAATATGATACGTATGCAATATGCATATTATATATTATAATAATCACATGTTATGCGGTTTTACACGAGAACGATAACGACGTTTGATTTTAAACTTATTATAACATACCGAGCTTTAGTCCGTAATCGGGAAATTTTTTATTTATTTTATATGAATCGATCATAGTATAACGTCATCGCCGAGCACACCGTTTTAAAATATAATAAGTCTGATAACAGGGTTTTTTTTTAAAAACAACATTTTGAGTTAATATAGAAATCAATTTTGCATAATATCGATATATCCAATAATAGGAGAGGGGAGGCTATTAGTTGCGTCGTCTGACTGTCTGAGATATCGAATCGATTGTCGATCGAAGGAATTCTGGACCTCTTTTTATTTTTCTTTAGCTGCGGATAACGATACTATAAGATGACTAATACACGCGGTGAATAATAAGAATTCCCGAGAGAATAACATACCGTTTTAATGGGATATGCCCGCGAAATGCAATAAGTACAATAATATAATAATATAATATATATAATTACTTATATATTATTATTACACGTGTTATCATGACGTAGGTATACATGGAGCGCAAAATCACTGTGGTTTACGATAAAACACCCGAGTATTGAGTACATATGGAATGTGCACATTTCGTACATATTATACAAATTTTCCGAGTGAAAAGAGGACAGCGGTCCTACATATTCGCAGCAGCAGCAGCAGCAACAGTGGGCAGTGTTCAAAACATATTATTATAAATATTATAATAAACGTCGCATTATGCACAGAACTTCAGCAGGCCGTACAGTATGATTTTCCGGATCGGCCGGACCGGACGAGTCGCGGACGTACATTATAGGTACGAAACTTTTCCACGCTCTCCGCTCTCCGATTTCCGGACGTGACAAATGAAACTCTATATAAACTGTTCCGAGTGAGCTCCGTAGACTCGTATAGTCCCCGGAGTCGGGACCCGTCCACCCCCCCCCCCATGGCGATTTCGCCGAACAACCCTCATCGACCACCACCCTGCAGTCGTCTCACTAGTGACGGTCGAGAACGCGGTCCGTCCGACAGATAATTATTTATTATTTAGTCCTCGGGAACACGGGCTCAATCCCATGCACACACACACAAAAGCACGCGAGGGCATGTTATATAATATTATATATGTACATAAATAAACATTATACATGTATATGGTATATATTATATATACGACAGCGACGACGACGGCGACCAGCGAGCGAAAACTTTTCAATTAACTGCTGCTCAACGTATACTGCGGAAAACCCACCCGCGCCCCGCGACCGTCCGCCAGTCCTGCAGACGCAGTCGTACCGTCATAATATAATAATAATAATAATAATATATACAATGCACATCACATTGTGACGTCTACAACCACTGCAGTTGCAGAGGTACCTACAATAATAACCAAAGCTGCACCACTGCACGGCACGTCGCTTATAAATTATATATTATATATTATTACTATTAATATTATATGATACGATAAAACTGCTGCTACTGGTGCTGCTGCAGCGGATAATATTCTTATCGTTTACTTAAAGTTATATTATGTCACTACAGCAGATGTACCACAAGTCGTATACATTATTATATTGTGACGTGAGTAGGTAAATATTACATGGGTACGCAATCTGCAGGGACGGATTTACATTATACTGCAGTTATTAAATTGTCTCGGCACCCCGAATCAGTTTTTGGGTCAGAAATATTTAAGTTGTTCCCCTCAACAAACGACGAGGTAACGTTTAAACCACGGACTTGTACAACCTTAAAAAAAATTATAAACGTTATTATTATATACAATATAATATGTATTATTATGGTGTAAGCATATTATATTAGGATAGGCACAGTTTATCAACTGTTTAACAATTATAAAATCAAATCTATAAAAAAAAATGATAACCTTTTATAAAGTTCATCTAAAACGGATTCCATTGGGACCAAAAAAAATATTCCGTTTTCACAGGTTTCCGTTTATTTAAACTAGGTATTCTCTTGAAACTCCATGCACATATTATTATTATTATGTAATAAATAATATTATACTATTCCTAATTATAGGCATAATTTTTATACATTGACTTTTCCAAATATTTTAATAATATTATTTAGGCAGTGAGTTGTACAAAAAGTGTGCGGACTAAGCAAAATAACTATGAGTAGGTAGGTAGTAATTGCACATATAGCTACTTCAATTGTTTGAATTATGTATTTATATAATTATATATAATAAAAACGTGATTGTATACAGTCAGTGGTCACTTATCTCAAAGACCTGATTTATAGCAAAATTATTATTATGTTGTGATATTACGTGTTATATGATTGTTATAAGCAGGGTTCGGGACTTATAGCACTAAAAAGCACTAAAATATGCGCTTATATATGACCCAATGAACTTAAAAATATGCACTAAAAATGAAAATAATATGCACTAAAAAATTAAAAAAAAAATTAAAAATCATTAACAAAAAAGATTTATTTGATATAATATGTATTAATAAATAGGTATATATAATATATTAATTTTTTTATATTTAAAAAAATTAAAAAATTAAAAAATAAAAAAATTTGTAATTTAAATCTTAGTGCCTTTGTGATTGCATGAAGTATTAGATGTTTTCGAACATTTTCGAACTGGAAGGCTCTTCTATTATCGGCTAGAATACACTTATATGCCGAAAATGAACGTTCCAAGTCGACGGAAGTAATGGGAGCATACTTGAAAAATAACAGATCATTACATGTTAGATCTTCTGCTATTGAACGAAGATCCATAGACTCTCCTCCGGTGATAATATTACATATATTTGTTTGTTAAACCATAACTCAGATAACTACATGGTTTTCGATTTGTTGAGTAGGTATTTATAAATCAAGTGCACGTACTACATTTTTGTGACAGATAGCTACACAAATAGTATTACTACAAAACAAATTTTCGCAATTAATCGTTCAACATTTTAATTAATACATTTTGAACAATTATATTAACCATCAATCATTAAAAATCGTCGAATAAGCAAAAAATATGCAAAAACCTTTAAAATATGCAAAAACCCCTGTTCGCTCCGCAAGCTATATTCAAAATATTTCCTTTTCGCGCCGGTGCATTATCGCGGACCGAACAACAGCTGCAGCGGCAGTCTGATTGTCTGGTGAGTGCGCGCGTTGTCCCACCGTCGTTGTGTTATCTAACTGATAACGGGCAACGTGTGCATTCCAACGGTCGCTTTTTCGTATTTTTGTTATTTTTATGCACTTTTAATGTTTTTCTTCGTTCGTAAAGTTTTGTGTCGCTTTCAGTGCCACCGAAAGTCTTGTATTTTTTCGTATTAAATGTTTAAGGTGGTACTGATAGCATTTTTGTGAATTATGCGTTTTCTCATTGGTTATTCAATACATTCATTCGTCTTCGTAAAAACTCATAATATTCAATTAAATACATTCGCCTTTTCTGTTTTTTTTTCTTTTTCGCACGTCTCTCGAGCTGGTCGGTCCAAGTCAACCCCTAGCCAGAGCACACTTCAATATTTCATTCGTTTTATACATACTGAAGAAGCATACATTCATTTTATACATTTATACGTTCAATCATCCTGTGCTTGTTTCCTGTGAATTGCTTTCTGTAAGTATCGTTCAGTCATTTGTTTTGTTCAAACATTAAATATTATTCCCCAATTTAGGGCGCACATGAGATACTTACAGAAGCACGTGATTTTTGTGTCATCAGTGTCATTGTCCATTACATGTGTTCAGTGATTTATTCGTTTGAGCTGGTGGCCCGTTAGTCGTACGTTCTCGGGATTGCCACACATTTAATTATTATAATATTGTATTTTTATTGTGTAAATGTGTGCATCCTGAGACGGTAGCGTTAGGTTCAAAGCCGCTAACGGACACCAGTTCTCCAGGTAACCAGCTGACGAGCTGTCTTAAATTATTATTCAATTATTATTATTTTTATGTGCTAATCAATCACTGTTGAATTATTATTTGCATTTGTTATTATTATATTTTATTCATCTAGTGGGTGCCAAGTAGGCATTGCACACTTGTTATTATTATTAATTATGTATTGCTAAACACGCATTGTAATATTATAGAGAACCAAAGTACCTACCATCACTTGGAATTATAATAAACTCAATTATTTACCATATTGGCGTTCGGGTTATCTCTTTTAATACCTTTACCATTCATTTAAGGTCGTTGGTGTGATATTTATATCTTACCAACGCCTTGTCGTGAAGGCACCCTTACTTTAAATATTATCTTATTTTATTTATATTAAGAGCTGAATGCGACATTTTTGGTGACCTCGACGTGATTAGCTCGCTTTTATTATTATAGATAACACTGTAATATTAATATTACAATCAATAAACTATTAATACAAAAAAAAAATATTTTTATTCAGTCATTCAGACATATTGAGTTTATACTAGTTGGTATTTGGTTCTGTATTGCATTTCATTATATTATTTCTATATTGCACATTTTACATTTATATATTTGTTAGTTGAACTTTAGACATACTACAATTATACTTGTCCTACATCTATAAGTGAAATTCAACATCATGCTCGAGTCCGACCTCTCTTCTTTGCCTAAGGAATTGCGTAAGCTGATCAAGAAGCGTCAATCAATCAAGGACTCGATAAACTCCGTCAGGGACTATGTCAACAAATTCATTCCGGCCAGTTCATCTGTGCGCCAACTGCAAATCCGTTTATCAAAATTGACTGCATTTATGGCCGAGTTGTCTGTCACTCAAGAAGCCATTGTTGATTTTGAATTGGGATATGATGATGTCACTGAACAGGTTGTTTTTGATGACTTTACATTCACTTTGGTGGCTGACATGGAAGAGCTTATAGAAAAGCATGGGCCAAGTACAACATCAAGTTCAATGCATCCTAGCAACCAGTCACGTGCATCAGTCAATGAAACAATGAGATTACCCACAATTAACATTCCCACATTCAATGGTGAGATTGAGAATTGGGCTTCCTACATTGACACCTTTAATGCACTATTCCACAACAACAAAGATTTACCTAATGTTCATAAAATGCATTATCTTAAGTCAGGTGTCTGCGGTACAGCTGCTGAGGTGATTAAAAGTTTCTCAATTACTTCAGATAATTACCAAGCTGCTTATGATGAATTAGTAAAGCCATATGAAAACAAGGCGTTAACTATCCAAGTTCATATCCGTGCATTATTGAATTCGCCAAAGGTACATACTAATTGTGCTGCTGAATTAAAGAAGTTACATTATCATGTTAATTCTCATGTTCGCTCTCTTATCGCCTTAAAGCAGCCTGTACAACATTGGGATGCCTGGTTGACAACAATTGTCTGTTGTCATCTAGATCCAACTACTGCTGGTGAGTGGCAGCTACTACAAACCAGCAAGGAGCTCCCTGCATTTAAAGATATTGAGTCATTTCTGTCTAAACGCATAGCTGCCTATGAAGTCGGTTATATTTCATCAAAGTCTGATACAAAACAAACCACTGGAAAGTCTCAGTATGGAGCCAAAAAACATGATGTCAAAGCTTTTTTTGCTAAAAAATCTGAACCTCATACTATCAAGTGTGTGTTGTGTACAGAACCACATAGAATTTATGCATGCAACCAATTCAATCAAATGTCAGTGTCTGAGCGTAAGGATGTTGTCACTAAATTTAAATTATGTTTCAACTGCTTGAATTTTGGACATCAAGTTGAATCTTGCTATTATCCTGGATGTCCACGTTGTAAAAAAAAACATAATTCAAGACTACATGTTGACTCGAGCCATATGTCAGAACCCAAGAGCTCTACGCAAACTGAGACACAGACAACCAGTCAAGATAATGCAGTATGCCATGCAATGACCAGCAACAAGCATGCGCCAAGTACCACGTCCACTGTGATGCTTGCTACTGCTGTAATAAATGTTCATGACGCTGATGGACGACCTCAACGCTGTAGAGCCATTTTGGATTCTGGATCTCAACTCAACTTCATAACGTCATCTTGTGCTCAACGCCTGCGTTTAAAGAAGACTAATGTTTCATTGTCAATATCTGGTGTTGGTACTATGTCTTCTTCCACTGTGCGTTTAATGCCATGCACTGTATCATCGCATTGTCAAAACTATCAATCCTCGATTGAATTTCATTCATTGCCAACGATAACAGAAAGACTTCCGCATCAAATGTTCAGCATGGATCAATTGAACATACCTGATGATGTTAAGGGCAATCTAGCTGATCCTCAACTCAACGTACCAGCTGCTGTTGACATATTATTTGGTGCCGAACTATTTTATGACATTTTCCTGGGTGCACGTAAACAGCTGTCCAAGCATATTAGTGTACACAATACAAAACTTGGTTGGATACTTGTTGGAAAATTATTTGAGAAGTCATTAGTTAAGTCAAAAATAACCATGCTATCCACCCCAGTATCTACCAATTCTGCGTTAAGTCTATTTACCTCAACTACAAATGCTCAATTCATCGAAGAAGCTCAAGCGGAGAAGCACTTTTCATCAACTGTTAAGCGTGATGAAAGTGGGAGATTTGTTGTAAAGCTTCCAGTTAATGACAAGATCACATTTCTGGGTGATTCTCGTCCAATGGCAGAGAGGCGGTTTTACAATTTAGAAAGGAGACTTAGTAAAGATGAAAAATTGGCAGAACAATATAATATGTTTATTTCTGAATACTTGGCGTTGAACCACATGGAGCTGGCAAATCCTACATGCACTGGACCAAAATATTATTTACCTCACCATCCAGTATTTAAGGCCAATAGCACAACCACAAAGCTCCGTGTAGTTTTTGATGGTTCTGCCAACACCAAGTCCGGAATAGCACTCAATGATGTTCTGTTGAAAGGACCAAAAGTACAGTCAGATATATTTCATATCCTTCTTCGATTTCGCATTCACCAAGTAGTGATCACAGCGGACGTCGAGAAAATGTACCGACAAGTTTTAGTTGCACCTGAGGATAGAGACCTCCAACGAATTCTTTATCGAAAAAGTCCTACTGATCAACTACAAGAATACAGGCTGTGCACTGTAACATATGGAACAAAGTCAGCCTCGTATTTGGCCACTCGTTGTTTATCTGAGATTGGAAAATGCACAGACAATCCTAAATTAAATCGAGTAATCACTCAGGATTTTTATGTTGATGACCTCCTGAGTGGTGGGGCATCTGAAGATGAATGCTATCAAATTTACAGTTCACTAGTAAAACATTTTAGTCCAGCTGGTTTTCCACTTCGCAAATGGTGTTCCAACTCAGTCAATCTTATTAATCAAATACCATCAGCATGTAATGACCCAACGTTTGTATTAAAACTCAGTGAGAATGACACGGTTACAGCCTTAGGACTCACGTGGCAACCTATCACTGATCAATTTCGTTTTACGTTCAAGCATTGGTCACCGCCGTTAAACATGACCAAGCGTACACTATTATCAGACATCAACTCAGTTTATGATCCTATTGGACTCATATCCCCGGTTCTCATTCTTGGAAAAATTTTCATTCAACAATTATGGGGAATGAAGATGAGCTGGGACGACATTATCCCATCTGAATTGCAAGCTCGATGGATAAAATTCTACAACTCTCTTCAGTCCTTGCATGAATTGGCTATACCACGTAAGGTTATCAACACTGCAGATTCAAAGGTTACCATTCATGGCTTTTGCGATGCATCGCAAGAGGCATTTGGTGCATGCATTTACTTACGTTCTGCCAGTCCAAATGGTCAAGTGCAAGTACATCTCCTGGCATCCAAATCTCGTGTTGCCCCAATGAAAGCTACAACCATCCCTAGACTCGAACTATGTGGTGCAGTATTGCTGTCTGAACTGTTGTTAGAGGTAAAAAATGAACTCAGTTGTTTAGGCATGCAATTCAGTGTAAACGAAATTTTACTATGGACTGATTCATCAATTGTTTTGGCTTGGCTAAAAAATGAAGTCCCTTTGCTATCATACGTAGCAAACAGAGTTGCTCGAATATTAGACATTACAGTAAATGCTCAATGGCGCCATGTTATTTCTAAGGAAAATCCTGCCGATCAAATAACAAGAGGTATACATCCTGCTGCGCTGCCTTCATTGTCAATTTGGTGGAACGGACCATCCTGGTTACTTTTGAAAAGTGATTCATGGCCAGGCATCCCAGAGCTACCATCAGAAATCCCTGAAGTTCGTCCAGTAAAGTTGGTGCTGGCTACAACTCATTCGTCCGATTCCTGGCTGCTAAACAAATATTCAAGTTACATGCAACTTATACGTATAACTGCCTTAGTCCAACGATTCGTACACAATTGTACAATACAGAGAAAACTCATAGATCAACGTACGACAGGTGCATTGACTGTACAAGACCTCAAAGCTTCCAGGGAATTTTGGATTCGCAAGATTCAGGCTGAAGCTTATCCCTCGGAACTAAAGGCTTTAAATTCAAATTTACCCATTCATCGGTCAAGCTGCCTGTTAAAGCTAAATCCATTTGTTGACGGTACTGGTATTTTGCGTGTTGGAGGTCGCTTAGCGTATGCACCAATACATGACAATACAAAGTTTCCAGTTGTATTGCCACCCTCATCAACTTTCACAAGATTATTTTTCAAATATGAGCACCTGAGGCTACTGCATGTTGGTCCACAAGCATTACTCTCACACATACAAGTAAATTACTGGCCCATCCGTGGACGAAGTCTTGCCAGTCGAACCGTGCATCAATGCATTCAATGTTTCCGAACCAATCCAAAATTAATAACACCTTTCATGGCTCCGCTACCTCGGCAACGTACCACTATTGAAAGGCCGTTTTCTCAATGTGGAGTAGATTTCTGCGGGCCAATAATGATTCGAAGTGGTATCCGTCGTGTAAAGACTGAAAAGGCATATATATCTGTATTTGTGTGCTTAGTCACACGCGCTATTCATTTGGAATTAGTCTCATCTTTAACTGCCGATGCGTTTCTAGCCACACTAACTAGATTCATGTCTCGCCGAGGACAATGCAGTAACCTTTTCAGCGACAATGGCACAAATTTTGTTGGTGCGAATCGCAAACTCATGTCACAGTTTGAGGAAATTTCCAAGACTCATACAACATTATCATATCTTTCTGAAAAATCTATGCAATGGCACTTTATTCCACCCTCAGCACCTCACTTTGGAGGTCTGTGGGAAGCTGCGGTTAAGTCTTCCAAACAACTCCTGACAAAAATATCATCAAATGCAACATTTACATTTGAAGAAGCTACAACGTTGCTGTGTGGAATAGAAGGAGTTTTAAATTCTAGACCCATGACTCCGTTATCCAATGACCCATCAGACTATCAAGCTCTAACACCGGCTCATTTTCTCATTGGTGGGGTTATCACATTGCCACCTGAAGCAGATTCATCCACCACCCCGATGTCTAGACTTAAACGTTTTGCATTGGTACAGTCTTGCATTCAACAGTTTTGGAAGAGATGGTCCCGGGAGTACCTTCCTCAATTGCAACGCCGAGGTCGCTGGATAAAAGCAACTCGAAACATAAGAGTGGGTGACCTATGTCTTCTCCGACAAGAAAATCTTCCTCCTACCAGATGGGCTCTGGTCAGGGTTCAAGATGTTCATCCTGGTCCTGATGGCACTGTTCGAGTGGTCACTTTACGCAATTCCTCTGGCAACATTTTCAAACGCCCAGTGGTGAAACTTTCCTTGCTACCAAGTGAAGAAGATGAGAGAGAAGAACAACCTTAGTCATCATCAAAAGAGGACTCCACCAATGTATTATTTATTTATTTTTTTTTTTATTATTATCTCTTATTGATAATGTTGCATGTAGCAAAATTATCACTTTTCATACGTAGTCATAGTTCCATTATTCGTTGTTATTGTCATTATAATGTTGAAAGGTTGATCCTTTCAAAGGGGGGTGTATGTTCGCTCCGCAAGCTATATTCAAAATATTTCCTTTTCGCGCCGGTGCATTATCGCGGACCGAACAACAGCTGCAGCGGCAGTCTGATTGTCTGGTGAGTGCGCGCGTTGTCCCACCGTCGTTGTGTTATCTAACTGATAACGGGCAACGTGTGCATTCCAACGGTCGCTTTTTCGTATTTTTGTTATTTTTATGCACTTTTAATGTTTTTCTTCGTTCGTAAAGTTTTGTGTCGCTTTCAGTGCCACCGAAAGTCTTGTATTTTTTCGTATTAAATGTTTAAGGTGGTACTGATAGCATTTTTGTGAATTATGCGTTTTCTCATTGGTTATTCAATACATTCATTCGTCTTCGTAAAAACTCATAATATTCAATTAAATACATTCGCCTTTTCTGTTTTTTTTTCTTTTTCGCACGTCTCTCGAGCTGGTCGGTCCAAGTCAACCCCTAGCCAGAGCACACTTCAATATTTCATTCGTTTTATACATACTGAAGAAGCATACATTCATTTTATACATTTATACGTTCAATCATCCTGTGCTTGTTTCCTGTGAATTGCTTTCTGTAAGTATCGTTCAGTCATTTGTTTTGTTCAAACATTAAATATTATTCCCCAATTTAGGGCGCACATGAGATACTTACAGAAGCACGTGATTTTTGTGTCATCAGTGTCATTGTCCATTACATGTGTTCAGTGATTTATTCGTTTGAGCTGGTGGCCCGTTAGTCGTACGTTCTCGGGATTGCCACACATTTAATTATTATAATATTGTATTTTTATTGTGTAAATGTGTGCATCCTGAGACGGTAGCGTTAGGTTCAAAGCCGCTAACGGACACCAGTTCTCCAGGTAACCAGCTGACGAGCTGTCTTAAATTATTATTCAATTATTATTATTTTTATGTGCTAATCAATCACTGTTGAATTATTATTTGCATTTGTTATTATTATATTTTATTCATCTAGTGGGTGCCAAGTAGGCATTGCACACTTGTTATTATTATTAATTATGTATTGCTAAACACGCATTGTAATATTATAGAGAACCAAAGTACCTACCATCACTTGGAATTATAATAAACTCAATTATTTACCATATTGGCGTTCGGGTTATCTCTTTTAATACCTTTACCATTCATTTAAGGTCGTTGGTGTGATATTTATATCTTACCAACGCCTTGTCGTGAAGGCACCCTTACTTTAAATATTATCTTATTTTATTTATATTAAGAGCTGAATGCGACAACCCCCAAAATATGCAAAAATATGCAAAATAAAATTTCATATTTTAATTCTCTGTACTACAAAACGTATTTGTAGATCACTCTGCTATGTTTTACATCACCTATGATGGATATGCAAATGCTATAAGTCCCGAACCCTGGTTATAAGTTATACAATTTATAATATGTAGGTACCTACTACCTATAGGCTACTATATCAAAACTTTAACCACATTTTGGATAACACCTATAGTGTATTATTATAGGTTGGTCCTAACAAGAAAGTTGATAACAACCAAGATATGAGATCAGCCTACGATCACATACGATCTATAAGTCACCAGCTATTTGGTAAGATTTAGTTTACATTTCATAATAACTTTAATATAACTGAAGTCTGAAAGTAAGTGTTGATTTTTTTTTTAATCTAGTTCCTATACAAGTTATAACTAAAACGTGTTAATTTAGTTTTGTAGATTTTATTTTATTTAAAACGAGGGGCGTTTTGCAAAATTGGTGTTGCATTGGTGAGGGGGTTGATTATGTCGTTCGTGCGAGAGAATTAAATTACATCCCAACTACACTGCAAGAGAATCGAGGGTTTCCGAGAATTTGACAAAACCTGACATCGCAATTGGAAGGGGTGATTTCAGTGTAAATCGAGATTAGGTCACGCAACGAATGTAGGAGGTACCTTAGAGACCGGATATAATGCCATGACTTGGATAACGGAATCACCGTTTGTAACGATTTGACCCCTAGAAATCGTTACCGTTTTATGAGGAAAATCGAATAAAATAACGGTGTATATTTTCTTCTAATATGGTTGATTTTTGTATTTGTGTAAAATGTATAACTTTTATGTCACTGATCATTAAAAAAAAATTACGTTAAATCCCTGATGAATATTGTCGGAAAAACACGCATCGATCATAATATAAATTGCATTATTATTACGACCACCGTGACCCGAAGCGAGAGAAATTTTTGGCTAGGTATACACGTTTCGGATTCGGACGACCGTTTTGGAAAATGAACTCAAGCAGACATCAGAAAACATGGGAGAATTTTTTTTTCAAAAATGTATTACAATAGACTATACGATATATTATATGTGTGTGTGTATATACATATAATAATAGTATATAGTATATGTAACAGTACAAACAGTTGGAGAAAACGCGGGAAAAGTCATTTAAAATAATTTTTCTCCGTCCGTAATTTCCCCAGTGCATAGAAATTACCGTCCGGGATTTTTGCTCCCCTTCCACTGTACAATATACCTACACTTTTGTACTGCACGTACATGTATATATGTATATATATATATATATATATATATACCTATCTTTCTTGCCACTCTCATTCAGCTGACGCCACATAATAATCGATTTATAACAGTTTCTCGTCGGGCTTATGCATCTCTCTCTCTCTCTGTATAGTGTATAGTATATATTATGTACATTGTACATACACAGTACACACCTATAGTGTATATACGTATATATATATATATAAATATTCTCTCCCCTCCTCCTTCGCGCCCCCCCCCCTCACCCGCCCACACCAACGTCGGCCAATCCCCCGGCCGCCGCTCCAGCGGTTCGGCCGACCTATTTTACGACCCCGACGGGCAATTCCTCCGAGGGCCACCGCCGCCGCCGCCGCCGCGGATTATCTTCCTCTCGGCCGAGGCGGTGGCATGTCCAAAAACCCGAGCGGCAATAAAAAACGGTTAGTGCGGGACACGACCGAGAAAACCGTTCTGTAATGCGTTCCAGGTGCTCGAATACACCGAGCACAAACACGTAGGTATATTCTGCTAGCACATATACAAGTATTTTATACGGCTGCGATGTAAGTATAGCTGGTAGGTAGTCATAGGCAGGTACTGTGCGCTTACGCGGATAGGTGTATATAATATGCACGCGTGTATAGCAGAGGGCTTAGAGGAATTTTCAACGGAGGAGGGTCGGCTGGATATATTTAGTTTATAGATCCGGTGGCAAAGGAGGAGAGTTATGTTTGGAAGAAAAAAAAAAAAGGTCGACGAGCCGAAACGTAAACCATTACTATATTATAATATTGTTCAGTACAGAATATAATAATATTATAACATGGATATTAATTAAATATTTTTAATTTAATAATTATAACAATAGGTATGTTAGGTATTATATTATTATTATTTTACGATTGATACAGATTCGCACAATGTTGTGATTTTATTGATTTAAAGGACTAATCGAGGGACTAATGTAATATTCAAGTTGCCGGGGCATAAATAATTCGAACTCGCGGTCCACACGTTACATGATGCTATACGAATATAAGCTATAGGTATGTATAATCTCAATATTATTATAATAATAAAAAACGATATTATAGTATTATACTGTGGGTACTGAACCCGTTGGCGGTGGGGAGGGGTTGCGTATCGGCTTATATTTTCGTTTCCAGGAATCACGCGTTATCATCATATTAATGTTTTCTCGACCGTCTACGATAATAGTGTATCGTGATAATAATACATTATAACATTTTATCGTCTGCACCGTCATGTGCGGTGGATTTGGTTTTTTTTCCTCGAAAACGCTTCACAACGGCGGCGGCGGCGGCGGCGTATTGTAATATCACTAATATCGTAACAATATTATAATAACGCTCTGTATAACAATATTGTGCAGGCAGGACGTATAACCGCGTGCATGTTTTTTGCACCCCGAAAATCCGAAGTGCGTTTAATAATATTATAATGCGAGTTTGGATTTCCATAGTATATCACAGTTATTAATTTTATAACATATAATATTATATATGATTATCGCGCTATCGTTGCGGGATTTGGCGGCGTCGTCGTCATTCGCGGGTTGCAGGTGGGTTTACCCGACCATATATTATTATTATTATTATTACTATATTTATATACATACATATTACGATACGTACGACCTACCTACACCTACGCACGCGCATTACATTATACGCACACGCACGCGTATAATATATCATAACTTGGAGAAAAAGCTCTCCGACCTTTTTTGCAGGGGATCACATACTACCCACCTATATATGCCGAATCAGATAACTGTGCTGCTGGTGCGGTCCTTCCCGTTTCCGCCCTGCATAACACATTTATAACGGGTTTTTGGTAAATGTGAGCCGCTGCCCGAATATGCAGGTAACCACTTTTTTATTCGGTTACTCTTTTATGTTTTTTATTTTAATACCTACCACCGATAGTTATATGAAAGTTAAATGACTGCCGAAATGTCCGTACGTGATAATAATATTATACATAGTATATTATACAGTTGCAGTTTACCTATATACGAACAATTAATATCGAACAATCGATCCGAGTAAGAGAATTGTTGAAATTTATTATTTAAAACCTAAACCATTTATTATATTGTAATGATTGTCGCCCATCGACATTTAGTATAAGTAGGGCACGGCTAATGAGCCGAATGCAGCCTATATGGCAAGCGGGGAGTCCTCTCTTAGGTTTAATCGTTATGTCTAAATGCAAATATTGATATACTATATATTTATATGTCAATGCATTATTTAAATCGGTTAGGTTAAGTAATTTTTTTTTCTAAATGCATTATATTTTTTTTATATCTACTCGTCAAATAAACTAACTGACAAACTTACCGGTCCAAATTGCTCAAAGTAGTTTTTGACGTCTTCTAACGTTGTTGGCGCCGACAATCCACCGACAAAGATTTTTTTCGTTCGAGTCACCATCTGAAAATTATTACGCAATGTTTAATACGATTTTCTACGTCATGAATACTTATTATAGGTAAATTATAAATTACGACTTTTTTTAAACATTTTTTTTTCCACTTAATAATATAACTACTTATAATATTATCCTATCACAAAAATATTTTATGACATTCGCTCAAACATATTGTTTAAATATACCATTACTTGTGGTCACTAAAAAATAATTACGTAAGTTTTGTAATATAAAGCGTAGGTACAATATTTAAAAAAATAATATATATTGGTATATACCTAATATATATTTTTAAGCGTAATTAAAATACAGTCATAAATAGGGGTTATAAGTTTGTCATGACCGAAGTGTTAAACTTAGTGGTAAGTCCGCTAAGAATATAATAGTAAATACACTTAAGAGTATTAATCTAACTCTAAACTTAAACAGCATTCCATATTAGACGTAACGAATCCAAACCAGAACACTAAACCCACAATTATATATAATATAATATATGTTATGTATACAAGACAAATTATAAGCGGCCCAAGGATAATATAGCTCAATATTAATACTTGTAAATTATTAAGTTACTTCAAAATAACAATTCAATTTCGTATTTCCGTGAAAAATGTAAAAATATAATTTGCATCAACGTCTTATTGTTAAATCTTCGTTTTTATACTGACACGGATCCATCAAAAAACACATTAGTACGTATATTATGTATTATTAATGATACTATAATTGTGTTAACATGTACAAAAATAAAATTATTATCATCATATAAGTACCTAGGTATTTTAATTTTAAACAAATTATAGTGTCTAAATCAAGCAGGTATTGATTTTTTACGAAAAATAATATTATGAATCTTGAACAATTCGTTATTCACGTAACTACATGCATACGATTATGCATGTACAATTATTATCAAGTTGAAGTTATCCTAAAACTAAATAGGCATGTAAAAAGTTTTAATCATATTTGAAACGAATTATACGTCATAATAATATAAACCATTATAAAAAAAAACTTTACACAATTATGCACGCACGTTTACGCACGCACGCCCGGATAATAATAATAATAATAATATATATATTTTATCGACTGGTATTTTTATTTCCAAAGCGTTAAACAAATATGTGTCGTAATTGCCACCGTAAAGGGTATACAGTTTTGACAGCACTGAAAATCACACGCCAGCACCAATCGGCCATGTGTTTGTCTCCGTATAGAGTGTTGTATAATATAAGGTTTTAACGGAGCCGATCGTTTATATTTCAAAAATGTAATCCAACCCGATCCCCTCGGCCCGGGCAGGCGTATAATAATAATATAATAATATCAACGGCGTTGGGAACGAAAAAAAAAAAAACGAAGAGATTTCGGCCAACTTTATTATAATATAATATTCATTAGCTCTCGAGGGTTTTTAAATCATTTCTCGAAATGCGATTCCGTTTAAATATTTTATTGAGCCACCCGAGAGAGGGACGCGGTCATAAATAAATCTACGGCATTTAAAGCGCGCGTCCGTCAGTATTTCAAAAACAACGACACTAGCTATATAGCTATATATCCATATACATTTATACTTATTGTTGTGTATGTATTATTGTGCGTACACATTGCATTCCTAATATAATAAAATAACACAGTTCGTACAATACGATGTTTGAATTATTTCAAATCAAATATGATTTTTATAAACGCGTAGCATACCACCTAAAATTATAATAATAATAATAATAATATGTACTTACAAATTATTACAATATAACTATGGCTAGGTATACAATACAATACAATACAAAATACAATATAATATAATACAGTAAGTCATATACGCTTGCATCAAATACGACACGATATAAAATTTATCAACCTATATGTACTCCGTATTCAATATTATATTATTATTATATAATATGTAAGTACAAAACAAGAAAAGACCGATGACAATTAAAAATAATAGAAATTACAATAGATCGTTGCGGACAATATAATATTTTAGCAATACAATAGACTCACTGTAGAACACTAGATCGGTTGTACCATATCATTATTATTATTATTATTTTAATATTATATTAAGCGGATATCATGTTAATTCGTTTGAATATGGCATGACGATAATAATAATTAATCGGCACTCGTGTAATTTAATATAATATATATACGAGAGAGAGATAGAGAGAGAAATCTTGTATTATTATGGTCCCGTGATTACGCTCGCCGACCACAATATCGCTCGGTGGTGGGTGATTCAGTAGCGTTGTTTTGGGGTTGGGGGGGGGCGTGGGTGAAAGTGGTGGGCGCGCTACGTTAAGAGGGTGGGTGGCGGGACGGCAAGGGGTGTTGTGTAGTGGGTGATGGGGGGAGGGGGTGGAAAACATTTCGCATTTAAATCGGATATCCCGAAACGCTCTGGGTTCGACCCTATGGACTGTATATGCGGGGCTCCAACCGGGAAACGAAACGGTGTGCCGGCGGTTCTGGCGGAGCGGGAGTAACGGTGGTTGTAACGGTGGATAGGGGTCGGTGGACGGAGCGATAAATTATATCAAATTGTCCGGGGACTGAAAAAGGGGAAAAACAAAAAACAAAAAAAAAAAAAAAACAAATAGCCGTCGTTTTCGCGCTGACCCGTGCTGCTATCTGTGCGGCAAGTGATTTTACGCGGTAAAAACGGGTAAAAAATTATATTCGTTTAAAAAAAAAAAAATTCAAACTTATAAAAGATTTAATAAAAAGTTACTCCGTGTTACCTATATCACTGTAAGGGTGATTAATGAAAAACATATTATGAATATTTTTTTTTTTTATTAAAAAACCATCTGACACCGACGCAGGACAATAATACAATTATTATTACATAATACTCGCTTAACCACCCTCCGACGACGACGACTTGTGTGATTACATAACAATTATTATTCCGTTGTTGTGTAATTTTATGATAATATTATATTATTCGCGAGCATAATAATATGCTTATTATTATCATCATCGTTACATACCATGTTTTTAGGAGTCTGATGGCAAACAGTGACCACGGACTGTTGGTGTTGTTGGTGTTGTTGGTGGTGTTGTTGGTGGTGTTGGTGATGAGAAGGATGGTGGTGAACCGGATGGTGATGGTGATGGTGTTGCGGCGGAGGTGGAGGAGGAGGAGGAGCTGCGTAGACGGCTACGGGGAAAAGGGGGGACCCACCGAACGGACAGGGTTCCGTGTTTACGTGGATGTTGATAACTCGTGGGTAATAATAATTTTATAGAGCGCTATACAGCAGCAGCGACGGCGGCTTATAGCAGCGTGTACCGTTGCAGTAGTCGTATATAGCAGGCGGCAACAGCAGCAGCGGCGTTATAGCAGTGGCGGCGGCAGTGTAAGTGGTGGCTATATTATAATATATTATTATAGCTTCAGTAGGTACGAGTAGCACGTTGACGACAGTTTTAATTAAATTATTTCAATAATAATTCAAATAATACTAATAATAATAATGAAATATTACGGTATACTACGACGGCCACTGCACGGCTGTATTATTGAGAGCAAAAAAAAAATCTACGGCGCTGAGGCGGTTAAATCGCTTCAAAACGGTGGCGTTTTGGTGCGACGGACGCGGACGACTGCGGCGGCGGCGGCGACGACGACGAACGATAACAACAACAGACCCGACGGGACGACGAGGGGACCGCGAGCGCTGCCGTACCGTCCTGTGCTTTGAAACGCGCTCGAATGGGGTGCCACCTAGCGGGCTGGCCCGGTGGTGCCACCGTCGTCGACAGCGACGCTGTCGTGGGGGGTGGTGAAAACGCGAAGCGGCGGCGCGGCGGTAGCGTCAGCGGAAACGGCACCTGACCGTCGGCGAGTCGCGCGGCGCGCACTACAGCGGCGGCGGCGGGGGCGGCGATTACTATGTTATGTTATATATATATACAGAGAGAGAGTAATACGCACGCAGCGGCTGTATAATAATGTGCCGTGTACGACGACGCTGACGCTTACGCTGACGACGAGGACGCTGACGCTGACGACGACGACGAGGACTATACGACGACGACGACTATGCGGCGACGACTTCCGCGTGTGCCCATGGCAACGGCGGCGCACGCACTCTGTGTACACGAGCCCTCCGCCGCCCGACCGGCCGACTAGGGGCGGCGAACGCATCGTCGGCGGTGGCGGTGGCGACGACGACGACGACCGTAATAAATAATCCAAATAATAGGCTCGAAAGTTTTTTTTCTTCCTTTTTAGCCACCAAACCATCGTTGCCGCCGCCACGAGCTTTTCAATTAATAACTTTAGGAACAACTCATTTTTTAATGAATCGGTTAGGTCGGAAAAAAAAATCTTTCGAGTAAAAAAAAAAATACGTACGGAACAATTGAATAATTAGTTTTTAATAATGTTTTTTTTTCATCCCGCTGTCGTTTCGCTCACTCTGTGGTCACCACCACCCTTCCACCACACCGCACCCCTTACCACAGTAACCTAACCGATCAAGGCTGCCGCTCGATTCCGCGAGTCATTAAGCCGCCCGAAAACTCGCGAATTACCTAACTATAAATCAACGGATATATCCCAACCAAACACGTCAGAGACGCGTGGATATATGTTATATGAAAAAAAAACACCAAGAGAAGAAAAATCCCATCCAGAAGCATAATGCGAATAATGACATCGAATAATAATAATTTGGTTTAGACTCAACAGAATATACGCACAGGGCAAGGGAGATGCAACAAACTCATGTACAAATGGAAGTTCTGCAGAGAGAGTCTGGGATGCGACTATGGCGCAAATATACAACCAATGCAGCCATGCTAGATTGCCATTTAGAAGTTACGATGGTGACCTGGAGGACTTCATCAAGTGACCCCTGAGGCAGTGGCCTGGTCAGAAGCCTTGGATGTATAGACATCTAAACTTAAATCTGTGATACTTTATGGGATATTTGTTATGGTACCTTAGAATGTTTATGAATATTAGTAATATTTATAGTTTAATTTAACCTTAATAGGAAAAATGTTTGTTAGTGCGCTCATAATTCAGTCATCCGAATAAATAAATAAATAATTATTATAATTATTAGTATCCTATATCGGTCTAATACGATGTCTTCTTACAAGCCTGCTCACTTGGTATATTATACATTTTACTGGGTCCATATGGCACACAGTAATGGTTTTCATAAAAAATATTATTATGATAATACATTTTCATAATTTCAGAGCTCAAACATAAATTTATACCAAGTACTCAATAGTATGCAACCACGAAAAAAATACTAAATTTGTATTATTTGCTCATCGTACAATATTGTTGTACTCGACAAATTTATTGTACTATATGTATGCAAATCTGCAAACCGAAATCATAAGGAAAAACTATTACGTACAAAAGTTTTGGCACTAAAAAAATCATGTTAATGAAGAGTTCAGATTTTGAGTTTATTGCGATGTTAATAATAAAATATCAATCGTTTTCAGACTTGTACATTGTTATAGAGGGATGGTATTAGCTGAAGAGGAAAATAAAATATTACAAATGAGAACGATAGAAAACATAACACAAAATAACATCGTGTCACACGACACACACACACAATGATTTGTTTATTGCATTCTGTGTACTAAAATATTTTATCATCTCAACATGTTTAAAATAATATATCTCTACCGTAAAAACGACGTTATGTCGAAAGTTTATATTTTTCCAGTAATGAGAATAACGATAGTAAAATGGTGGATTTTCGTTTTTTTTTCTCGCAATTTATATTCGATACAATTTAAACGAGCTGCAGGTTTAAAAATTTAATGACAGTTTTTTTGTTTTTTTTTGTTTTTTATTTATTTATAGGCAAATAATATTCTATAAACGCTTTTTTCCTGTGAATTTCACGCTAATGCACTCGGAAATAATCTGCGATATTCTTTTGAGAACGTATACAGCGAAGGTTTTTCTTTGTATTGTATATATAATATAATATATATAAATAACAATATAAAGGTATTAAGGCTCCGTATTTTTGTCTCGTAAAAGATGTTTGCCGGCTGTACCAGTGAATAAGAATAAAATCAGAATCATCTCGATTACGTTCTTAGCAAATTGAACGATGCGGCATTATTATTTTATGTTGCCTACTCCACGCCAATATGCAATTTCCAAATGCGTATATTATACGAACTTGAAAATAAAAAAAAATACTGTATTCGTTTAAAAATTTTACTTTGAAAAACGAGTACGGATGTTTATGATGCTCGCAAATAATATTAATATTTGTTGGGACGTATATAATTAATAATACCCACTTGAATGGACCGCAAAACAAAATATACGATGGTAACGGGCCGGTAATGCGGTGGAGGAGCAGCAGGGATATGATGGGTCGCTGTGCTCTGATTAATTTTTTCAACCCCTATAAGAATCCACCCGACTTACGTCACAGCATATCATTAGTGTGACAGTATCCATTCTCTTAAGTGTACTCGCATTCTCACAAAGTATACATATATATATTTACAATGCATTAGAGAGGTGTTTGAGGTACTTATAATATATTATTATTATTATTATTATTATTATTATTATTATGTTTATGTATAACCGTCCACCACATTTTTCGAAATTAACCGTTTTTTACGTATATAATAATATTGTAATTATTGCCGCCTACGACGTCGTGTGAATCTTAATATATTATATCTGTTACTTAATTTTTTCAACCCCTATTAGAATCTGCCCGACTTACGTCACGGCATATCATCAGTATGACAGTATCCGTTCTCTTAAGTGTACCGCGGGTATTCTCACAAAATATATAAATATTTACAATGCATTACAGACGTGTTGGAGGTAGGTACTTATGTTATGTTATTATGTTTTTGTATCAGTCCACCGCATTTTTTGTAGTTATCCGTTTTTTGTCGTAATTATAATACTATTGCCGCCTACGACTTCGTGTGAATCTTATATTATTATATCTGTTTTATTTCCTCTATATTACATTGTATCTGTTCCGCGAGGGAAATTATGACTTTGGCGTGTCGTTATATACGTCGAATAAACAGCGTGCGCAAGTTTAAAGTATATTTTTCATATCATATTATACGTAAGTGTGTGTATATATATATATATACATTTATAGTTAGGCATAAAGTACGGCGTTATGTAAGTCATAAAATCCAATTGAAACAATCGTCTTCGCTGTACATATATATATATTATATATGTGTGTATATACCTATATGTGTGTGTTATTATTGTTAGTTGTTACTGTATATATATATATATATATATGTGCAGGTTAGGTTACAAGTTTACTACCATATACTGCGCATATATATATATTATAGATAGGTATACGAGTGTAATGGTTTTACTGCTGGTGCAGTTATGTACAAGCATTTGCCCGCGTCCAATCGTAATGCCTAGATTAAGCAACGGTTGTCACTATATTATATATTGTTGCAGCAGCGGGGTGGAAATAAACTCATTTTTTCTTCTTCTTACTCCTCCCTTAAATAAAAATAGACGAAAAAATCGAGAGAGGGTAACAAATACGAAACGCCAATGTGTGTGGCACGCCGAGTATATTTTTCTAACGAACGACACTTCATACTTATCGTACCACATTTATATATAAAATATTATACCGACCGTGTGTATTATATATCGATGGCTATAATATTATATACCTAAAAGTACCTAGGTATATTGATGATATTAATTTTTTTCACGTTTATTAACTATAATATAATAGGTATGTATAAGCCATAATGTACCTAATATTATTATCTACCAATCGCGTCAATCATCTCCGTCGAATCGACAAAGCTCTAAATTTAATTTTTAATTTTTTTTTACACACTTCGAGATGTTGCGAGTTGCTATACAAGCAATAATAAAAGTATAATATTATAAAACGTTTTTATTTATTTATTTTTTTACATTGTTTATTTTCGCGAAATCATTGCGCAAATATTTTATGTATGCTGTATACCGGCGAAGGAATTTCGAATAAAACGTGGCACTTTTGTTTTCCCTCTCTAATTTATGGGATGTGTTCGTTTTAATGGCCAATTATAGATTAATAAGAACATAATACATACATATACGGTCGGGTTATATGCATAATGTTTGGGAAAAGTACGTGCAGTTTGAATTGTATCCCCGGAGGTTAGGTAAAAGTTAAAGTGAATTTTGAATTTCACGAAAACAATTACATCCATATTGCTAACTACATGGTACCTATTTAGATTTGACAATGGTTACAATGTATATAGTATGTACATATATATAATGTTATATTAAAATTATTAATATTATTGCTATTTATACCCAAACAAAGCATAATCAACAAATAATTGTATTTGCAATATATTTTGTTTTGCCACTGTAATATTAATATTAGTCTTCACCACTGTCTCAATATAATATATATATTATATTTATTAAATACTATAATAAAAATACGTGATATCGTATTAAATTCCATTAAAATTGATATTTATCTACCTACTTAAAAAAACATATAATCGACTTCATTTGTACGAAATTGCATTAAAATTCCAGTTTTTCACAGTTACAGTGAGAATAATGATAAAAAAAATAATAATAATTATAATAAATAGAATAAATATCGTTTAAAATTTAAATATTATTTCGTTCTGTTTATCATATTGAGCTCTTCCGAGAAGAAAAAGTTTAATGATTATTAAAAGGGTTTATATAAATGGAAAGTAAACGTTCATTTCAGCGTACGAAATATCATTGGTGTTTTTTTTTATTTTTTATAACAAAAGGAACTCATTAGTTTCAAACAATTGCGAAAGGAATGAGGAAAATAAATTGAAATATATACAAGTGTATATATATATATATTTATATATTATATATTATAAATATACTTGAACAAAGAAAGCTAAAAAAGTTAATTACAAATAATATTCTTATCAGTTAGTTTGCTAATCTCGAAATCAATTTAATAACAAATATTCAACATATTTTTAATAAAATATTTTCCAACGTTAAATATACTTTCCCAGCTTATTTTAAATAAATAATTAATTTGTTGTTTATAGAAATAACACTATTAATGAAAAAAAAAAAAAAAAAAACAGTTTTTACGTATGAACGATCAAAGTATTTATTAATTAAACTTTAATAAAGTAAAAGTATAATGGTGACAGGGAGACGGGGAGAGAATGAGAGTATGAAATTTTATGTTTTTGAAAATTCATAACTCATGACTTAATTTTTATTTATTTTTTGGTCGTGAAAAGGTCCGACAACTAGGCAAATATATTTTCTTAAATTAATAGTGTTGTAACTAATAAAGTTGTGCTTAAATAATAAGAATTAATAATATTATAATCTATGGGACTGCGACTGTGACGAATAGATTATAATAATGTAATATTAATATTATCTCAATGAAGTGGTTTCGACATAATATTTTGGTTTAAACGCAATTTCGATGGTACAACAAAATCAAAGTGAAACGCAGAGCCGTTATAAGATTAAGGGCGTGAGTCCTCGCAACGCAATCACAATGTCGTACGATCGATGATAATATTATTACTATTATTATTATATTAGACGATATACATTTACGTTCGTCCCCGCCGAGTAACGAGTGGACAGTTATAGTAATAATATATCTGTCCCGACGTATAAAGTCGCCGTGTACAATCCTTTATTGTATAATACGCGCATCACATCGTGCTCAATAATACTATAATATAATATAATATAATAATGTGATATGATACAATAGTGGTCACAAACTATGTACGCCGGCGAGTTATATACATACAAAATATATTGTGATATAATATTATTTTACATCATTGTGTGCGGCATTCGCGATTTTTTTTTTTTTTTTAATATACCGCAGCTCGATCGATGTCTGAGCGTGCCTCTCGGCTGCAACGGCTGCGCTGGACGACGACTCGCATTAATATTGAATACATCAAGAAAAATAATTTATAATATTACCCACCGCGCAAAACCCACACCGCGGACCCTGACGGAGCGTGTTCATAATAATAATAATATTATTATTATTGTTATTATTATTATCATATTCGACGGAGCTCACACGCGATCGCCGCAGCCGTTCGGGCCTCAGTAATATACACGATCGGCCGCGATAGAGCATATTATTATATTCTGCCGGGAGAGAAGAACTTTTCACTGTAAGCTACATTGGGGGGGGGGGGGGTGGATACAACACACCGCGATGACGGTTGAACGCGATAGCAGCCGCCCCGCCCCGAGAGTTATTATCGTGATGACGGTTTTCACAAATAGTGATTATTATAATATATTATATAAGTAACCATCGAGATACACGACGTATAGGCATAGGTACAGTGAAAACTAATAATTACTATCGCGAATCCACGAGAGTATCGGAGCCCGTGTGTAGTGCCACGATATAGCTATAATAATGCATATATTATATATATATATATAATATACTGTGGCGCTTATGCTATAGGTATATACGATCGACGCGTAAGGGTAGGTACCCCTGCACAGCCTCACCCTCACGGCTGTCGGTCTTATACGCTCGCGATCGGTGGTGTGTACATAATATAATACTATATATATTATTATATAGGTAACATTTCCATCGCGGATGCTGTCACGGCGGTGCAGCCGACACTCGTGGCGATGCTTAATTGGCGGAGGGAGTTCGCGATTACGTTTCCCCTACTTTTTGATTTCGAGTGGGTTTTTTTTTTTTTTTGTAGACCGAGGGGAGATTTTATTTTTATGGATTTATCGCAAAACCACTTTTGAGGCGGCGTGGGGAAAATATAGAAAAAAAAACCGAGGACAAATTCCACTTGCGTCTGCAGTATTGAAAATCGAATACTGAAGCATACTATATAAGGCATGAACTCTGTGAGAGAGGTTAATTTTAAAATTTCCCTACAGTAGCATTTTCCAGAGAAAATCTCAGACCACAATAATTATATTATCCCGTATTTTTGTATATTTTCAACTCGCAATATACTCAATATCATTATATTATTATTCTTTAATACTTGAGAAACGAACGTACTGAGCTTAGTACATGTATATTTATTGTTTACGCGTTCGTCTTGACTTGAGCGTCTATTCGCGTGTCTCAAAATAATCACCGAGATGTGCTTCTGCTGCGAACGTAGACTGAGGGAAAATAATTTACTAGTCGTCTAAATATTGTATATTTGCCATCCACGTACGTATACATCGGCAGCACTATAACATAATATTAATATATCCACCGCAAACGTCACACGGTTCACTAATCCGTTAGCAGATCACTGCGTGTTATATAATACCGCAAGACCTTTGAACCCGCGAGCCTATATACCCTATGTACCTATATAGTATGCACGCCGAACGTCTTCTCTATATACGTAATAATATTTTATACACATAGGAAGTACCTACACGACTTTTCCGTGACTTTTGTGTCAGCCATGGCGAGCAAATCGTTTAATAAGTCATTTATATGCACGCGAAAACCCCGTCGGGGAATATCCAACGAAAAACAGATGCCGGCACAACTATAGGCCCGTCCGCCGTTCGAGATTAAAAAAAAAAAAAAGAAGAAAATTATAATAATAAACCGCTTGCTTTTCGCGCATTCCTACACCCCCCCCCCTCCCCAACACCAGTAAGACCGGCGATTTGCATTTCGAAAAAACAACTGCACGTTCGCCGGCAGTACTCGGTGACTGGAAAGGAGTCGGCGGCGTCTAATAACATTAAGTGTATAAAAATGTACGGGTGATTTCTTTTTTTCAAAAGCGCATATTATACTTCGTTGGATACATTTTTATAATTTTGTGTTTTTGTGTGTTAAAATTTCGTTTGAAAACTTTTAGCATTGTATTAGATGTTATTCGGTTGGTTTTTTTCGAGATAGAAAATTGATAATTTTTTTTCATAATATTATTAATTAGTTCGTACACACATTCCTATTTTTTTATCTTTTACTCAGTAATGTACGGTTTATTTTTAAATACAATCAAAGAGAATATTTTTTCGAATATTATGTTGATGCCCGTTACTAAGCACACCAGGAATAATGGATATTATTAATTACAATAGTTATGCAATGTCCAGAGCGGCAAAGGGGTAAAAATAAAACGATTTATTGTACCTACTATTATATAGGTGCCAATGTGCCATTTATAATAATTAATTGTATTCCATCGATTTAATTCGTTTAATATAAATTATAAAGTTAACAAATATTATGGTTAAAAGTTTCAAAAATTAAATAAAAATTATAAATATTTTTCGAGATAAAAACAAATTAATTTTAAAAAAACCCCTCAATCTGTAATTACCATACCCTCTTAAATGTTTATTATTCGCATTGCACTGGCTATACATAAGTGTTGTTATTGTGATCATTATTGTTTTATAATAATATATAAAATATTACAGTGTGCACGTATATTATAGGTGTATATTATTGTAATATTTACCCCAGTTGAATAAATCAATTGCCAAACTCATATTTTATCAAGTACAAACACCACACACGTAGTGCACGTTCATTTTTGTCTTATTAATATTCGATCCTTATACTTCTCACTTCGGTTCGTTGCGTCTCATAGCGGATGTACTTCGATTTCAAACCATAAAACATCGTGAATTAAAACGAAATTATTAAAATATGAAGCTACCTATACAATATTTTATTACATTTCAATATTTTAACAAAACGATGACCATCAAACCACCCACACATGTGTTTTTAAACGTCTATAAAATCTAAAGATTAGATACTAACATTATCTGTCCAGTTATTTAGAGTCAAGTATTGTAATTTTTAAATTTGTGTTGTATACATATAGATTTATGATTTATTCCCATAATATTTCTCTATAATATTATAATATTACGTAAAGACGATAACGAACAATTATAAGAATAACAACTGTTGAAATAATTTTATATTAATAATAATAATATTTTTTTCGGTGTTTCGAATAATGTAGGTATCTAAATATTCTTTACCTATCCGTATTTAATAATATTTGCAAAATAATAATATGTTCAATGTTCATGCACCAATATCGTATATACTATGCGAATTACTTGCGTGCCTTTGGGTTTGTATCCTTATCGGTGTATAAAAGGAATACATATACTTATACATACCAAGTATAATATGTATATATAATATTATACGTCTTCGAATGCTCAATCGGCCGAGACTTTAATATCGGTACCTTCTATAAACCACCATGTAATAACAAATATAATATATTTTATACATGCATACATATTTACATACATACATAGGTACATAAATACATATAAATATACGTACATACATACACATTTATATATATATATATATTTGCATAAAAGTGGTATACCAGCCCGTTGAATCGTTCGAATTCGTTCAAACTAGGAAATGAATATTTCCAGGATATTAAATCGCAGTCGGTGTAGTATATAGATAGGTACAATAATTGTCACACGTCACTCGTCAGTAATACATACCTAGTAGAACAATGATTTGTTTGTACAATGATAATAGTAATCGTTAAGTTGTAGGTACCAAGATATTATGTTTGTAAGATTTGGAATATACAGGATTTGTTTTGTCTTAATTCATTATACAATAGTATAATATTAAACAATCTAAAACAATAAATTATTTTATAATAAGCACGAGTGTTGAATTAGATATCGAATAGTCAGGAGCTTTGTAAGATTAGACTATGTACGCGTTGAAGTATACGATTTTAACGTATACCTATATTATTATAAAGCCGAATGATGGATTTTAGTTTAAAAAGGACTAAGGGTGCTTAGCAGGTGCCACACTTTATTAAAAGACCGAGTCATGTCTAGGAGTACATCAGTGCATATATTATAAGCTTTTTTTTTTTTGGTAAGAGATTTTATGGACTAGATGGTGGATTTGATGAACGTGAGCTAATGTGCTATAATATAATTTTTACGAAAACAAAATTTGAAGTACTTGGTTGTATCACTGGAATAAAACGTATCGACGTTTGAGTATTATTGAAAAAAAAAATTAGAACAGCAGAAGTAAACTTTACTGCCGATAGGTTTGAAAATATTTTATTGTGAATTGTTGTTATGAAACGAAATGTGATATCAGCACTATAATACTCCTATAACAGTCACACATCCCTCTCTGACAGCCTAACCTCATATCTACAAAGGTTTCAAAGCCTATGTTATAAATGTACAATATTATATATTTTGTATGCCAAATTAAAAGCCGGCTGTACAATGATATTTTGTATTTTGTAAATTCACGGAGTCAAATGATCTAAACAAAACAGACTCGAGTATACAAATCAATATTGGACGACAGCAAACCTCGTGAAAGAACTATTTTTTTCCTTTTTTTAATTTAGTTGATGGATAATATATAATATTATGTTCGATGAATTTGGAAAATAGTTTCACCAGAAAAAAAAATATCCATTCTTTTTGATCTACGTTATTTTTACGCATACATGGCGCTTTTATGCATATATGTATTTCTCGATATCCGATTGGCAGAAGAGCTGACGGGGTGGTAAAAAAAAAAAAAAAATAAACAAAATAACATAAAACTTGGACACGCGTAAAGTTATCCAAACGGACCTTTGTGTTCGTTTACGGTCCAGTTGATCGACCTTTTTGCTTGGCTTCCAACCCGGCTGGTTTATGTATAATGCGACGCGAAAAAAAATGCACATTTCCTCGTGTAACGTATAATATAATATAATACGGGGAAGTCCGAAACTGTATTCATAAACCCCAAACGAGTTATGATTAATATACATTTTTAAAACGACCCACCCAATCCAATTTATCGTGGTATAATAATATGCCAAAATTGCTATCATAAAATTAAAACTGTAAATAATTACGGAGCGTCGTTATTCACAAAACTGCAGTTAGCAGTTACGTTAAAGCATTATTTTTATTAATGCATTTTTATGTGTTTGGTATCATAGGTGCATAATATAGTGTTAATAATTATAAAACGATTCCAGTTACGAATTATCACGAACAATGTATGGAAGTCAGTTATCGACAAATGAAATGTTTGTTTTGTGCGTAGGTACCTGTGTTATATACTTATATTGTAATATTGTCTTATCGAATAAAAACATTCTTCAATAAATTTGATTTTGTTTTATTGAAAATTCTAGGTGTAATACCTACATCATAAAAAAATATGTGTCAAGACACATTCGTATACTTCGTTTACAACTACTTACATGCCTAAATAATATTTTTTACATTATTTTATTGTAATTTTATTATTATGACTTATGACTTAATAGGCACTAAAATAGTAAAATGTATAACATTTTTAAATAAATATTTAAATTGAGTGATAAAATTATATTTTTTTTAAACTTATTGTGACGTGCCTATTTAATATTTTGATCTTTTTCATGTTTATGCAATCCTTGAACATGTTATTACATTTAACTTATTATACGTCATAAGGTATAAATAAATATTTTTTGTTTAGATATGGTATTAAAATGTTATGATAAATAATTAAAAAATATATTATAATATTATGTTGCAATAATAATTACAAGCTACTCGCGTACATATTGGAGAGAAAAAACAGTAATTAACAAATATTGTATATAGCATCTTTGGTTTGTGTGTTATATTGCTATCGTTAAAGGCATTTGTCACCGTTTGCTCGACACTGAATTTTTTTTATCGTTATACAGTACCTATTTTAAACTATTATAGGTAATAATTAATAACGTAATATTGAAATATTTGAAATGCAAAAATTCAATTTCCCTACGAACTCAATAGCACCAGCTGCACGTGACCTATGCCTTCACATTAATTACAATATACATGCATACGGTATAATATTGTATAATATTTAATACGCCAAGCGATTACGTCTTGCTAAGTACCTGCACCTTGTACGTATCACGGAACACCGCAGAAATCGTTTTAAAATGTTACGGAAATTTCTTCGACGAAGGCCGCCCATCAGCCCCCTCAGATCCACCCCACCCCCTGGCCGAGCCGCTACTCGGTGATAATATAATAATATACCGCGGCGGGAAATAGACGAGAGACGCAGGGTGGTCGCTCCGTAGAGTAATTAAAGCGCGAGCGACCGGGCGGGCGAGTGGATAGTGCGCCGCAATGGGTTGTGGGTGTGGCGGGACGGGGTGGCACGGAATAATCTAGTTTGAATTCGGAATTTGACGGGCGCGAAACGGGCCCCGGACGCAAACGTAATTAATGTTGATGTGCCTAATTTGTTGCGAAATCCCATAGGCTACGCGACACCGCCGCCGGCATGTTTGTCGTCTGCCCGGGCCATCGGATTCGCGTGTGACGTGCACTCGGCGACGCGTCTATGCGCACACACACACACACAGTACATAATATATTATTATAATATTATCATTAATCGTTGTATAGACATGGCTATTATTTATAGTCCCCCCCCCCCCCACAAGACCCGCCACGGAATTTTGAATTTTTTCATCCGATTGTGTTCATAGACGCGCGAGACTATAGAACAAACGGTACTATACAACACATTATGACGTAGCACAGTCGATTGGTCGAACTGCACTAATACGTATTTCAAAATTCCAAAATGGGGTGGGGCTGGGCAAATTGACCTATTATTTATCGTCGCTCTAGACGTGTACCTATAATATTATGCAGGACACACATATTATCATGTCCCGTACAAGCGGCGTCGTTATAGACGAACGACGACGGTAAAATAATAAAAATAATAAAAAAATATCTCCGCCGTCGAATAAAGAGACGCGTCGAGCCAAAACCGAAGTTCCAAGGCCGAAAAACCGTCGGTGAAACACGGCGTGATGGTTTTAATATCAACTGTCGAACGATGGTCTTATAAACACGACGTAGTGGATGTAGAAGGGGGATGGGTATGGAATAGACGTATGCAGACTTAAATATCTTTAGGCAGCGTTTGTAGTATTGATGGGCACGCATTTAGTTGCACAACCCTCGTCTATCCAAATGAGACAATGCTCATAAGATTAATTATATTATATAATTATAGTTGGTTGTAATTTTAATATTATTATTATACCAGAACTCCCCTCCAGGTCCCATGCTGCTCATATGTATGATAAATGCTAGTACATAGGTAATAATATTATAAATTATAATTGAATGTTATTGGAATACTACCGAAATGGTAGCCATGCACATTATAATAATAATATTATAAATGTACAATATACTTTAAAGCTAATAATAATATAGGGGATTGGTTGAGATAGATCGATTGAGAGCGAGCATGTCCGTAGACAAAGTGCGCATTATATACTGCAATATTGTGTCGTCCGGTAAAATAAAATATGCTTCCCGTCAGAATTTAATTAAACTACCTACTCGGGATGTCGTGTTGGTCATTTATTCTGGAACGCGCCTTATGGTTACATCGCGGCGGCGGCAGTGTTCTAAATCCGAGTGCTCGAACACGAATCGTATGCGGGTCGCCTCGGGTGGGTAATAATAATATCGCGTGCAGGTGTGTGTGTGTGTGTGTGTGTGTGTGTGTTGAAGGGGTGAACCGACCGGAAACAAAAAAAGAATGTACGAAATCACGGAAAGCTTGCTGGAAATTAATTTCTACCCGTATAAATGACAAAGATTCCTATTATTATTATCATTAATTTCGTTTTTTTTTTTTCATTATTATTATTGTTATAAAAGAAAAAAACAAAAGTATTATGCGTTCTGCAGTTATTAGCGAATTAATGATATCAAACTTGGAATCATTGAAAAATTGTTCAAAACTATATTTCGTATAAGCTGCTGCAGTCGGCCAATTTTTTTTTTTTTAATGTTGTTACCCAGTTCAAAATTAATCTTGCGCTCATAATGCACGCTTATAGAATTAACAAACATTATATTATTATAGTAGGTACTATTGTACATTAATTGCACCTTTTTTTTAATTGAGTTTCGAATAATGTGTAATTATGTACTGTATAAAGTGTTACACAATAATTTTAAATTATGCGTCTAGTCTTTTTCGTGTTCAACATTTTTTTATTAGATTTTTTTAATTGATCGTCACTAATAAACGTTTTTCGCCGTTAAATAATACAGGCTCTCACGTAGTAACAAACATAATAACTGTACTTAAAACTGGGTTAGGCGTGAAATAATTCACATAAGCGTAACAACGTAAAGAATCTGAGTAAAAGAGATATTTTATGTTGTCATACGACAGATTAAACGCCATTTTGTTGAAAACGAAAAATCGAATTCAAATTACAATGAAATGAATAAGTTCCGTAAAAGATATCGAATCAGCGATTTACGTTTGTAAACGTCACTACAATGAGTAATTTTTGAGTTTATACATTCAGTTACAGTTTGACACGCTATCTACATTCAAAGTCAATTTACGTTTTCCTGCAATAACATTATGTTTTATTTACGTTATTGTCACGGATTTCGTGTACTGAAATTTGTGTGAATCGATATATTTAAAATGAATTTTACGAAAAGGGTATTTTCAAGGATTATGGAATAAAGCTGATGTATAGTCAAGTGGAGGTGGGGAGAGGGTTAAGAGGAACTTCGAGTTCCATTAAAATTATCGTTGATTAACTGATCCTGAGTTAAGGGGAGAATAGCAGTCATAAATAATATATTCATGGTGGTAGCAATTCTACAATACTCTCTCGAATTCTGACACGATCCAACAATTCAACAACAAAATGGTTTCGAATGTCCCTAATGGATTTTGTTGTGTTATAATATGTATAGGTTTACGGTTTTTATAGGTATGACTAGAATGATATTGGAAAAATATTGGCCAAAAGACTAAAAATTAAATAAGTACAAATAATGGTGAAATATATATATTAAATTAGTTTTAATTAAACCACTATAGTTTTTCTTATTAAATACAACAACCTACCCAGACACAAAACACCAAATAAAATACCGAATTAAGGTAAAAAAGAATTCAAGAAATAAGGGAAATCAAAAGTTCTATAATTTAATGAAAAATTCAGAAATAAAAATGAAAAAACAATTGAAACAAACTTCATATTGGTCATACAACTCATGAATTCCTGACAAAAAATGACCAAACAACCATGCAACTTGGACGCAGCACTACGGCCAAACGAATAACTCAACAGTAAAATTAAATGTTGTTTAAAAAAAAGGAATATTTGTAAAATTAAATAAAACCAAGTTAGAGTGTTTAATCGTAAAAAAATGTAGCTTAAATTATAGGCAAACTAGGTACTAACTTGACAATCAAAAAAATATAACATAATATTATAATTTATTAATGGTCTTATTTGTAATCGATATTAATATTTAATATTGACGAATTTAAAAAAAAAATAAGTATTGTTGAAATAGATTGTGTGAACAAAATTTAATAAAATAATTGTTATCATATCCAACTAAGTAATTATAAAAACAATAATGTATCCTTAATAATTCGTACAGATTATGATGGGATGAATAAAAAAAATCTTTTTATTTAACCGTAGAACACTACCTAGTATAAATGCATTTTCTAATATATTTTAAGGTCACGTGTTATAAAGCAATTTAATATTTCAATACCTATTATTTTGTTTTGTATTGTTTTGCATAATTTAGACATTATGGTTTGCCGTGAAAATATTATTATACTTAGTTAAGTTAAATTAAGTTTAATAATAATAATAGTGATAAAATAGTTAAATTAAACGTTTTTATCACATATTTAAAATAATATTATTGCTATAGTATCTATTCGAAATTATAACAACACAATATTTGTTTGATAAGATACAAAATAATATAATAGTGTAAGTTATATAAACTTTAAATAAGTGAATATCTATAACAATTTAATATTTCAACAAACTTTTGCATGGAATATAAAATATCAAAGTGCTGTTTAATGTGAATCTGAAATATTATTTTTTCATAATGCATAACGATAGTTAGGTAATACCAACTGTTAAGGATTCTGATATTCAAAATAATTACATAACATGACTTAAATTAATACATTCTATGAATATTATTTTATACATTAAACTTGGAGTTACGAACAAAAGCCTTTTCACTGCAGGCGTTATGATTAAATGGGTTTTAAGTTTTAACCACCGAAATGTATAACAATAATTTCTCTTACGTTAAAAAACATTATCGATTTTTGCAGACGGATAACAAATAAAAATTGTTTCGGACAAAAATTAACAAATTTGTCTATACTCTGTGTCTCTGTGCATGCAAAAGTGAGGATTTATTTTTGATTATTTTTGAAACTATATCAGAACACCAAACTCTCTCTAGAAAATATTTCGTTTCAGGGTGATTAAAACGACATAATAATATTATGGTGTAACTTGTATAAACTTAAAGAAAATAATTACGTTTGAATGGTTTCTATATAATATATTTTTTATAACTTATTTGATACTTGAGCAATATATCTCTACAGTTAGTTGGTAAAAACATAAAAAAAAAAAAAGTAAAGAAAATATAAGCAACTATTTTATAAATTCTCGTAAATCTGAACAAAAACTCCAAAGTCAAAAGTAAAGAGTAAAAACAGTGTTCGCTGAACTGAAACTTTCTTGGCCAGCGTCATTAGCGATATCGGTCGTTAACATTGTTTGTAAATGACTTCGAATAAGCAAGTCGGATTTCATTGACTAAAGTAACTTTTTGTGAATTATTGAGGCTGACACAATGGTGGTGGCGACGGTGGCAGTGGTACAGTGGTAGTGTACACGGAATAAATCTAAGATGTCAAAGAATTATAGATTCCGGGGGTTTACACAACACGCATGTAAAATAAAATATGTCACGGGCGATTTGATTCCACACAACTGCAGTCGTATATTATACAAATTCGGTCTCGACGAACATGTATTTCTCGTGAACATATAAATACCGTACACACACGTGTATGATAATATGCGAATTTATGTTTGTTTATAGAAATCATATGAAAAACGACGAAAAACATAATATGTAATATATTATCATATATTATACGCTTACGTTGGCATTAATATATTTTTGAGAAAACGAACAATGGTTTTTACTATGTATAGGTACTATTATACACAACCAACGACTGAGCAAAAGTCCGGAAGCTGGTTCGTACTTCTGCAGATAGACGATGATGTGTAAAAAACGTGACGTCAACACCCGACGGCGGCTTATCGAATTCTCAAAGGAGAACGGTGTAAGGCGCGTAACACAATATTATATTATTATTATTATTATTATTATTATTATATATGCAGTTGGGGGTGCGATGAACACGCGCCGAGGATTGAGGGGCGCAGGTGCGTATAATGGCGTTAGACGAACGCGAGCGATTAATGCGCAATAGCAATCCTTTGGATTAAACGGGCTTTGACTCGTGAACCGAGAAGAATAATATTGAATTTAACGGAGCGCAGGCCCCACTAATATAATAATAATATAATATAAATATTATAGCACCTATGTTATAATATTATATACCATCATCGTGTACATGAGTACATTGTACCTACGTCATATTATTATTATTATACGAGATGTCGGGCCCAAAACGTTACGTCTACATCGCACGCGATATACGCAAAGTTATTATAAATTATTATAATACATCTATAATATCATCATCATCGTCGTCATCATTATCATCATCATCATCATCACCGTTATTATTATTATTATGCGTGCTCGGCGGGGGGGTACGAGGTATACCATACCTACTCGCGTATCAGATAAACCGGAACAAAGTTTTCGGTCGCGGGCGACGTACACATGCACACAGCACAAAGAACTATGACGACGATGTGAGCGCACACACAACGATAAAGTCGCGCCCGCGCGCGTATAATAATATATATAATAATGAAATGTCTCGTACAGGAACACAGTATGACTTACGAGCAATTTATTCCGTCCCCAGACCGTCGGCAGACCTGCACCCTCTCCTCCCCCGCAAAAAACCATTTCGCCACCCCCGTCGTCCCATCAGTCGCAGCAGCGCGTGTATATAATAAATAAGCGTATGTGTGCAGTGAGGGTGGACGGGTGGACGGGTGTGGGTGTGTGTGTGCAGGGCAGGGCAGGGGACGTCGAAAGTTTATAAACTTCGAGTCGCTCGTTGTTCGTCTAAAACGTATATAATACGTACAATACGCCGACGATAACACAATGCGTGTGTATGATTTTTAATACACGCGCGCTCAGTATTTATTGTGTGCATAATAAACGCAGTCGGGTCGTCGGTGTCTGCTGCGTGTGTGTGTGTGTGTATGTATAATTCTCGTAGGTGTTATATATAACATGTATTATTATTACTATTATCATTATTATTATTATTATTATTATTATTATTATTATTATACTGCAGAAGCGCGAGAGTTTTTAATTATTATAAAACGTGGACTAAACACACGCGCGTGCGACCCGGTACGAACTAAACAAATATTAACAATAATAATACCTATTATATACGTGTAGACGCCTGAAAAGCGCCACTATGACACCGCAAGACGAAAGAGATAACAGTTAACCGAAAGATGTGTAGCTGTGTTTCGTCCGGGTATACGTCGATTATGCATAGTCGCGTCGTCGTCGGTGACAGCTGTTTCCGATGGGTACAGTTTTTTCTAAAATAAAAAAGATTTCTTGTCATCCCTCCCCATCACATCACTGATGATCGTACGTTATCGCCATCCCCACCGTGACGGCTAACAACACAAGTCAGCCTTATCGGTATAATCTTTTGGGATTTGACTGGTCGACGCAACGGGCGGATGAGAATGACCGTCGTTGGCTTGTACTTGGGTGGGTGCTTGACGATATTTAGTAAACATTAATTAATTTATTGATAAGTAGCTGCATAACTATTATGATATTTGTGATAGTAATTAATTCTATATAGTTTGATAGGTATACTTCCTATGGGAATGTTATCCATACACACGTCAAAGTAGTGAATAATATTAAATAGGTAGTATAATATTAAAACGATAAATACAAATATATACATTATATACATTTTATTTCGTTTCAATATTAACAGAATGAGGCAAAAACAAAATAGAATTAAAATGTAATTTTAAAAACAGAATATTATTGTTTAACTAAAATATAGTTTTTTAAATGTATTTTAAATCAACTTTTTTCATTTAAGATGTGGCCAATGTGAAAAGACTTTGTACATACATTAATTAAAATGAAAACAACCTTCATTCAGGTTGGCCATCTTAATACACTGTAGGTATTTTTCTCGACACACTTCAATGGTTCCAATTAGACTAACATGAAAAGTATTTACTACTCAAAGATCGACAAAATAGACACAGAGTGAAATTTCAAAGCAATGGTCGTTTACCAATGATAAAACTTCAATGACATCAAAGGTATTTTCAAAACATTCTTGTTTATATTATAAAAGACAAAAATATAATTAAAAAATGTATGACATTTTCGAATTATACCTATTCGTTGAGTAATTTGAATGTTTATACTTAAAATTGTATTCTTCTATTCTAAAAGTAAATCCTTTATGTAAATATAGTTTATTTCAGAACATATTTCACTAAAATAAAATAGTTTATTTTATACCAACAAAATAATATAAAAATAAAAATGTTAAAATGAATAAAAAATGCATGAAACAGAACTACTTTTTTAAATTATGTAGAATGACATAAGTATAATATTATGTTGAAATACTTGTGATGTGATAACTAAAATTATTATGGTTAGGTTACATCATAAATTTAAATCCTATCAGACATTCCCAACACCATATAGGGTTGCAGGCTTGAAGGCTATACGGGAAGTGTTATATTACACAGGAATGAAGCCCCAGCAGACAACTATTGCTGGTAAGTTTATATTTTTTTATAAATTCTACTATTAATCGGCTAACGGAAAAAGGCTGTTGAAATAATATAATTACTATAAGGACACCGATATAAAATTCAAAAAAAATTATATGATTGTCATAAACACCTGACGTGTACAATGTGTTTAATGAGTTTATTTTCAGCAAGAGAGATTAAATTGTCCATAAGTTATCACATTATAAATTATAGTTGTAAAGGTTTTTTTTTATCCATGACCTTTAAAATAATTGTTAAATTTTCGACTGAGATATATAAGCTTATACGTATTGATTGATATCTTGCAAATGCAAATCACCGTACCAGATTGATGTGTGGATTATAGATTTATGAAAATTCATCTAGCATCAGAAGGTAAATAGGTACAATATGTTTATTTTCAATAATTAAAAAAAACCTTGGTCTACAATTTAATTTAATTTAATAATAAATAATTTTAAATTGGCAATTTCGAGCCACAATATTCGTCTATTTTATCTGCCATTCTCACAATTATGGTATTAACTATATTCACATACATATTATAGAAATATACGACAAAAATTAAACTTACGGTAAATATATTTTACGTTTATTACTATATGTTGCATGATGGTTATTGATTAATACAATATTATGTTCCTCATTGTATTATATTATTATGCATTATGTGTTTTATAGAAGTACATTGTAGAGCGTATGAATAATGAATATAATAGGTGTACTTGCATTTTAAATACGAGATACAGACAAAATGCGAGACTAGCCCCAATATAAAGGTTATAGGATGGTTTTGCAAAGGTCAATAAAACAAAACTTAATAGCTGTCATATTGGGCTAAAGTTCAAAACTCCAATGTCCCATTAAATTAAACAGTGTATATAGTGGCTGGCTGAACAATGATTCACTCGAACCAGAAGAGTGTTGGAAACGAGTTGGCGGTGACGGCGGCGGCGCCCGTGAGGTCGTGTCGCAGTCGGATTATTTTCGTTCGTTTCACCGTCATAACATCATTCGCCAGTATTAATTTTAGAAGAAGACGACGGCGACGGAGAGGAAAAAATATCATATTAATTGTATCTCGTCTTGACAACGACCGGTGATTTATTATCAGCGACGGTCGTGTAATGTTCCGATGGAATTTATATTGCTCGGTAATAATTTCCGTTTTCGTGTCTTGGCCCGCCAAAAAAAAAAATAAATAAATAAAAGAAAATAAAAGAAAAGAAGCGAAATTCGAACTGCACGGCGGCGTGCGCGGAAAAAGAATTACTAAGGGTTTAATTTATTAACAAGAAATTTCCACTTTCGTTGCTGTGCCGGAGAAATAAATTGAAAGACGGCACACTAGAACAATATATATATATATACATATAATATGTATACAGCGTTGTACACACACACACACATAGGTACCTCCTATAGGTATATAATATAATATGATAAAACCGCTAAACGGAGGTGCTGGCTGAAGGCGCAGTCTACGCCGGCGATAAAAATTCCCAGCAATATGGTCATTGTGAATAAAACATCCGATATTAGACGTAAAAAAAAATATATACCATATTTGAATAACCTCTTGCGTGAAATTGAGGATAAATTACATTTGGAACGTATACAAATGGAAAACCGCTGGTGTTTTATTTTCCTTTTGTATATCGTTGTGTAGCTTAGGTGCTCACACACACACACACACACACATACATTTTATGTGTACGAAATTTCTGGTTTTTTTTTTTTTTATTATTATTATTATTTCTATTAAACAACAAGTCATCCGGCTTTTGAACTTTTCAATAAAAACGAGGTATCCAAGAAATCCACCTACAATATAATGTATGTACGCCCGGCAGCATTTCGGAATATTGGCAATATGTGCAGGACGAACCGGAGTGTCTGCCTGCTCCCCTGAGCAGGAAACCCTTTTGCAAAATGCATATACGAACGGTATTCGAATCTCGTTCTATTATCTTTGTAAAGAACAAAAAAAATTATTCATATATAAATATATTTACTTAAACTCTTTTTTCTTTATATTTTTGCCTGCATTACGAATGCCATTGTTATCGAATACACCACACTCTGCCATAAGACAATAACTGCAGCAGTGTTAGCTTATAGGCAAATGCAAGGCCATTAAAAGTATGTTATTGGTACATGGATATTATATTGTTATTATGTACTCGCAAAATAAGCGATTCGTTTGGACTTGACACGGACAATGCATTTTATTTTAATATTATTCGCTACACGATACGTTACACCAGTCGCAGTAATTAGATTTTTTACGTAAGTAGAAATAGAAACTAAAGCGTATTGCAGTTTACTTATTAGAACACGACGAGCATTATAGTAT
This sequence comes from Macrosiphum euphorbiae, assembly GCA_949089665.1. NCBI lineage: Eukaryota > Metazoa > Arthropoda > Insecta > Hemiptera > Aphididae > Macrosiphum > Macrosiphum euphorbiae. The sequence goes on along the minus strand of CARXXK010000005.1, from coordinate 8,533,189 downwards.
TATTTTTCAACCACGCCAAAGTCCTACCTATCAATTAATGTATGTTATATAATATACAATATTTGAACTAAGGGTGCATTAAACATATTGTAGGGACAATAGTAATTTTTTAAACCATTATTGAGTCGGCAAGAAATGAAAAACAATGTATCATCGACTAAAAGTTTAAAATAACATGATCTAAATCGTATAAAGTATATCTGTACTTCGTTACTGTACATAGCGAAAGTGGTAAATATTATACTTTTCTTTATTTGTACATGTCAAATCAAGTTATAGTAAATATCATATACCAATCAAATACGAGTTACAATTTACAATAAATCACTATCACAAATCATAATCACAAATAATTTTCAATTTAAAATTATTTGAAATATAATAAGGTCTTGAGATTAGTATTTTAGTTCAACTGCAGACTTAATTTTGATAATAAAACCCTCATAATATTATTGTTCTGTATGCAGTTTATACACCTTTTCTATAATATGTAGATTGTAGATGCTTAACGCACTGGAATTGAACGAGGTGCCTACTAGAAAATATAACTAGAAAATGTACACTGCGTCTTTCTTGTCTACGAAAAGACGACAAATAGGAAAATATAAATAATAAAATATAAATATATATATAAAAATACACGTCGTTTTCAGTAGGAAGATCACGTTGGTTAAATAATTCATCCTTTTTCTTCCCAAACTACATATCTCTTAGCTCGTCAAGTGTAAGTAACCCTTTGTACAGGTTTTTCGTACGTTTTTGTTATACATTATGTAAGGGAATGTGTGTAATATTATGATGCATGGCCAAAGTACAGCCGGCATGTTAAAGAGTTTGTATACCTATATTCATGTTACGTTTCTGGTGAATTTCTAACCGTATTGCCATGGGTTACCCAATATTATTGATTCGCATTATAAAACGATAAGAAATAATAATACTGTACCGGAAAATCGGTAAAATTACACCTTTAAAAGATTTATAATAAATATATTTTGGTTTCACTGTAACGGACGCTTAAACGTCATTATTATACCGAAATGTCCCATGATATTATATTATAATAATTACTATAATAATATATGTCTATATGATTATGTATAGCCACGGTATAATAGGTAATGGAGATTCTGACCATATACAAACTCAAATAATTATAATTTTAAAAATATTTACTTAATTAAATTAATAAAGCTACGATACTTCATCATTAGTCGGCGGCTATTTTACCGTTAAATCGTTAGTTAAAACGATAGCCGCACCAATATAATATAATATTATATTCGTTATAAGTTATAAGTTTTAACCCTTCGCCGGTTCATGACGTCTTAAAGTTTTGTATTCATTTATAATTAAATGTAAACATCCTACTACAGCGGCGGTGTACAAGTAATAATAGATACGATTATAAAACCAAAAATCTTTATAAATTAAACTACCTATACCTACCTTATAAAAATAATATTCTATGATTATTATTATCATATTTTAGGTACTTTACGACTGTTTATATGGTTAATAACAAAAAACTATGGCACGCTACTCGATATTTTTTCTCTTCAAAGTATGTTTTTGTTAATAAGTAACCATGACAACAAAATCGGTTGAAAATAAATATCTGTACCGAGTCCAAAAACATATATATGCCAAAATAAAGATTTTATAAACGGCAATTTGTATGTAATAACATATTTATTTTCATTACGTCGAATAGTATTTTATCTATATATGAATACGTTCGAACGTATACTCAGTTATTACCAGATGAATTTTACTATAGTCTCCTTGCGGGCATAATAATTTAAACATCACTATGGAAATAACGTTTAACAATGTTGCACGAGTTGTTTGGCTTATATAATGGAAATATACGTTAAAAAAATTAACTCATACCTATAAATCAGAGAGACAAGTACACAGTTTTTGTCGTACCGTTTTCATAATCTTATTTTTGTTTTACCGGGGAAAATTTTCAACTTAACATAAATTATCTTTAATTTAATATAATAAAGGACAATAAATTAAAGAAAATAATGTTAATGTGTTCACTTACCTTCGGATGTGCTCGTCGCGGAAATGCCACTTTCGGATCGATCTGTAAAAAAAAAAGGAATTAATAAATAATTATAACCATGATATTATAATTGCAGGCAGTTAAAAACAAAAATCTTATAGTTGTGTATATGCATTATGCAGTAATCATAAGTAATGTAACTCATAGACATACAACAATAAACACATTAAGTAACTAACTCATGTAATAAAATGAGTTGTTTTGTATATTACCTAATATTCGAAAGGTAAAGTATATAGCAGAAGAAAGCTATAATATAACAAAATGAATGTCAAAACTTAAAGTCAATAATGATAATAATAATAAAAATCTTAAAAGAAATTTATATTTGAAATCTTATTGAGTAAAACCAAAACCGTTAAGTACTTTAAACCGTTGTTCCGATCAAAACCAATAAATATTTGTTACCCGCAAAATAAATTAAGTTGTGTGCAATAGAGAATGCTAATTGCGTAAGAATAAATTTGGGTAGCGAAAATGAAAATCCCGCAAGGACGTGGAAGAGATCACTTACAGTTCAAACATCGGTTACGAACCGGCCGTTGGGATAAAATTAAGAAATAATATACGACAAACCGAGAGGATAAGTTTTACGCCACCGCCGAGGATTTCCCGTTATAACCTTTTTATCAATTGCGCGTTTGTACAACTCGAGAGCATGAGAAAGTCACCGCCGTTTCCATAGGCGCCTGCCAAGACTAGTATATGCGAACAAGGAGAAGATGATTTGAAAAACGCAGAGATAAATAGTTAAAACCGTCACAAAAAGACTAGTTTAATAATTGGAAAACCGGCGTACACAAAGGGGCTGGGAAATACGTGACTCCTGTGAATGACAGCAACTTTTCACCGGTGTTCATCACTGATAACAACTTTCTAGAATATATCCGATTACGGAAGCCGATGTGGAATTAATACGAACGTCTTTGGAAAGACTATCGGTGATTATCCGACGCAATCTCATTGGTAGAAGCCGCCACTGTCGCCGTCTTTCTCATATTCCATCAACGGTGGCGGCGGTAAACGATCGCTTTTTTTTCTTTCTTTTTGTAATGACTCGAAAGACCTTTAACAATTTTGTGCAAGGCTGGGCGTTGGGGGTGTTGTTCACCGTGACTTGATTGCGTCCTTTATGTTGAACCCAACCGGAAGTAAATAACTGACATCCGGGCGTGGTGCATCGGAAACGCGCCCGCGGGATTAAAACGATAAAAAAAAAGAAGAAATCTGTATCCGACCAAAACGAAATGTGCACAAAAGATCAGGACAATTCGCGATCGGAAACAATTCGAACACCAGTGCGTGCGGACATTTCAATCATTTTAATTCATTTTGTGGGAATAAAGTATTCAACATTTCCCAAAAATGAAGTATAATTATTGTTAAGTATTATAATGTACCTATAGGCAACCAAAACTAGAACAATTATAAAATATATATATGTATACAATCAATAATTGCTTGTTTAGTTCAGATTATGCAAGGTTATATACATCAATTTGTTTTTCATTGTACTCGTTATGAAATAAATAATATTGAAATAAATAAAAAGCATGTTCGTTATTATGACCGGCTGTTAATTTTCAATTATAATTAATAGTATAACAATGGTTGTTCATTATTTTTGTTTTATTGTAATTTATAATATAGGAACGTACAAAAATCTTATAATGTCATAAATATATTTATTTCATTTTTAAAAAATACTATACATATACACCCTACCTCTACATTTTGTTGAGTTATTAATTACCCAACATAATATACAGTGCAGCAGAGTTATTATTATACTTAACTAAAAATATTGTAAATGTACTTAATCGTTTAAATCGTCGTGTTTCTTTTAGAATTATAAGTAGCTGTAATAACGATGATAAGGACGATATATTATATTTTTATGTGTCTAATTTTGACCAAAACATTTCGTGATTTATAGTCGTTAAAAGTTTGATAGTCAAGTTAAAAACGTTTAAAGATAAAATCACAAATGTGTTTTAGTTATTCCTTGGTTTTCTAGTGAACGCCAAAGAATAACTATTTGATAAGAATGGATTTTATGTATTTTTTGAAACATCTAAATTTAAGGTCGAACTATAAATTATTGTTCAAATTAAAAAAATCCACACGGTTAATTTCCTTGTTCGATCATATTTATTTGCAATTTATTATTCTATTTGTATACTAATCGTATATTTATTAATTTTAGAAATCGTACAATAATGTCGTTAAAATATTATAATATTCGTGTGAATGATTTTTAACAGTATTATGTGATATGTATGATGTATAAAGTTATTTTTTTTAGACCCTGTTATTTTCAAATTAAATAAAAAAAAACACGTATTTTAAACCTTATGTTTGAGGCTATTGAGAATGTATTTAAATACTATTATTATACATATTTCATTTGATTAAAGCATAGGTACTATGCAAAACAAAAAATCGATAATAAATGCACGGGCGATATCTAAAAGAATAATTTTTACACGAAAAGAGAAAAGGCTTTGGTGGCCGTTATTACGGTATAGTTCTTAAAAATAAAAAAAAACCGTCCGGGTTAGAGGGCGTAATGAACTTATTTGAAATGACTCGTTCAAGTGGGCCACGTCGAAATAACTGACAAAAGAAAATTTCCCTCGATGTCTACACGAGTGGGCACTTGAAAGCTGTGTCTTTGGGTGCCAAGTGGATTTTTCTCAGTACCTACCTATCCTCTAATACCCATGGAATTTCAGAGATTTTTTTTATGCATTACCCATTGGAAATTTTTTTTAAAGCGACAACGTCAAGTTCCGCCCTACTTTATGGAGACATATATATAGATTATACATATATATATATATAAAAAAAAAAGGCGACGACAGAGAGTACTCGACCTGTGGCTATGGCAACACCCTCTACTCTGAAACGTGACAGTGTGCGTGCGCTCTCTCAATTGTTCCACAGCTCAAACCGAACAGACAGAGAGTGAGTGTGAGGGAGAGTGAGTGTGAGTGTGTGAGTGAGAGAGCAAAGTTGTCGAGTCGGCAGTATTGTCAAGTGTGCATGTCTAGTTATGCACGTTGTAAAGGCTATGCCGTGTACTCGAACAAAAGGCCTCATCTAGTATATATGCATAATGTGCATGTTCATATAATGTGTGTGTGTGTACGTTTTTTCGTTATATTATACACCTCCAGAGCCAATGCCATTGCAACTGCAGTGTCTCATTACCCGGGTCGCTGGAATACTACATGTAAAAACAGTGGAATTACTAATCTGCCGTACAGCCACACATGTTTGCAAATGTCACGTTTCCACTAAAAAATAATAAGGTTTAGTAGATTATCATTAATTTTTCCCTGCGTCCTGTTTTGCATTTGTAAAACGTTCGATATATTCGGCGACAATACACAGCTGAGTTATATTCAAAATATCAAAATACAATTTAAAGTAGAAAAATAACACAATTACTATTGTTTGTGTTTAACAACTGTACATAATACCATTTATTATAGATAATATCTATATAATTGGTGATTGTACATACCTACACATATATTATATCTGTTTCAATATACATTAGCGAAAACGCTTTAGTCTGCTGTATATGAAATGTATATTTTATTGAAAATTATAAATTTTTTACCTACATGTGTAATAGCATTATACCTAAACATAAATTAATATAATTTTAAATATTTTTAGAAATGCACTCAACTACAGCACGACAAAAAAATACAGTGCTAACTTTCAGAACTAACTACACATTTTTTCAACCAACAATATGCGCATTTATTTTAATTAATGGATAAGTATTATAGTTGCATTCTTAAGAGTTGTTATTAAGGCGGCTCTAAACGATTGGATTTTTCATGCATTTAGACCAATAAGCTGGCGAAAAATACACATACTTCTAGTAGTCCAATTTCAATTTTGAATACTTATTTGGATTCGTTAGCCTCTTTTCTATGATCTGTAGGAAAAACTTTTTCATCTTTTTGTCTAGTTAGCACTTAAAAGTGCAAGTTAAATTTGAGAAATCAAGCAGTCATTTGGAACCGTAATATACGTAAATTATCTAAAATATCCAAAATCGGTTTCCTACAAATCATAGAAAAGAGGCTGACGAATTCAAATAATTTTTCAAAATTGAAATTGGACTACTAGAAGTATGTGTATTTTTCGCCAGCTTATTAGCATTTTTCACTGTTGTGAGTGTACAAAAATATTTTTCGAGAGTGATTACGTTGACTTGTGCATGCGCGTACGTGTGCTATTGAACCGTGTGCCCGCAGCCGTGCGATATAAAATCTATTGTTATCGTGTTCGAATTTTTTCGAATTTCACACTAATAATCATTTACGACTAACACATAGATTACGGGCGGCGACGACAAGATTAGAAATTGCCTAAATTGTTCCCCTTAAATAATAGCCACTAAGAGCCGCCTTAAGTCAAACACAAATTAGGAGAGTTGCAGTCTATATGGTAGGAAAATCAATAAAACTTCTCGAATAGAACTTTTCTGTAAAATATATGGTTTCAATTTTTTTTTTTTTTTAAAGAAATCGTTTTTGCTATCATTGAAAGAATAATATTTGACAGTTTGATCTATTACGACTTTCAAAGTAATGGACAATATATTTTCGTTATAATATTATAACGTTAAATGTTTTTTTTTATGTTTTAAACACTTTCCCAAAATGTTTTTGCGCTGTACTGCTTAACTTTTTCATATACTGCCTTATAAGATGAATCATTTTTTCAAGATGTTACTTTGGGTTTGTTAAAAGTTTAAACAACATTAGTTTTATTTTTTAAAAATAAGAAAAAAAATACGAATAGTGACGAAATTATATTTTACATTATAAAATATAACGTTGGGTTTACAACACATAAAAGTTTTCATAAGTTTTAATTTAAATACTTACATTTTAATGATTTTTAGGTTATGCAAAAAAAAAATTAAATTTAGAATCTCAGCAAGTATAATAGTATTGTATACTTAAAATACATATTATTATATTATAAAATACATCTTTAATTATTTTAGTTAGTCTTCATAATACAAAATGTTGAATCTTTGAAATAAATTATATTTTTTAAAGTTATTTTAGTTTTTGTTTTTATAGAATAAATTAATACTAGTAGTTATTGTATTTTCGAAGTACATAACAATCTATATGTGTTTATCTACTACTTTTAAAGTTTTTGAATATTTTAATTTGAGTATAATACAATTCTATGATATGGTATAATGGCATATTGGACTTCAAATAAGATATACTTTAAGCTATTATCTTAAGGGTTTAGGAGATGACAGCGTTATATCTTAAAAAATACTGAAAGGGTTTAGAAATGTTCAATAAACCAACTATGTGACCAATCTTAAAAACAAACAATAACAGTTTTAAAATGTGAAAATAGAAAATTCACTTTTGGGATGCACCTTATAGGACCCAATTTTATTAAAACTATAATATATATTATATGGAAAAATCACAGATCTTTATCCTCGACTATTTAACGTTCACTTTCAACTTAAAATTTCAAACTTTGTACTTATCATTAAAATTAAAGATATCTTTAAATTGTTTTAATTAATATTGCATAATTGTTTCTTAATGTTATTAAAATGCTGTTATTTAATATAAAGATTTAATCAAGCTTTCAAAACGATTAAAATATAAATAAATTTTATATTTTTAGTGAAAATATTCGTTACATATTATATATAATTAAAAACGTATTAAAGGATTAAGTTAATATGAGTAATTTACATAATTATTATAACAATATCAGTCTATGTGGCCTCATAAATAATGTAATAATTTGTATAATCCTATTTATTTAGTAGACAAGCATATATTTAAGAAAAGATTATGTATATTGTATTACTTATTGTTTTTAAATTGAATACATCATGGTAATTTATTATTTTCACAAATTATACAATAAAAATAATGAATTTAAGAATCAGAGTGAATTGGCTTTATAGCAAGACATTTAGAAAATATACTTAACTTTTATAAATATTTATTGGTTTAGAATAGGACATTTCTATTTCTACTCGACATCATCAATATCTGGCGTTTTGAGAAATAAAAAATATTACAGTTGTATGATTAGGAACGTTAAAATAGTGAATGATTGTGCAATAAATTTTGATTTGCAGTCAGATATTACTGACACTTACTATGAAAAAAAAAAATAAAAAAAAATAAGTAACCCTGCACTAAAGTATCCTTTAAGTCCGAAATAGTAATATCGCGAATGGTTGGCCGAGATATAACCCCCACCCCCCTCTTATTCCATCGTCTGTGGCAGCAATGGTACCTGCAGTGACCGTATTAAAACCTGGTTACCAGCATCGCGCGTGCGCTCCATACACACACACACACACACACACACTATAGCTACCGCTGTTGGTGGTATATAATAATTCAAAATGAAATATGACCTTAAAGCGTTTTGCCAGTGGATCGTTTTAAGGTAGGTATGAGTATTATTATATGGGTGTGTTGTAAGTGTAAGTGTGTATGTGTGTGTTTTGTATTATATTATATATAGGATAGTGGTGTTGGGCAAACGGAGAGGCAGAGGCAGCCAAGATGCACAATGTGTGCTCTGCCGAAAGTTCACGCCGAAAAATGAGAAAATATCGCACGACATTGGATATGGGCTTTTTATGATATACCTACCTAACACCTATCGTCAAAGTGAACACGTCCTTTTTGACGGCGTGCTAAGTGTTTTTAGCCGAGGGGTCATAATTATTATGGGCCAAAAGAATATGATATATTTGAAATTTTATTCGAACACCCAACATCACCTACACCTAATCATAAAATTTGTGAATTATAATCAGTGACGGGCAACGGTGGTTAAGGACGTTATGGTATTCTTATTCGCAATAACTGTCGACGATTTCTTTCGATCAGTGTTATTTTATTCGGCGTATCTCACGGGCTCATTATTGTATGGTACATTGAAATGTTTTGACGCGTTCTGAAGTAAGTCAACTGTGGTATACGAATTGATAACAACGCAATAGCTGCCGCCGAAGTGAATACGACCGTCGAACGGTTACGGTCAAACGGCGGTCTAAACAAAAACACACAAGGACACTGTATACAGGGCCACTAAATCAAATTGCTTGTGAAAACACGACGAGTGAAAATCCAAAAACAATAATTGAATGTTTTTTTAACATTTTATTTCTAGAGCTCTTAAATCAACTTCGTTCCATCATCACACGCATCACTATATATACACACACACACACACACACACACACACACACACACACACACACACACACTCGTATATCGGTAGGTATTTGACATTTTAGTTTTTATTTTAACGGTACGCGAACATCGATTATCGTTTTTATTTTGGTTGCGCTCGTCTAGTAAACCGTGAAAAAGCCCACATGGATTATTGTTATTATTTATCGCAGCTTGATAAAACAATTTGAATAATGCACGCAGTATTACCGGTAATTAATTAAATTAATGCCAACATCACCTTGAGCCACCGTAACACCACCATGCGTTCCTACATTAATTACTCGAATTTATGGTTCCAACTCGTGTAAACAATGGAAAACGGTATTCGAGTATTAATAATACCGATGAAGTTTTAACAGATCAATTTAGTATCGTTCTCCTTCTGGTAGGTAGGTAATAATATTACATTTTTTCGAATTTTTTTCGTAGGTTTCCAATAGTTATAATATTATATTTTTCACTAAATTATAGAATGTTGCCTATACTAATATTTTTGTATGATTATTGATTTTAATTCGACATCATTACGTTTTTGTGATTAGCAACAATAATGATTTGAAATTATTGTGCATTGTGACTTTTGCATATTATTATATATTGTTTAACTTATTCACGATATTATAGATGTTGTATAGTATAAGACATGATTATTCGATTGTAATTACAATAATTAATACAATTGCGTTTAACTTATTATAAATAAAACAAAAAGAACAACACGTGATGAAGTATAAAGAGGTCTATCCACATAAAATATAAAACAAATTAATTTCTGAATGCTATTGAGTTGGTGTACCTGATAGGGATGTAAAATATATTTATTGTTGTGTGGCAGAGATTACGTTTATAATGAAAATTGCTTTATTATACTCGCCACGCTGTTTATAGCTATACAGTTGTTTTGAAAAACTATAATCCTAACTTTCATATTAAAATAAGTTGATTTAGTGTGTGGAAATATCATTTCGTTGAACAATCTTAGTAAATCCGGCTATAAGGCCGACGTTAAATGCCTCAATAAATAGAGAATAAAAACCGTCAAAAGAAAGTGTTTGGTGCCAATTTCTCGAAGACTTAGAATGTTATTCGTTCTCTTCCGAGAAAAAAAAATGTGACCATAAATCGACAACCACCCACACTCCTCTCCATCATACATACACACACACCTAACCTGAGCCCTCGCCGAACTGATATTATCGATCACGTTACATTCGGTTCAATTCCTTAGTCTTTTTCAATGGTGATATCGTTCATTTCGTCCGTATAGATTGAAAAACGAATATCTAGGAGTGAGTTCATCGCCGTCAAAAGTGAATTATTAATTCTGATCACATTTGAGTTAGGATCGACGCCCGAAAAGTTAAATATTTCCCTACTAATACTTCATTATGAAACTTCGCTTGCGATAAAAAGGAAGATTTTAAGAAGTTTCCTCCATCTAGATTAAAAGGGCACGTAGGATTTTTATTTATTTATTTATTTAATTTAAGTTGGATTACAAGATAGGAGAGTGTCAAAAAATATTTTTCCCTACTCCCCGGTACGAATTAACTCTGATTGTTGTTGCTTGAACTCTAGTGTTGGTCGTAAACTCCTTGGCGGTGGCGCGTGGTGGTTTGTCGAGGAGAATCAACCGGGTCGTTGTCATCGGACCTTGCAGGGTGAACCACCACTCGAAAAGGAATAAGATCGAATGCGGGGACGAGCGCGGTGTTCAAAGTTAAACCAAAAATTACAAAAACAAAAAACAATCATTTAATATAAATAGTCCGAAAAACGTAACAATAAGAGCACACGCATACCTACACAATTATACGTAAACGTGATGTTTGAACGCCACGTAAAAGGATCTCTACTCCGATGCTGTGAAAGCAAAGTTAAATGAACCGCGGTTACATACTGAAATAAAAGGCACTTTCAGTAGCACTACTGCCACCGCCGTATTGATTACAAGGCAAAGCACATAGGCAATTTGGATGCGCGCATGCATGGAATACCATCGCACCTAGGTATCTCAAAAACCGCGGTAGTGGTATAGTGGATCATACGTACATGGAGGGTGTGCGAGTTCGATTGACGTTCGGAATTCTCAGAAGTCGGAAAATATGTTTTTTATGAGTTAATCAAATGTCACACACGCACGCACTGTATGATATTTATTTATTATTATTTTTAAATAACCACCAGAAATATATTCTCATCCCGTGAAAACCGTATTATCGTATTAATAACGATTACGCTTTTTATTTGCTAATTTTATTTTTGTCGAGTTTACGTGTACAGTTTGTTTGATTTATCAACGGAAATTTACATCATTTTAATTTATTTAAGTAATTTTATAGAATATTTATTTTATATTAGTTTTATATTTTATTCATCAGACATTTTTGTTGTTTAAAAATAACCAAATGATAATACATAACATTGATATTAAATTAAATTTAGATTTTAATATACTATTATTATATTGATAATACAATATTATCATAGAGTAGAAAAATATCTTTCCAAAAAAAGTGGTAAACATATACCTAATGATCTTTTTGAGTTTCAAAAATAAAAATAAAAATTTTGTTTTGCACTAATCGCTACCACTACCACCAGTTCGAAAATGATGGTGCTTATGTAGTTTTACACATTTACCCCTTTCGATTCAGACACTAATTAATTTACTGCACAATTTAGACGTTTGAATTATGTTACCTAGATATTTCGGAATTTCATGGGTAATTGACAAGTTTTTAGATTAATGTAAGTAGCTTTAATTTGAATTATTTTTATTAGGTGTATATTACTGGTGTATATCATTATTAAAATGTAAAAAACTGCCTTCATAATAAAATATTAATGATAATTATTTTTTTGTTTTTTATTGTTAAGTACTAAGTAGCAATAAAGGTTTTAATGCAAAAGCATTAGGTTACAGAAGAAGTATTGTTTTTCGAAAGATTCCTCACAAACCTGCAGCAGACGTTCAAAGATTTTAATTAATTCATAATAGACTAGCAATCGCCAGTAGATAACTAAGATACAACCGGGCATTCACAAAACATTAAATTGTATAAACCATCACTTTGAAATGTTCAAAACTTTGAGTTTTAAATAATGAACCTAAGTAAAAGCTTGAAAAATGTATATTTTGATATGATTAAATAGATTTCATCGAATTTAATATAGTTGATACATTTGTTCACATAAAATAAGTTCTCGAAACTAGGAAAGTATTACTACAAAGGTCGTAGGTACTGACTTTTTTAGTTTGTAGTTGGTATATAATATTTCTATACATATTTAGATATTAGGTATTAAACAATTTATAATTTGAGCAGACTAGCTATGGTAGTAAAAAAAATAGTTCGATGATAAGATTTTATTCGTTGATAATATGATATTATATTATACAATATCATTGATCATGAATACTAGTATTCATAAACAATAACAATAGGTATTAATAAACATATTTTGTTGTTGTTATTTAAATGTACTTTTTGTAAAATAATAATTATAACGACAGTGGATTTTAAAAGTTCAATACTATAATAATTATACTATGGAGGAAGATGATTTACAGCTGAATCGTACATGTGTATTGTTTATATTATTATTAAGCTCTCAGATGACGAATTTATTGTGGTATCCCACATAAACATATTATAATATAGGTAGTAGGTACATATATTTATTGCACAAACTTTATCAGACTCTGAACGTGATGTGCAGTGATACGAGTCAGAGTACAATGCGTGGCTTTAGTCTCGTGTTTATTAAGTATTATAATTTATAACAATGCGATAAGACCGAACTACTGAAGGTATACTTATTCAGTTTGTAAATGATAATAATATGGCTTCGAAAATATAATACATCATGTTATTTTTAACCGAAATAGTTCTGCTGCGCTTATTGTATTATAAACAACTACAGTACTACCTATAGAGTAAATAATAAAAAGACAGTGTATTGGCTAATAATGAATAACAGAGACAATTTTTCGTTGTTGTTCCGTTCGTCGTCGCAGAAATGCACGTGATCGGGGTCAAAGAATACGCTTAAGTGCACAGCGACGGCCCATTATTTTGTACAAAGTATGTGGGGTTAGGTCTGTACGATATTAAATTATGTTGCTCTACAACTGATATCAGTTGACTACTAACGTATAATACGTAACTTATTATTCAGGCTTAATGCCAACACAGCTTTTAATCTTGGACAGCAACCAGCTGCGTATCGCCATGTCAACCAACTGTGAGGGTATAATAATATGGTAGGTATATAATAACGTCGGTTCTCATCAAACCTTATGACCCCCCCCCTATTTAGGGATATATGAAAAAATAAAAAATAAAAATAAGGAGAGAAACGAGGTCCTTGTTAAAAACTGCGAACACCGAACCAAAAGGCTTCAACTTATAGGAGGGAAATAATCATTCGCTTTCGTCAACGCCACCGTTACCGGAGAATCAAAACACTGTTTTCCGCTTGAATTTTGAGTTCAAACGCAGTTAATACTGCCGCCGCCGCGTCACCATCGACGAGGGTCGAGGGAACACCTGACGCAAACGTAAACACTTCAGAGTTCCATCCCCGAACAGAAAGTTTTTTTTTTTTTCATGAAAATACAACGAACCCACTCCTCGCCCGTCTACGTCACCGCATTAACAATGACGTTTTTACATCTCGGGCTAATATTTTTACACCGTTTATATTATTATACCTTCCCACCAATCTTATTTCACCCTGTTTATAATCTAACTAACCCTCCTTCACCATACTTACCAACTCTAATAGTTATTTTTATTTTTATTTATTTGTTATATAATAATTTGTGTCTCGCTGCGGGCAACTAATCAACCACTACTGTTGTACATTTGTCTGTATTATTCATTGGAATCTTTGCGTTAACTGTCATGATAAAAATTATGTGTTAATGTTTAATATTTTTTATCTTATAATATATTTTATGACAATAAATAAATTGTAAGAAATTGTTAAGTTAACATAATATAGTCTTTCAGTCTAAACAACAAGATGAATCGTCTTAATATTTTGTACCTACATGCTACAACGGTATTTATTATACACGCAGTATAGTAGGTACTTAAATACTAAAAAAAATATTTTCAAGTTATTATATTTGGATTTAAAAAAAGTACTAATGAAAACTTCAAACAATATATTATATATATATAAATATTAATGTAATACTATGTAATATACATTAGTCAACAAATTATTCATCAAGTATTTTAAATACATTTTCAAACTATTTTTTACAACACAGGATATATGTAACCATTTTAGGAGAAAGCAGTGGCAATGTCAGTGGAATTTTCGGGCGAAGAGAGTTTAACCACATTTAGGGATTGCATATAATCTCGTGCGACCGCTAGAACTAACATATCTTCTTGTTCGCGAGTTTAACACTCGCTTGAAATTTTCACGACAATTATGGGGTTGGTTCATTCGAGAAAGCACGCTGTGGTATGATAATTATTTGAACCGTACCGACAGCCATGCTATTGTATATATAACAATATGAACGTAGGCGCGTTCGTTTAAAACAACAATAAAAATCACAGGTTTTTCACTGTAGTGAGTTTAGCGCCACACAACGTCTGCGCGTGTGGTTGTACGGCATATAATATAATATTGTTTTTCGGTCGACCCTAACGACAAAATAATTGTTTATGGAATTTTGTAACCCGGGATGACGTGGGACGAAAACGCGCATAAAATAGTAAATAGCGTCGTCGTCGCCGCATCGACCCCACGTGGTAGGGGGGAGTGAAGGGGGGCAGCAGAGCAGACAACAACGAATTAGAGCCACCAAACCTCCCTACCCCTTTTATACTCCCCCCACTACACGTTCCGACCACCACGCAACTCCACCATCACAACCATTACAGCAGGAGAATCGTTTATCAAGCAATTAAGAAGTGGATACGCGGGTTATCCTGATGGAAGAGCTTGCGGCGGACAGGTCTCGGGACCTAGGTCACAGGACCGGGACTGGATGGGTGAGGGGGGGTACCGGAATTGTGGCGTGAAGCGGTAGGGTGGGGTGGTAGTTATATACGGTCTGCGAGGGGATGGGTGGCCAGAAGCCAGTCGTCGGGGGTGATTTATTATTCCGCTAATGATTGCGTAACAAACTAGACGCGCGCGAGCGATTTAATCGTAGGCTTTTCCTGTGCTTTTCACCCCCTCCACCGTCTCGGTAAAACTTTAACAACCCCCATCCAACACCGTACCACGTCACCGCTGATCCGGATCTCGCCGTCTCCCGAATTCGCAAAATTATTACACACTCTCCGATCGTCCTAGCCTAGTCTCTATCCCATGTAGATCGGCACGGTGGTGGTACGGTGGCGGTGTCGGTTTCCCTCGCGGTAATTGTGAATTAATTTCGAAAAACCATTGAACCGATTAATTGCTTGGATAACACGCACGCGCGTTCACCGCTTCATACAACATGTCGACGAAGAACGATTGTCACAAAATGTATTACAAAAATTATTAATCATGATTATAATGTACTAGTTGTTAGTATGCAGTCTCTTAATGAATACAATTGCATCAAAATGATGAAATCTCATTTCAAAAAAGGAAAAAAAAATTGTTTTAAAATCCAACATCCGCCTACTGGATGAGGTCTGCACAGTATGCGTTAAAATATTAAAAATGGTATCCAGCATTCACACAATAATTTAAGGTGGCTGTTTTGTTCATTGGAAATAAAACATTAAAGTAATCAGATGAATGTTCACAAAAAAATGACAGCTTTTCATCAATGAAAAAATGTAAAACGAAAAACATTTAATTTACATTTCTATCGTAGCAATTGCAAAATGTAAATCCCGTTGAGCGTAACATTATTATCAAATTATGAAAACCTTTGAAACATAATGTACGAGTGTATGAGTACGTCATGATCCAAGCACATAATTTCAGTTTTGTAATTGCTAGTCCCAAAATAATATTTAACTGCCATTATAAAAACATATGGTTGTTTTAGTGTATAGGCGATGAGATTTAAAATGTAAATGATTTGGGACTCAAGTTTTTCAATTATTATATTATGTTATATATATAGGTAATAAAATACATAACTGTTAACAAATATACACAAAATACTGACTCAATATCAATTAATTTAGAACAAATATCAACGCATTAGTTTTGTTTCCAGCAGGCCAAAGAAAGTGTTTTACATAATTACATAAATAAGATGTGAATGCACATTTTTACACCCAACCAGAAACTATTAATGCGCCTGACACGAGCTGGTATAAAAATAATATATATACCTATATAATGTACATAATGTGTAAGATATAGATTATTTTTTTATTTTTTAGATGGCGCGTTGTATAGTGACTGCTATTTTAAAAATTGAAATGGTTCAACATAACAGTATTAACAATTTATCATATTTTCAATAAAACAGAAACCAAAAAAAAAAATAATAATAAATGTATATTCAGGGTTAACGCTTAGTGGGGTTTTGGACCGTACAAGTTGAATAATTAATTCAAAAACATAATTTGAATAAATTTAATAAACAACAATGTAAATGCCATTAATTATATAGTTTTTCAGCCATATGCTTTTATTCACATGTTTTTTCGACATTGTTAATGTAATTTCGTAGTTTATACGAATCGTAGTCTTTTTTTTCGATGTAATTAATCATTTAATATATTTTATACTAATACTACATTAGTCATTAAATACTGATGGTTTTAGTTTCATAACAAAAAAAAATCAAATGTCTAGAAAATAGTAGTTTTATGATATTTGCATTATTATTTGATTAAAAAAGTTATTATAGTACCTATTTAACATTTTAAATGCTCACTATAAAAGTAATAAACGAGAATCTACAGAATACATGAAAGTTAATAGGTCGAGTACAAAAAAAAACTGTCTAGTAGGTACCTATACGTTTGTTAATTGTTATATAATACCAATTTAATAAAATACCTTAAACTATAAAAAAAAGTTTTCAAATGATTATATACACAACACCTTATTGAGAGAATACAAGAATAATTAAATAAATACACTGCAGAGTTAACGTTTTTATTTTTTTTTTTAATACAGATCTACACGGGGTACTAAAACAAATAGTATTAAAATAGGTATATCTACAGTTTCTGCTTCAAAACTATATTCTCACAAACAAATTCATGACCACGGAATGATATATTCATTTAAATGGTAATTTAAAATGTTTTCATTTTATCTGTACAGAAAAACTATTTACTTTTTTAAATTTAAAACCGGGTTGTCTATTTTATTTTTCAAAAGCTTTTCGACTAGGCATTTTAATCCAAGTTTACGTATATACGCTTACACTGATATGGGTGGCTATTTTTTTTTTTAGTAAAACCACTTTAAGAGCATTCAATTGGAGATTTTTAAACTGGTAGGTATGCAGTAAACGTAAAACCTGCCAGAGATAGAGAACAAGTTATTTGCATTAAAAGAAAAGAAAACTAGCTAATAAACAATTCCATGGTTGCAAACGTACAATGGTTTGAACGCTTCTCATCTGGAAGTATAGTGCACGAACCATTATTTGGGTAATATATATTTTTCCACCTAGATAATTGCTAGCACTACACATTCGAACGTAAAAGCACACTACTGCCGGGCACCTTTTTGTACCGCTTTGGAAAGGTTAAAAGGTTTTTTTGTTACGATGCATTTATCCGTTTAAATATGTTTCAAATACGTTTTACAGTAACGATACTTTCTATTTCTCTCTCTCTCTCTCTTGTTCTACTCCATCACTCTCGTACTAACACTCTCGACCGTTTTTATTATACTTGAGACAGTTTTTTTCCTTTATCCGTGTATTTTTTTATTTTTATTTTTTGCACTCCCCCGCGCTAGGGTACCCCGTTTTATTTTAAACGTCAATTTCAATGGCTGAACCATAAATTAGAGAACGGAGAACAATGAGAAAACGAACCGTGCACAAAACCTTTTACCACCGGCGGGGCGGCGTGGGGATAGCAACGGCGGCGCGGCGATGGTTTGAAAAGCGATGCGCGCTGAACTTGGTCAAGTGGACGGAAGGACGAGATGAGGACGAGTAGGAGGAGGTGAGGGGGAATTAGGGTGGTGGTGCAGAGGGTTCGGAGGCAAATTGATCGGTGCCTCCGCAGGGGGCTCATGTAAAGTTTTACTTTTGGCTCCCCGAAAGTTAGACGCCTAAAAAGCAGTTTCAAGTAACGGCCGTCGCGCTGCCACTACCGCCGCCGCCGCCACTATATCGCGCCCGGGTGACAAATGACACGAAAAGGGACCCAAAGGAAAACGGCTGCTTTTTTTCAATCACGCTGCCGCTGCACCGGCTATTATTGCATACCCGTTATTTATGTCGGATCCCTGGCCGAGACCATAACTCGCGGAATTCGGGCCCGAAAAGTTTCGCTTACCCTAACTGAAATTGTATAGAAAATGCCGGTTGGACCAAATAAACGACGTGTACTTTTTTTTTTTGTCGGTCGCCGTCGCCGCCGGCAATTCAATTTACTAAAAACCGGCGAAGCATCTCTATATATAATACATAACTGCACTTTTCAAACCGTTTCACGGTCGGCGATAAATTAATGGCAAACGGGATTAAATGTCCGAAATAATAGTTTTTTTTTTTTTCAAAAACTTTGTTGATGAATTAATCGGTTTACTCTTGTGGTGCTGACGGAAAGTTGTACAAAAAAATAATAACTTTTCATCATAAGTTATCAAATATATATGTTATGATTATATTATATTATATATATACAAAACAATTTTTCTTTGTTCGTTTAAAAAAAATCTCAAGTATTTCAATTCAGGAATTACACAAAAATATATGCATAGCCACATAGGTATGTATATAACACAGGAAAAAATGTAAAACCGTTTTTTGGTATTTATAACTGTTTACATTCAAACGTATAATACTGCAAGTAACGCACATACTCAAATTATTTAACATCCACGAATTCCAATGGACAAGAATTCCAGACGTAGTTTTTGATTTTATTTTTTTATGTAATTTGAAAATATTCATATCTCCGAGTAACTATACATTATAAAGTAACTCATAGCAATACAGATTTAATTAACTGGAATACGATTTATATATATTTTTTATAAATGTCAGTATGTTTAAATTAATATACCTATGGCACATAATTTACAAAGTTATTAATTCCAAACGCCTATAACCGTTAAACAGTATTATTACGTTATAATATTATGTATCATGGCTTATGTCTCGTTTCTAGACCAAGTCGTTTAGGCATGTTATAAAGATTAAAATTAACACCTCTTACATTATGTAACTGTTGGCGGAATTATTTATGACATTGTTTATTTTGCCTTAGTAGATATGAGAAAAAACAACAAGATCCGTCAAAAACCGAAATAATATAATGTTTATCGAAGTCCGAGGGAGGTGAGTTGGGATGAGGATCTGACGAAAATTAGATTGTGTCTACAGCTGAAAATCTCCGGAAGAGGGTGAATGACTCATGGCTCATGACAAGTTATTATCTCAGAATAATAATAATTAGGTGAGTAATCACTGTGCACACAACTTTAGGTGCAATCAAACAAACTCATTTTCACTTCCCGTGCATTGCAAAATAATGTTGTTAATTTGTTATTGAATAAATTATAATTTTGTAATTCCAAAAACGGATCAAACATTGTCAAGAATTCAAAATGCATTTAAAAATTAACGATTATACAGCCATACAGTGCATTTTATGATTTATAAAGATTGTTATAATAATTATATATACTACCTAGGTGGGAGGTATTTCACAATAAATAATCTGAATTATTATTATTTAAATCAGAAAGTGCAACTAAAAATGAATGTTGTTGAAATGGTTTTATAATATTATGAGTCTATCACTATTAACTTATACAAACTATTATATGAAACACAATTTTTGTATAGGTCTTTAGTGGATATTATTTTTTAATATTATAAAGCATCATTTAAATACCTATCTATACATGCTTTGGGTTTTAATATTACCATATACGTACTACATTTTACATTTTTAGAGCATGTTTCGGTTAGGTTTTTTTCTTGATAGATATAAGGTATATACAGTATACACACTTTAACTGATTGGTTTTTGGACAACTTATAATTCTTTGCCCTAGCTAACGACCGTTTAACGGGATAGCGCCAAAGACGCCGACGTTTTATTATAATATTATACAAGATAATATCCCTGTGGCGGAGGCGAATTCGACAGTTCATCACATACTCGCAGCCCGACCACGTTCGAATTAACTGGTAATTTGTGGGTAGACCCACCACTCACCAGAGTAGCCCGAGGTCTAGGCGGTGGCGTGTATTTCATGTTTGTATCGCGATTCGAAGGACACACGATTTGATGGTCGCTTGTCTATCCTTCCGTCCACATACAGTATACATCGTAGTCGACTCATTTATTTATGATTTTTTCATTTCATTTTCATTTTTTATCTTTTCCGTCGTCATCCGCGACGTTCGCCTTATAATATACGCTCGGCTTGGTAGAGGCTGCGGCGGTGCGCGGACCACGACGACGACTACGCGAACATTCCCATGTTTTATGTAAAAGGGACGAAATTTATCCCGGTCTTATTAGCATAACTAAAATTCCTTCGGTCGTCGCCATCCGTCTACGTCATCTGGCTCGGTCTCGCCGTACCCCAAATCTCCCATCAAGGGTTTTATTGCTAAAACACGACGGACCCAGGGCTAGCGAGCGAGCGAGTGCTATAGACGGCGGGAGAGAGAGAGTCAACTATATAATACGAAACGCAGACGATTTACATTATATAAGACGGTAAATATTATTTTATGCGAATATTCTAGTTGGCATATTATTATATATATAATATGCGTTATAAATCGCAGAGACGATGACGTTTTTGGACATTTAATAGTAGATTCATAATGCGGGCAGAGGGGAAAAAAACTGCAGTTACCGGTTTGGAGACGGCCCGTCACTCGGCGGAAATAATATTATGGACCGGGCAGTGAGAGCGACGTTATAATATACGGACATGTAATGAAAAATGAAATTATTATGTATTATGAAGCTGAAAATAATAATAATAATAATAATAATGTACGAGTTCGAACGATTTTTGCCGACTTGAGTGCGCTATTAATCTTGACTCAATTTCGTGAATGGATTCATTTAAAATCTCCATTATACTTCACTATTCATGGATGAATAACAATATGAAAACGGATATTCCAGCATACTTTACTTTAATGTCAAACACTATACAAGTATAAAATACTAAAAAGCGTAATATTATATTATTGTACACACAATTTATATATAATATATTTTTTCTGCTGAAAACATGTGCGAGTTGATATCAACCATTATTTCGACCATATAAAATTGAGCTTAATATTTATTAACTATCATACGTCATAATATGCAGTGTAAAACGAGATATATACAGTGCTCGAATTGGAAATATAAAAGAAGGGGTGCTAAAGAACTTAGCATTCCTCTCAATAAGATTTAAATCAACCTAACCATAACTATACAGAATGTATACTACAACATTGAATAAAATATTATTAAATTAGGTTCAAACAAATCTTTTTATTTTATTTTGAAAATACAAAATTTAATTGTTTACATTATTAATATATGTCATAGTTCTACACATGAATGATTATTATCTTCATTGTTTTGTCGCTTAGGACAGTTTACTTCATAAGCACATCTTTTGCCCTTTTGTATCCATGATACAACATAAGGCTCAGGTACAAACATGTGCACTGGTGGCCCCACACAATTAATCAGCATGAGAGAAGAAATACTTTTTGGGTTCAAAGCATTTATTTTAGTAGACACAATATTAAACTGAACTATATTATTTTGTTGAAATCATGGACTAAGATATAATGGACTAGAAACGACATGATCGGCGGGGGTCGGGGTACGGCCACCAAAAGGTTCCACTATAGATTTACAAGTTCTTCAACAATAATTTACATGGGGGACTCACCATCCCCCCGTGCAAATTAAAAATATAAGAAGGGTACGCTAAAAAAAATTAAATTTAGAAGGGAGCTCCGTCCCCTGTGTCCACCCAATTCGAGCACTGGATATATATTCAATAAAAAAGTAAACTATTATAATATATTATATATAACGCGGGCTCAATTTCAATAATATAGTTAAACGAATATTATTGATAGTGATAATTTCTTTATGTCTGAACCGTTGTAATAGGTATAACGAGTACATTTTTATTTTTAAAAAAATACATCATACGACAAACAAAAACTTTACGCTCTTGTGGATTGTCAATATTACGAGCAAGATTCCATGTTTTTTTTTTTGTTTAATGTTTACAGGCCGTAATGATGTTGACGCCGCGCCCTTCCCCTCAATGAACTCGATTTTTGACAATCACAGTGACTGCAGTTTAAAGGTATTTAAAATTTAAAAACAATTTTTAATATAAATTTTAAAAGAAACGGCACAGTTATAAATGAAAACAAAAATTAAGGCTTTAAAGCTATAAAATAATAACTTTAAAATATTAAAAATTGTAATAAGCGGATAGCTTGGAATACTTAAAAGTGAAATTGTGATAATATAAATTATTGTTTCCCATTTGAATTGATACAATAGCTTTATTTTCTTATTTTATAAGATTTTTTTATTAATTTAAATGTATTTTTATATCGCTTTTACATAGAATTTTTATATTAAAATTTATCCAGTTAGATAATAAGATGTCTGAACGAAAAAAAATAAATGCGATGATATTGGAAGTAAGACTTAGTTTAAAAACAATGAATCAACAATATTATTAAAAACAAAATAATAATATAAAATAGATAATATAAATAATACTAACAGACATGAGAGATTATAAAACACTCAGGATGATTATATAACTGAATCAAAATCACCATTCAATACATTCAAAATGGGTATTATAATTTTAGTCTAGTATCATAAAAATGTAGCAAAATCTAGGAAATTTGAATATATTGATGTGGTTAATTTATTAACATATCAAAATATAGTTAAATATCGATGGATCCAAATATTATGTATACTATTCAAAACTAATTTGAACATAATATTACATTATAAGGCACTAGTGTAATAGCGAATGGGCCCAATAGTATTACTGATAGTATTAAAAATGAGATTTAACGATTTCGACAGCCGACAGTGTTGTCAGGCGAAGTGCAAAATATTATTTTCGACCAAACAAATGAATAAAATGCAGGGACAGTGTATATTTTAATCTATCGCCAAAATGTTTTATATTTAAAAAAAAACTTTATATTCAATAACAGCTATAACTGGCAGAATTCCAATGCGTATAATATTATAATGCTATAACCGGTCACATGCAGCGGCAGCAGCGTGTCTGCAGTAAATCAACAGCCATGACAATAATAACAACAACAACAACAACAAAAACAATAACAACGGCAATAATAGATATCGGCTTAAAACGAATGAGTTAATATCATGTGTGTGTGTGTGTGTGTGTGTGTGTGATGGAGAATGCAGCGAAATGAGATGGGATAATAGCTTTATATATAATACGGTGTGAGGCAGCAGCGCCGGCGAAGGGGTGACGGATGGGACGGAAATTAAATTTCAAAATCGAATTCACCCGTATCGCTTTACGAGACAATGTTTCAGTATCGGTAGCGGCGGTAGTCATGTACAATAATAATAATATTATATTATTATATAAAGCACAAATTATATTACATACATCGCGAGCCGCCGTTATTGTAATATGCGTGTGGATGTTATTATTATATGCGAATGGCGAGACGAGAGCACATTATATTATACGCGGTGTGTTCCAGTGTAATATTATTGCCATATTAGTGTGTTTCGGCATTATACGAAAATAATAATATATGACCCATATAATAATAACAGTAAAGCGATGGTAACATATATATTATATTATTATTAAATCCACGCGCGCCTCTCTAGACTCGATAATATTTTGTGCGACCGGTCGGTATTTTCGTGTTCGGGTTTCGCCATCACATGTGGGATTCGACTGGTGTATAATATTTATATTATATTATACAATCGTAACAGCCAATAAAATAACCTAAAATACGGCGGTGCGGAACCAGGCGAGATAGGACTTCGATGTTTCCATTTTTCAACCATCGGCTGGAGACCATCGAATAGGGTTCGGTGGCTATTCTATTCGAAACAACTTCCATAATAATAATAATAATTATGAACAAAATAATAATAATGGTTAAATTTCGTCATTGGTTTTTTTCCCTGTTTACTACTGCAGTTCTATTGTACCGACCTGCTGGTCAGTCGCTACTTGTCACAATGCTATCACGTCAAATGTCATTATGCAGTCCAACTGTAATATTATATACATTTATGTTGTAATAACATAATAAAAAAAAAAGTAACGGCGGACCGTCGACGGCCATCAGTCAATCGGAAACACATTTTCACATCCGTCAAAAACGTTCGGGACAAATATTATGTGTTCTCCTGCGGTACCAGCGGTTTTTCGAATTATTCCGACCACCAACATAATATAGTAGAACCCTACCTCCCCCATCGTAACCGGCTCCCGACCACAGCAGCGACTGGATCACGTGTACACCTATCCCTAATTGAATTCCCGCGGTGACGATTTCGTTTTTTTCTCCGCCACTCCCTCCCCCTAAATAATTATTGTGTGGTTACCAAAACGTAATACTCGCGCGTGCACCCCTCTCCGACACAACTGTGTAGTGCCTAAATTATACCCACCTAATAATATTATGATACGTGACGTAGTAGCAAGTATAATATTGTATCGCATGTCATTCGGTCATTTGATGCCGGATGAACCATCGAAAATTATACTATTCTAGCGCGTGCATGGCTAATGTAACGACATGTTTATATTTTCATACATTTAACATTTTGCCCCTAGCGGTTTTCGCGTATCCGACGAACTAATCCCCATCGCGTCCTTATCACGATACCAACACACGCACTAAAACGAACATTAAGTAGGTACAATATAATAATAGTGTTATCTATATTATAATGTGAAACGTATGCAGCATACCGCGAGAATTGAGTAATTTAGCTGTGACGTTTAAGGTCCAATTTACGATTTTTACAATAACTTTAGGTAACTAGGTATATTATAATTTATAATTTATTCATCTATCTGCACTAAAATATATGTTTTCGTCAAAACCGCATTATTTTCTCCAAAAGCCACTGAGACGCGTATGGAAAACAAACGAATATGATTTCGATTCATAAATCCGTTGATTAACGAAAATACGGTATAGGGGATGACTTCTTACATACAGCAATGCTCGACGAGTAAATACAAATATAAAACGTTTTCACCATAAATAATTCAACGGAAATCTAACTTTTGCGGTGATAGTCGTGCGGTTAGGATTGATAATGTATATTTACTACAGTTTAGTGTATAGAAAACGGTGCTTACTTAAGTCAATTAAAAGTTATGAGATGAGATTAAGATTAAATTTGAGAATGTCTTCGTTTAAGGGAAGAAAATAATATGATGAAACAAAACAACTTTGTTAAGTTGCTTAAAATTAAATTGGAGCTCAAGTTTAATATTATCAAGTGAATTTATTCAGTATCAGTGTTCAGCTCTTTGTAATAAAACGGCTTAGAAGGCCTTACAGATGTATAATAATTAATACTAAGATAAATTGATTGTGTGCATAACTCCTTTAAGGTTTGATTCAACGTAATAGTTTCAAATTTTAAGCGGTATTATGGCTCCGAAAAAACACTATATATGTACTTAATAAAAGCTTTAAAACTTAAAAACCAAAATAAAATAAAGAAATATTAAAATCAAAATCGAACACACTTCAGAAACCTGAACATTTTTGGAAACGGTCAATCTTGGTTTACGACTTGAATTTTATGCTTGACTTACAGTAGGCCGTATAATCTGTAATACTATGTAACTCACTGCATATAAATAGTAATCGCACTATTTCATTCAAATCCCAGGGAAACCCAAGTGTCAGCAGTTTTATTAGTTTTTTTACGACTCCATACTAAAAAATATAAGAAATCAACACTTGCTTAAGTAGCTACATCTAACTGGTATAATAATATACTGCCGTGTTTCAATAAAATGTTGTTTACGAAGTTATGTCAAAAAGAACAACTTTCCGATAGAAGATCGAAGGTTTGATACGATCATCAAAAATATTAAAACAAATAACGATATACGATCACGAAGGATAACATATTAATATTATACTTATGGTTAAACTCAACCATGGTTATAATTTTAGTTATACCCCGTTGATAATACATGGTTTGTTTTGAATGATGAATAGTTATTACCTATTATTATTAATTGTTCACAATCTTACGAAAAGTATAAATTTAATTATCTCTACACTTTTTTTCAATATACAGCGACGAGTGAATAATATTTGGTACGCGATTCTATTTTTTAAACATAATTATACAATAGGTATTTATTGCAATAACATAATAATGATAATAATAATAATAATAATGAGATTTTTGATCGAATACCGTATAAGTACACCTCACAATATTATGTTATGTATAATATCTACTATTGTCGAGCTAAATCGTGTTTTTTCCTCGGAAAATCGCATGTCGCGGCAGTTATTTTATCGGATTTTCATAGGCAACAGAATCTTGCCCTCAGCCATTGTGTTCTCTTGAACGTAAATAATGTATACGCGAAATGTCTGCGAAATCACAGTCTACTACCTATTGATGTGGAATGGCACACGTCATTGGACAGCGAAACGCCAAGCGTAAAGCAGACATACTAAATTTTCCCGGCACGATGAATCCAACGCGCTCGTAGAGTCAAGTTTATTATAAATAACAATTCGGATCTACCGAAATTCACATGCGAGACTATATTATTATTATAACTTATAAGTATACATATAAATACAAACCCCTCTTTTTTCGCTTTATTCTTCTCATAAGACATAAATAAATATATTACACGTTGATAGAAATTCTGAAAATCGGTCAATTGTTCAAGACTTCAGATTATTGTTGAGGCAATATTTTCTTTTTCTTGAATCGTATTATTATTATTATTATTATTATTATTATTATTATTACGTATTATATGTTATATGTACGTCGTTTGTATTATGGATGTGTTATAGGAAAATGGGTTTCGTGGGTAAATCGTTTTTTGTTCAAAGCGGAAAAGAATGCGGTAAGGATTTTTGTTCGACAAAACGAGGGAGAGAAAAATATATCAAAGTTATTACGATAAAAAATGCAATTTGTCTATGCCTTTAACTGCATTAGGGCAGGTTTTAGAATTGAATACGAAACTATTAGTTTTACATTATAATATATTCGTTATTAATAGCCATATTATACTAATGCAATTAACCGTATTCACGAATCACGATATCTTATCCAATCGTCATTGAATATTTTTAATAATATTTTGTTTTTTAATAAATGGTTGTCAACGTTTTCCGTTTCTATCCCTAAAAGTATAAATTGGTATGAACCTGACGGATCCTTAACGAATAAAAACAATGTTGTCATAATTTGTGAAAAGTTTGACCGTAATTCTATTTTATAATACTCCCACTGTCAAAGTTTATTCTTTTATATAAATTGTACTTTAATATTCATTTTAAATTGACTATTAGCATAACAATAAGAATAAAAAATAATACTGGTAAATTATTTTAAATAAAGTCGTGGTCTCTTCTCGTTTAAATTAGTAAACTTTCTACAGCACTAAAGGGATGGTAAAACCACAAACAGCATGTTATACAGCTATACTTAACGCGATGTACAGTGTACACCCTGTCGAAAGTTTTTGGCTCGACAGTTTGACAGGTGAAATGTGTTTGGTTTTACTTTTCCATAGCAGTATTGTCTGATAATAATAATCGAGTGAAACTTGCCTAAATTTCAGTCGGAAATAACCTTATACATTAATGATTTCAATTTTGAAACATTTCCACACGTTTCCGAAAATATACGCAAAAAAGTTCTTTATGTGAGACTGACAATGAGTCAGGAAATAGTTGGAATAGTTTTATGGAAGTTGATCCTGCGTATGAAACATTATGTACCAGCAAAGTTCATAATAATATGACCCACTTGATTACGACTTAAAAAAAAAATTTCAATTCAGTATTATATTGTTTAACGTACCAACCGGCCGTATAAATACCATAAAATAGATTGCGCACAAGCTAGGTTAGTACTACTTATATTGTCTCGTTCAAATTCCAATATACCACATACTATAGTCTTGTGGTTTTAAATAATATTTTGGAATTAATAAAATGATATACGACCTATTGCTAACTATCCAGAAGGTCTTATCCGTCATCGTGTAATTCCACGTCGAGCCTGTCAAGACAACGAAATAATAATTCGCGACACTGTTGTAGCAATCCTAATGATAAACGTCTGTCCTGGACACGGCCGATCTAGGGTTTATTAATTACAAACGATCTCTTCACGGAAGAAGTTTGGAAACGTCTGAACGGTGGTGTAAAATTGACCCCTTTGGCGACACGACGGTCATTATCTAAATAGCGCATTACACAACCCAATTTAATAGACGTTCGTCCAACTCCAAAACCTTTGTAAGTGACGTGCTAAACGGACGTATAACATCGCACACCGAAGAAAAAGGTAGTTAACAGAGTGAAAAAAAAACACATTGCAATTTCTGACACCCTTACGTTATTATCACGGTATACATCCGAGTAGAATAATAGTTTTTATCATAAATAATGTTTCTCCCTCAAACCGGAAATTGCATGCACGAAAAACGTATGATTTAATATTATTAGTATAATATACCATGGATAAAAAAATATCTGGGTTGGATAGTTTTAGACAAATTTGGCAGTTTAAGTATAGTTAACCACGATAATGGAAAATTAACTTTTCACGACTGTGACGACCACTGTTTACCATTATATTCGGGCTTGAGTAAATAGCTAAATTTTAAATTATTATAATTTTTTTTGTTTTGTTTTTAATGGTTTAGGAGAAATATAATTGGCATTCTCGACGGTCTCCGAATAAGAACAATAACAGTTTGTCTATTATTATATTATACGTTACAATATTCCAAAATGTGTTCTGTTAAAATTGTATACTATATTAAAGGTATTATAGGTAATATTAGCTTGTCAACCGTGTTATATTTTATCATAAATTTGCAAGTTGTCCTGTCAAAACTTACAGAAAAGAATTAATAAACATTTACATTAGATCCACACAACAAATCGTACGTACAATAAGAATCTACAACGTGGTCATTGTAATAATATTACACACGGAACCGTAAATGTTATTTTTAAACAGTACGGCTTTCAGTCACGCCATTTCCCTATTATTATCAACAATCAACAATAAAAAATAACAGTCGGTAATAGTTATTAAACGACCATTACTTTGTTGTATTTTTTTGTAAACTTAACTCCTCCTCCGAAATTTGTCATAACACCGATTATAGACTAATAGAACGGCCGCAGTAATCATTATTAGCTTTATATTTTATTATATTATGAATTCTTCTATCGTTATTTATCTTACAATAGGAAATAAGTTTAACGATAACAACTTATTGTTTAAATAACATCAATGTTTGAGTATTTAAACTATAAAGGTTAATAATTTAAGTTGAAACAATAACGTAGGAATAATAATATCGACTATCGAGAATCAAGACAACCATGATACTATTCGATTTGAGAACGGGTCCGGAAAAAATACTTTAAAATTCCTTACATAATTGTAAAGGGTAAAAACTTGGTAGTTTACTCGGGCGTAATCAATGTATCCATGGCGAACAGTTGGAAAGAAATAGTCTGTATTTTTTTTTTTTTTATTTTATCTTGAAATGGATTTGTATTTAATTAAAAAGATAATAATAATAATGATAAAAAAATACAGTGGTAAAATGACGTTGAGTTAGTCAATATTTTTTTCTCTTGCAATATTCACAAATGAAAACGTGTCGGCTGAGTCTAAATGCCCAATGGCAGTGAAACGAAATCAATTTCCGATATAAAAGTCACTGTTGGATATAATAAGTTATTATTAACGAAAAGGGAACGTAGGTAAGGTATAAGGTAGTTGATAACAAATGTCATTTTTCTCATTGCCGGCACCAGATTGTGTGACATTTGGTGACTGGGTGGGTATAGAACCCGAACGGCGGTCGAGGGGGACAGGAAAAAAAGTAAAGGTTAGTCTACAAAAGTTCATGTATCTAAGGGCGGGGGTGGGTTTTTTAATCAAACTGTCGTTTCTGCGGTGGGGTGGCATCACTACCACTACCAACAGTGTGGTAATAATCGACCGTGACTCCGAACAACGTCATACGGCCTCGCTGCCATACAACCGTATAGGATAATCTCTTGCGTCCTTTCCGGCCACGCTGAGAAATACCAAATGAATTACTATCTCTCGAAAACCTGCAGCTCCTCACGCCACCGCCACACCGCTCTTTTTTTCCCGCTGCCGTCACAGTTGCCGTGTGTCTCTTTTAATTAATTGATCTCTCAGACTCTGGTAAGACCCTATATTTTTTTCTACCCTCTATCTCGCCACTTTGACTTTTCTTCTTTTCCCATCCGCATCAATCTGCTCGCGCAGCCACCCGTCCACCATTTCGTCCATCGGTGGTAGGAGTTACACACCAGCTCCAATTAGATTTACGAACGTCTAACGTTTTGTCACCCACTGCAATCGCGCCACGGCGGCAGCTTCTATTCTCCCCACTTCCCACTACCATATTCCAGCCACCCGTTAATCGCCTCACATCACATATACTGCAGCATTTCGATTTCAAAAACACCACCATCACTTAATCCAATCACGAACTGTCCTCCACATATTATTATGAATTGCTGTAAATTGCGGTCCGAGAAATAGTAAAATTCCTTAAACCGAAATACGAAATTTGTCTGTTTTTTATAATTTATTGCTGCATCAATCAAAATTAATTTGTCCACAACAAAATAATAACAAGAAATGTATTACTAATATGACGTGAACTTTTAAAAAACAGTTGTTTGTCTTAACACTCAATTATAAAATTATGAATTACTGATATAAACTCGTATATTATAAATAGTATTGTGTATATAGAATTAAAAATGTGTTAAATTGAAAAATATTAATTTTTAATAAATTAATATAATATTATTATTGAAAAAATATCATAAATTCATAACTATATTGGTGAGTAATACCTACAATCTATGATAACATACATTTATATAATAGGTATTTTTTTTTCTTCAGCTTAAGAGGCCGCTTATACCTATCAATGCAAAACCCACTTTCTTCCCTATATCTCTCTCTATCCAGTACTACCTCCCTATGGTTTTCCACTTTTAGATTTAATAGGCTTTTTGATACTTTATCATGCATAATCATCGTTATATATGCCTTTCTAGAGACCTCATTTCTCGTGGTTCCTAATTTAGTACTTTATTTCGATCGTGTTAGACCTTGGTATGTGACCCAGCTTAGTATTTTGGCTTTAATTACCAAAATTAAATTTGGTTCTCCAAATACTAATTCATTATTCATTCAATAAGTATTTATTTAAAAAAAATATGTACAAGTTACCTACAGTATCTAATTGGACTTTTCAATATTTTTATATTTCAAAATTATTTTTTTTTATTTCTATCATAATATTATATTTATGAAAACCACATATTATTGTTTTTTTTTTTTTCAAAGTTTTTGTATTTAAAAATGTAATAAAATAGTTTTATAAACTCTGTACTAAGTACCTACTGCTAGCTAGTAGTATAATATTATACATAAAAAAAAGGAAAACACACTTAATAGAAAGTTTATATTCTTGTTATTGGGTTCTAAAAAAAAAACCGATTCCAACATACTATAATATATACCTAACACTATACTATCAATTTCAATGTATATATGTTTTCTGTCTACGGCATTCAATCACTTGGACATGCTACAAGGTCTCTTCAAAATCAATCTATTATTTGTGTCCATTTCAGGTTGGCCACTGATTACAAATGAACCGTCAATCCATGGTTGATAGCACAATTCAAACGTATAGTATATACAAAGTTCACAATTCCCACAAAACTTTTAGAAAGGCTTCTTTGATAACATTAATTAAACCGATCTCAGTGCATATACAATACAGTTGAAAATCTACCGTACTTACAGATAATTTATAATTTAAAATGAATCGTAAGTACCTACTATATGTAACTGTATTTTTTTTATTGATTTATATAATAATATAAACAGTGCGAAAATCCAATAGGTTATTAGTTTTATGAGTGAACGTATCATATCATACCGGGTGATATTTTGTGCATTCTATACCCAACGGAGAGGACGTCTTTATAGTACTTAAAAGTACATCGACATTTCATTATTTCATTATTTTTTTTAAAGGCTCTTAATAAATCAGTCATAACAACGCACTCATCTGATGAATAACCACGGAGGGGGTAGGTTCTAAAGAATCGCCGACGAGGCGCTTCGACGGCTGTGTACTCGAACGTATTAAAATCTTCGGCGGCATTTAATAATGGTATTATTCCACGCTGGTAATAGACTGTGAAGTGAAAACACTCGTGAGTAAAAAAAAAGACAAGTCGCAGTTTCCAAAACTGAACAGAGAGGAACGATGATTGAAACGCGCGAGGGGTGACGAAGGGTGGTAGGGATGGTAATCACTGAGGCTATAGCGAGAGGAGGAGGAGGAGAAGAAGAATAAGAAGAAGAATATAATATACGACAGCGAAGAAAGAAACGGTCGGCGGGTGTGGAGGTGGGTGGGGATCAAACCGGCCGGAAAGTCGCCAGTCCGTCATGTGAAGAAATTCTCACGACGACGATGAGACGCGCGTAGTATTGTATATACCCGAACGCAGTGCCAGAGTGGCGGCTGCCAGCCGGGTCTTTACTTAAACGAGCTAATCTTACTTACTACTCCCCCCCACATCAACTGGTCCATCATCACCACCACCCACCTGACCTAACGAGGAATCACCCACCCCCAACTCTGGGGCTATTGAATTGCAATCGAAGTGACGCCGGGATGGTAATACTATATAGGTTTTTGCGCATGGTTACGTACGGTGTATTATATTAATATATAGGTACACCTACTCGGTTTTCTCTCGCATTCTCATTTAATGATTTTTTTTTCGCTTCACATTGGTCGATATCCAAAAATAAATATTTCAAGGCATCTGCAGGTCGCGTGATCGCGTTCTATATATACTGAGGTTTTATTCAAAAACGCGAAATCGCCATCGGCCGTTTAAGCGGGTATAAACGTTATTTATTTCGAACGCGGATTACAGTCTCGATTTTGGGTTTACGAATCTTATTCTATTATATATGATGAGGCGTGGTGGCGTTGTATATAATCCGATTCCCGGCAAAATGGCCATCCCAGCTCTACCGACGAGTATATAAATACTTTACGAAAGTGACACGAGAACGAGGAAAAACATATTCGTCGTTTCCTACTCGTCGTCTTGTCATCTCCCTCGGCTATCTTTATTATAATAATATATAAGCTGGTATTATGTAATGTTATTAGCTCATGCATAGTTGATTTACCATTATCGATTTTGGTACACCGACGGGAACAAACGAGCTTAACTATAATCCGCAATCAAAAAACGAGAGACTATACGATTGGAAAACAAAACATACTGCCGTTTGTATAGAATTATATTAATATTATTTTTTATTTTTTTTTTTGGTTTCCATCGACATCATTATTTTGTCATATTCAATATAAAAACCTTCCGAGATAGCAATCGGGAAAATATTGTATTTTTAAATAGGCAATTTGCAAGTACAAAAAAAAAAAGCATTCGAAAAAATAAAATGGGATTACCAATGTTCATTTTGTTCCTTCGCAGAATGTATAATGTAAATTTTATCTGATGGATTTTGATCTTAAAATAATGTGATTTTTTTTTTATTTCAACTTAAGATATATTAGAAAAATGTGTATACATATCATATTATACATGTACAACTTTTTTTTAAAACAATATTATTGTATTTTTAAATGGATACAACGAGCTTAAGGAAACATTCAAAATAATGAATCGATTAAATTAACTTTCACACCAATAAAATTCAAACAAATATTTTCCATTAATCGAAAACATTGTGCTCGTATTATCTTTATGCTCTCGAGTCTTTGAAATCTTAATATTAAATTTAAAAAAAAGAAACGGAGAGTTACTTACTTTTTTGCCGTCCAACTCGTGTGATCCTTGTGCCAGAACTTTGTCCACGCTGGACGGATCTGCGAAAGTCACGAATCCGAAACCCCTGTAAACAAAATTATAGTTTTTAAAGTCCGTCAAGTATATTTTTGGTAAAAATCTAGAAAATCTATATAATGTCTGTATTTCCTTCAGCTCTCCTCCTCAATTTAACCCCATGCAATTTAATTTTAATAGTAATCGCTTTAATAAGACATTATCTAAACAGCAGCTGCCTGGTGTTTAATACTGAGATTTTGATTTAAATAAATTGAAATACTCAGACTTTTTATTTTGAGTAATATACATTAACATTGTATTTATACACACATACATTTCATTTTTACAGAAAACAATCTTCCTCAACGATCTTATATTTCTGTGCAGGTATCGCATTGTCTATTCAATTAGTATTTCTCATAATAGGGTACGAAGTAATAATGATTAAATCATAATTAGTTTATTTCAAATTTTGATTCTTTGTCTTTATTTTTTAAATTATTATCGTTCTATATTAATTTCTACTTTTTTTTAATCATGACGTCATATTGATATTTATTGTATGCACACTCTTTCTATAAATCATATATGAATATGCATTTTATAAACTCTTTGCTGTACAGTCTAGTAGTCTACACATATTCATATCAGCTTTGAATTTTAAACATTACATTTTCTTACGACACAGCAGCTCTTTATTATTTATACGTACACCAGTTAATCTCAGTTATGATATTTTGTCGCACGATATACATGGAAACTATTTTAATTTCATACACCTACATATTATTAAATTTAAAACATCTTCCATAATTCCTTCATTCCCTCACGTAATTTACTTTGAATATTTAATCTTTCACACCGTGATTACGGGCTATCATTCCTTTGATTAAGTCTTTCATGTAACTAAAATCGTGTTTCATACACTATAACTAACTTCATTTCATATTCAAATAAAACGCTCAACGAATTATTCACTAAAGTTTTGTTTTGCGTTCTATACCAGTTTTATTAATAATCTGCTACTTTATGATTTAAGGCTTTTATCAGAAATATTTAATATTTGTTCTAATAACAATAGGTAATATATTGGTATATAAGTAAATAAAATTATACGAATTTAAAAAGTATAAAATTCAAGCTTAAATGCAGTTAAAACAGAATATAAAGATAAATTATTTCTACAGAAATACAAAATATTGACAGTGACATGTTAAATTCAAAAATATTATCCTATGAAACAAGTAGTTTTAAAAATGTTACAATATAGGTAAATAAAACGGTTATAGGACAGAAACAAGACAAACATGAACTATTATTACTTTATAGTTTATTGTTAGTTAATATCAACACCAATTAAATTAAACTGTAATAAATTATATTTTGTTAGGCAAAATGTGCATTATATTATTAGGTATGTGTAAATTAGTTAATATTTTTGTACATAACATTACGGTTAAAAACAAAACCTTGTAAAATATGGTATTATATAATATTTTACATTGGTATTTAAATTGTTTTTATAAATCAACTAGTTGTCAAATTAACCAAAAATTCTTGTAGTCAAACTACAATTTAATTTCTAAAATAATCATAATATACATTTTGTGATCAAAATGTTTAACCATGTTATTCCTTTGATATATTAAATCTACGAAAAAAATATTTTCTAAGCTTCACCTATTTTTAAAATATGTTTAGGATACAACTGATACAAAAGATCTTTAAATATTATATTATCTGCTTGTGCATACTTTCAATGTTTAAAATAATTGATAAATTAAT
This sequence comes from Macrosiphum euphorbiae, assembly GCA_949089665.1. Lineage (NCBI taxonomy): Eukaryota > Metazoa > Arthropoda > Insecta > Hemiptera > Aphididae > Macrosiphum > Macrosiphum euphorbiae. The sequence continues at coordinate 8,496,723 of CARXXK010000005.1, read as the reverse complement.
TTAATTGACTTTCTCAATATTTTTAAACCACCAATAATGTTACGTTAAAATAACATTGTATCTATGTGTTATTGGTGGTATACTATGTAACTTATTTTCATAAAATCGAATCAATATAATTTAATTTATTTTAATTCATTAAGTATATGTTGATATAGATAATAAATCACGTTTATAAATAACGATATATGAAGAAGAAAAAAATGTTTGTATCAATAAACCTACTCAAATCTGGTACACAATAATTTCAGTAGAATTAAATGTATCGAGTAGTATATTTAAAGTGAAATAATAATCTGTTCAATTATTTTTGAAATGTTAAGTAGGTACATAATCTTGATTCTTTGGCATACTGATACATTTAATATAATATCATTGAATAATAATCTGTTACTTTAACTTATGAACTTGGTGGTTGATAACGAAATAGTACCTATATAATAATTCAAAAGCTGTGATTCGTATTCTAATAATTATTATTATCCCGTCTCCACCCCTGACCACCCAACCTTATATAATCGACTATTATAGCTGATGGCGGTTGAGGTCTCATGATGTTTTGTGGACTACAACAGCGAAAACTGTGCGAACAGCGAATCCTGCAGCTGCAGAGGGATTCCATCCAAATAACGGACCGACGTTACAAAGTGGGCGTGAATTCCGTGTCGTCATAAAAACTGACCGCTGTCGGCGTTAGCGCGTGGTACGAGCTTGTGCTCGGTCAGTGCAAAAAGTAAAGGGCTACGCGGCAAATCAAACGGCGGCGAGATGTATAACATAATATATAGGACGCAAAACCGTATATAATAAAGGGTTCTGGCCTTAAATCATACACAAAGGGGAACGTGGGGGGGCGGAGAGGATGCGACACCGGAGGTAGGTTGGCGGCGGGGTTTGTGCTGGTGAAGAGAGTAGAACGTGGGTCAAGGGGGTGCGAGAGGGTGCGAGAGACTTGTGCAACGGTGGCAGAACACACGCGAGGAGCTGCAGCAAACGGGGCGAAACGGTTGATTTATGTTCGGTTTTAGCATGGAACGTATTATTTGTGAAAACGTTACCACCGTCGCGGAAACCGTTCCCGCGCATCCGAACTAGATTACGTGGTAACTTGGCGCGCTATTAAATTCGAACACCGCCGCAAAATCCCTTTTACTCCTTACTCCCCCGCCTCCACCCCCCAAAAAAGTACCCCTCCTACTTGCCACCGATCGTTTTGAACACCACCACTCGGGGGCAACAACGGCCGTCCTTATAATAATAATAATACATACGTTACGTATATCATATGTGTGTATATGTATGTTAACTAAAACGTATACACGACCCCCTTTGTCGCCCACCCTTGTGATAACCAAAAAACCAGGTCAAAATATTATCATATAACTATTATTATTATTATCATCATCATCGTTATCTCTATTATTATTATTACGTGGTGGTACACACATACACAATTTATTATAATATAATACATATTATCTTTACGTACACAAAAGTGTTTCTTTTTTACTCTAATATAGGATTATTAAATGTTATATAGATACTCGTGTACATCGTTTCTGGTACAACCGTGTATGTAAGAATATAATTTTATGAGGTCCAGTGCGGTGTTGCTTGTACACAGGCCGCCATAATAATATACAATATTATATGATATAACATTTATGGACTTTTTCAGTCGACGATAAACTCCACGTGGAATATTATTAAAACCCGTTTGGACTCTATACGTACCTATTATATTTTATTGAAACATTGACTCATTCAAAAACCGCCACCTGAGTGGTTGTAAATGCAGCTAGGGTCGAGAAACGCTTTCTTAAAAATGCCCTGTAGTGTTTTTATAATATAGTATTGTACACCAAATTATTTACGTTTTTAATTCTCGTTAAATGATTTCTAGTAGCTTATCGACCGTACTAAGTATAGCTATAATTATATACTAGTATACGCATTACGTACGTTTTTAGATTTAGTTTCTACAGTCAAGTTTGAAAGCTTATTATTTTATTTTTTAACATTTGACATAGCTGTTGTATTCCCAAACTTGAATATTTATTTATAAAATTTATCACAACAAGAATAATTGTTCTAACTAAATATTCAGTATTAAATCAATTTTTTTTTTAATTTTACAATTATTATTAATGATTTAACGTTTGGTATTTCAAAAATAATTAATCAGATGGAGCAACAATATAATATAAATATTAAAATAATTGTTATAAAGCACTACTATAATACTATTAAAACCTGGGATTGAATTTATAAACTAGCTTATGAAATATTTTATGATCGGATTTTCAAGGAATAATGTCAGAAGGAACAACAGAATAACGATATTTTATGAATGAATTATAAATATTAAGTAACAGAAACAACACTTATACTAATAATAAATCAAGGGAAACAACGTCATAGAATTTTTAACTCTACAAGACAAGACACTTAATACTAATTGCCATTGAAAAAAAGAACTGTATCACAACTAAAAAGTATTTGTGTCTTGATACAAAATATTTATAAGCAAAAATCCATTTATAGTGTTTTCTATCTCATATACCTGTAAGACTCCACTGTTAGACGTATACATCAATATAAGAGAATTAGTTAACTACAATTATTGTAAAAAATAAAATAACACCTTCGCAATACTTCCGATTTTTATGAGTAAGCAAGGTTAGACGACCACGTAATTTTTTTTTCAATTTACGTTATATCACCTAACGTGGTCAGCAGCTTAAATAATTATTGAAAATAAATATTTTCCCTTTGTATAAGTTAACTTCATTAAAAATAATTTAAAAAAAACATTGAAAGATTGTATTTAATTAAACTCTCTTAAACATACCTATAAGTGTCAAAGTCATACATACTACTCATAATAATAATTTAAAACCTGTAAAAATTTGCCTAATAATATACCTAAATCAGTATCAAAGTAGTATAGTGATTAGAGTTTTGTTCAAAAATATTCATATAAAAAAAATTCCCTCTTAGATGATCTGTTTTATTTTATTTTTTGGAAACCCCATAGTGTACATGCCATATATTATAAGAATTAAATTTAAATTAATTATCATATGAGTAAAAAATAAGTTATCGGAACCGGCAATAATTAAAAACAAAAATAAAAAACAAAAACATGCACTGGCAAGAATATAGATAATATTAGATCACGCAAAGTATATAGATGTTACTTTTACGCCAAGTACAACGTAAAAAAAATGTAATTAGAAAAACTGGTAATTTGGTAACATTTTAAAGAAAAATATAATAAAACAAAAAAAACAAATCAATGTGGCAGCCATTTTTTTTTTTATTAAAATAAAATACATCAAAAGCGATATCAATCTGCAGGTCGAAGATAAAACAATCAATATTCTAAATACGCAACGGTACACCAATAAATCAAAACATCCCAACTAAATATTAATAATAAAAAATAATAAAATTTAAATTCTTTTTTTTTTTTTAAACATACAAAAATTAACTATTAACAAAACGCCAGGAATATTCGATTAGCTAAAATCGATACAAATATAAATAACACATACATTTATATACACACAGGTGCATTATGATGTGTATATACACGCATATTGTTTATTATAATTTTTATCCGTTTATAATATTATAAAATATGATTACGTTTGGTATGTAAAATGATCGGTTTTGTATATTTATTTCGTATTAATGGTATAGCTAATTGAATTTCCCGGTGTGGTAAAAATCACAAAACACACTCCAAAAACCTATTCCGTTAATATGTTTCCTACCTTGACACATATTTCAGCTCGTTTTCGTTTCCAGCGGTCTGATCAGCTACAGCAACACGGCTGAAACCCCATTTATAACGTACAATCACAACTATGCTCACAACAATGGTTTTATTTAAAGATTTTTATTTATATAAAATAAAAAAATAAAACAAAAAACAATTTAATTTTGTGTTTTACCCGGAAAGTCGTACAACTTAAAACGTAAAGTAGTAGTAGTATTATATACTCGTACCATATAGATATTATGTCTATGATATTTATTGCACACGTCGTATTATACTTTATAATAATAATAATAACAATAATATACCTAATACTTTGGTTTTTTTTTTATTATTATTATTTTTTCAATCCTCGTCCTACACCCGACCACCATCATACACTACCGACAACCCTCGACGGGAAAACGCGTGCTGCTGAACCACCCCCACAGAATATATTTTATATATAATAATATTATTTACATCACATACTGCTCGACATACACACATATTGCGTACACGGCACCGAGTGAATATCATCCCTCCTGCCGCCGCCGCTACCTAGGTCAATATTATGGTAATGTGGACCCGTTTATTATTTAGATCACATCACACCGGGAATCGAACGGGACGGGAAATCCGTACGCTCGGCGGAGCGATCTCAATGCCTCATCGGCGTGCGTACCGATGCGGAATTTTTCCACTTTATATTATTTATTATACATATATACATTTTCCGTCTACTAACCCGACGACCCCATTTATACATATATATTTTTTTTCGCTTGGAGGGAAAAAAATTGGCGACGAGGTGGATTTGATCGCGACGGGAAAGGGGTTATATATTATATATATTTATTTACTTTTTTTTTGCAAATCGATTGTGACCAGGAAATTTCCCTACACACGCGCGCCCCCAAACACACACACACCCCATGCTCTCACAAAACGCGCGCTCTTACACCGCCTCTCGTACATGCACCCAACCACCGATGAGCTCGACGATATTTTTAACGCAAGATTAAACACATACACATACTCACACACACGCCCAAACACACACACACGCACACATCGAACTGCGAACAGTATTTTATGAGAATGCCATCAATATGACACAGCATACAAAACAGCGTATATTATATAAAATATATTTTATACTTGCGTATACGTGTTTTGCGGGTCTATGTGTGCTAGTTTTTATTTTACGTACCTATATTATGTTTTATACTGGCGTAAATAATATTTCAGACAATGACCCAGACGATGGTCGAACGGCGACCGGTGGACAAAGCGAATTATATTCGGTTCGCGACCCTCGGGGGATTTTTGAATACGTGTCCACGACCCAAAACCACCGAAGAAAGTGGACTTGGACAATAAAAAAAAGACAACATTTCAATGAATAAAAAATTCGAGTTTATATTGCGCTCTCGTGGTCGAGCAATGGTCGGCGTGTTCCCTCGTCGAATGGTCCATCGATTTTATCTGATATTATATTAGGTTTATTATTATTATCATGGTTTGTAAATGCAATGCTAATAATGTGAGTGTTTTTCATTATTATTATTATTATTATTATTATTATGTATAACCTGCCTATAATATTAATAACATTAATTTGAAAACAATATTATGGTTCATCACTCAGCTGAAATAATTTCAATTTAAAATGTAGGTATAAGTAATGAGAAAGGTAAAGAAATATTGCATTTGATAAATCAAGCTGATATTAAAATGTTCAAGTTAGTTAATGATACACAAAATATCATATTTGGGAATGCTGATTTTTCCGGAGAAAACTTTTAATGATATAAAAATGTATTTTCATCATGTTTGATTTATTTTAACTTCATAACAGGTTATCAAACTTTGAACTTCAAATTGTAATTCATTGATAGTTTTATGATTCTATTAAACATATCGATATATTAATGGTTGCAACCACAGTTTGATTAAAATAACCTCCTGCTAATCAATAGAATGCGTAAAAACGGGGTTATCAAGTTATTACTTATTTTTATAATCGAAAAATTAATGTGTCCAAAATTCCCCCAAGCATTTGACAGCTCGACACAAAGGTTGACGTTACCAAACTATAATTATTTCCCACTCCATAAGCGACGTATAAGTGCTAAAATATTTCGATCCTTCATTAATTTGATTACGGTTGCAAATGTGTTAAATATATTGTACACAATTGGAATGTACTGTTTAGATCAATTAGATAAATTAATAAATTATATGATTAAAAGTCCAATTTACTTAATTTTCACTTGCGAGTTGAGGATGATTTAGGTAATCGTAAATACCTAAATATAAATAAATAATAATAAAATCACAAGTATACGTTTCAATTTCATCCGAGTTAAATAAATTGTGATAAAAATTCAATTTTAAGCATGATGGCTTTCGGTAGTACTGTTTTCGTTTTGGATATTAGAATATATTTCCCACTTCTACTACCACCCTTCCGCAGGGTCTACACGCATTTGTATTATTTATATATATTTATATACAGGCAGGTATATATTATTATACCGTACGATTTAACAAGACTGAGGGATTTTGTACCTACGGTTCTTAAAGTTTTTAGACGTGCTCGGTGGGGTGCTCGGCAGAGGAAATCAAATTTCGTCTCACATTTAACCTAACCATAGACCGTGGACAAAAAAAACGAGTTTTTTTTACATCCACTGTAAAGTTTTTGTACGACCAATTGAGGAGGAATAACTGCGCACCACGGTATCAGTACACAGTTCGTAATAATAAACGTATAATATAAATACATTTACGCTTAAATCCCCGTAATCGAGTAGTATTATATTATAAAAATAAATCAAATAAAAACGTTTACTGCTCATTTAATATATCTACTTACAACTGTATTATAGCCTATAGGTACAGAGTATTCATAGATTGTAAGACTTGGAGAACATAATAAGGGAGGGAGTTTAAATATTGAATTGATTTATAATAATATAACCATATAATTTTAAGTATACAATTTTAAGCTAAATATATTGAGGACCATAATTATTACCATCACCTTCCCGTTATACACGTTAATGATTGTTATGTGTATGGCTCCATGTGGCGGAGTATACTATACAAAATAATCATATAGGTAGTTATAATGATGACTGTACGACAGTCATGGCGACACACGCTTATAATGTAATATAATAGATATAGGTAGGTATACTAAGTACTATACTAAGTACTATATACATCGCTTGGACCGCGGTATACTCGTATAATATAACAGTAATAGTAATAATATGTTATTGGTCGCTGGGAGAGCGGAGAGGGCGGAGTGTAAAATTGAACAATCAATACGTCACGCCGCCACGGCTGTTGTCACAGTCGCAGGCTCACGGCGAACGAATATAACAACCCTTTCCGCCGCCGCCCACTGGCATTCCGTCTATCAGTCAGCGAGCTCGATCGGCGGCCCAGGTCGGAGAGGATGCCCGCGGTGTCGACGTGCGAGTGCGTGTGTGTTAATGCACTCGGAACGCGAACGACAAGAGAAACACATTTGGTTTGGCGCTAGCGGGACAGGTGACGCGAGCGTGGCAATGCGCGCCCGAAACACCCTTGAACCGCCGCCGCGCGATGAATAATTGTCGGCCGTCCGTTTCGAGTTCGGTGTATAGGCGTACGCGTCGTCCCCCACCCACGCCTACCCACCGATCCTGCGTAACGTTGGCGTGCATGTGGGTGATGTGGGTGTGTGTGTGCCTCTCGCCGTTTCGTCACGAAAGCGCGCACGCGCCTCCGCCGATCGCTCGACGTTCTCGCGGCGAGACAGTTTTGCCCGCAGACGTGTTTGATCGCTTTCGAACCTGCCCCCCCCCCCACACCTACAATCGGCCGCCGAAAATCGTACTTAGGGTTTTGGAAGCGCGTGTGCTGCGCGAGTGTGTAGAATCACTCCTGTGCTCCACCGCCGCCGCCCGCCGACACGCTATACGACTGTATACTTTTGATTGATTCTAATGGTTTTCGGCTTCGAATTCTATCTCGCTGATAAATCGTCCCGTGTATACCCTTTTCACACACTACCACCCCACCCACATAACCGCCAACGATGACACGCCCCCCTGCCTTCGTATTAGGTATGTATAATATACGAATGCGCCGTATGGGTATTTCGCGTCCTTATATGCATATATTATATGGGTCTACCTATATAATATGTATAATATAGGATATATATATATATATATAATAGGTATGATATAATATTATATATTCGTGAGTGTGTATATAATAGACGTTAATACGGAGCCCGTGTACGGGTTTCCGGAGACGACGACGCCCGCGACCAACGATGAATAATATAATATATAACATAACCACGGTGATTTATCAATATATTCGGAGAATATTATAATAATATATTATACGCGTTGGCCGATCGTGAGGGGAAAAAAATATTAATATTATATGCTATTATTCCGAAGTCTTCGTCGTCGTCGTATACTAAGGTTGTATACAAAAAAACCCTGAGCCGTAAATGTACAAAAAAAAATAAAATATGGTATGTGCGTGTTTTACCAAACATTTATCCAGCTGCATTATGCATAATATTAATATACAGGTACATAAAACAAAGTTTCAAGATATTTTTGTCCAACAAATAGTTACTGATTTAAATAATAGGCAGAGTAAAATCATTTTTATAATCTTTTAAAATATATTGTTTTACTCGGTTCATTAGATTTATAAATTGAGACGATTCATGTGAAATGAGAATTTGAGATAAGTTATATGATTAATGTTTTCAAAACTTTGAACATGTTTATTAAAATTCATAGACAATTTGTATTTACTTATTATATAATAATGATAAAATCTTTGCGTAATCGTCGAGCGCGAGTATATAATATAATAAAAATAATCTGGTGAGGTTAAAATTTAAATGGAACATAATATGTAGATACATGATATTATGTGTTCAGTTATTTTATGATATTTTTAAATCAATTTTTATTTTTTATTTTTATACTGAATATTTGAATTACAACCATGTTTTTTTTTGGTTTCTAAGTGATGCAGCAATGTATGAACCTATTTGTTTATTTTATATTTAAAAATATTCTTTTTTTAAAATAAATGTGTAACAATATTATTTTCCTCGAAAAACCATCCTTCTTAAAAGCTTCCTATTATTCAACTTAAACATGGGGTGGTGTACGATTTCTACGTAAAGCATGATGAGAAAATCGTGCAAACAAAATACGAAATAAGTCAATAATGACAACAAAATAATATATATTATGTTCTTATGTTATAACGTTTGAATACAAATAGTACTGGGTTTTTCATTATTTGTTTTAAAGTACTATACAATTTCCAGTCATCTCTTCAACTATGTCTTATCATAGGATATAAATAGCTCTTTATTAATCGTATATAATACTACATGGAAGTTAAAAGTTTAATTAATTTTACAGGATAAATTTTAATTTATATTATGAGTATCATTTAAGGACAATTCGTATGAATAAACCCATTATTTATTTTAATTTTCTATGTATAACCTAACGAAAAATTATAGTATACTGTTTAAATAAAATAAAATTATTTAAGTACAATTATTCAAGTTGCAGGGACGTATTTATGAGAGGCTGAGTGGACTGCAGCCACAACCTGAAATTTTAAGAAAATCTAAAAAATATTTTCATTGTCTATCAAAGCCCCTGCAGGTCTTAAATTTTAAATTCGTATTTTTATTTTGTTAGTTTATTTTTTCGCTCATGGAAAAAACAAAAAAATGTACCACGGGAGATTATACTGAGAATCATAGATAGTAGATACTAATAATTATAAACTTGTCGTTACCTGAGTAAAGAGTATATTATGCACAATATAGTACAGATGTCAGATATAGATAATAATTTGTTTCATATCTATAAATCTGTGTGATAAGGACACTTTTAAATTTCTAATTAGTAAGCTGGTAACCCTTTTTAACACTGAGAAGGTTAAAAACATATTTGAGAAACTCAACTTCAGCAAATCGTCTCTCATAGGTTTAGCATTATTAAATATTCATAGAAATATTTGTATATCTGATGATAGGGTTTTTGACAAATTTGACAATTGTTCATGAGCCAGACCTTTAAAACTTATTATTTAGTAGCTACATTGTATATATTGAGATTTAAATCATTAAATATAATTTTTATGTTTTACTGTATGACTATGTTTATAAATTTTGTTCAGCCCCTCCCGAAATAAAATTCTGGATACGCGCCTGGCAAGTTGTAAAATTCAAAATATACATAAAATTGAAAATGGGGCATAAATAGAATATTGATTTAACCACGTATTTTCAATATTATTTAAATTCTGATAAAAATGTTATTGTAAAGTTAACAATACACACATAGAAAAAAGAAAGGAAGGAAAGTTCAATGTAATTGATATATTACTTATGTGACTCGTTGCAATTAATTTAAATACAGAACAGTCTGTATAAAATCGCATATAATCAATATGAAAAATATTGAGAATTTGCAGACAGTTCAATTTTAAAATATTTCCTGGAGGTCATACCAATTCTCTGTCGGTTTATTACCACAATGTTCTTCTTATTATTAATTCTATCCCATCTCAAGTGAGGTGAAGAAAATGAGAGTTCTAAGTTCAAACGCAATATATTGTAGAATAGATATTATATATAGACATTCAAGTAAAAAAAAAAACTACGGCCTCGCCAATGGGTTACGTTTTCTCTATTCACTCGTAAGGATTCACCGAATGCCCTTGTAAAATGCATTATTCAGATAGTCATTATACCGTCATTGGATAGGATAGGGATACGGTGATACAAAAAGTGAGTTCAGCGTTTCACATTCCACCCTTACTTTAGAGCTTGTTTAGAAGAGCCTTCAATACATTTTACTTTATATTTATATTATATATATACTATGTGTGTGAAATGTGTATATTATATGTATGCACTATGCACCACACGCTAGCTGTCCAATCCGAGCACAATGTCTCATTTTCACTTATACTCTCTTCTCCCATGTCTAATCGCAGACTGCATAATAATAATCAAAAGCGCAGTGTTCATTACATATCAAGCATACATGTATGCAGTCTTTGTAGACATAGCGAAAAAAATGTCAAAACATGAAACAATAGATGATTCCATTACGTTTGAGTTTCTTTAATATTACATCTAAAAGTATTGGATTTTAGATTTGTATGTGAAAACACTGAAAACATATTATATTGTATCAACCTGATAATATTACAATACGATATTATTTGAAAAATTTAAATAATACAATTATGGTAACACGGCGCCCTGAATAGGCAATTTCACTACACCACTGTCCGAATGTCATGGATCACTCTTTCCGAAAGCTCACGAATATTATTCTGATATTTCAAAAGTATTTATATTATATTACAGATACTTTTATTAAAGTATATTATGACAACATTACATCCTCTATGTCAACATATTTTTACATCCAAAATTAGGTTCACTGAAGGTATATGCAAGGGAATAAAGCTAACAATTATTCGGTTAAATTATAAAAATATGGTAATATGTCTCTGTTATATAAAAAACATTGTTTTCTAATTATAATTCAATCTTCTATAATTACAATGGAAACCAAAAAACAATATAATAATAATAGTAATAATTTATAAAATAATAAGTTTTTTTTAGTGTTTTTAGTAAGTAGGTGTATAGTTATTATCGCGGATTTTAAATAAATCGAAAGGATATGGTAAATTCTTAAGACGATTTAAAGATTTTTAAAGCAAAATTAATGTCATTGATCGGTCACTAGGGGCAACACGAAAGTTTGTCATTTCACCGAATGAATAATTCATCGTTTGTTTGATAAAATATTTAAATTTTGAGAACGAAGTAATCGACTTTTGCATTATACTCAGATACGATTGGTTATACCCATTTATAATATATTTATTGTATAATATATAATTATATAGGACGTATGTATAAAATGTAAAACGATAGAAACTTGCATATAATTATAGTGAAAAAGAGCAGGAACGAGTTTGGAGAGGTAGTGCGTTCAATTTATTATATAATATTTCAGAGGCTTAGAAATATATTATAGTTTCATGAAAATACACGAGGGTCGAATCGAGGGAAAACAGGCGGGCAGTAATGCGAGTGTAAAGTACTATAGATGTACTCTTACAACGATATCGAAACAAAATAGATTGATAATAATAATAATAGGTATGTATTTCAGCATATTATTTAGTAAACGGAACGACGTGCAAGGGATATCGACTATAACTGCATGCAGCTACGCTAGACAAAAAACGTAAACCGGGCACGTTTATATTATAAATGATAATATATTATTTTCGAAAAAAGAGTATATAGGAGAGTTATAACGACGTCAAATTGACCGGTTTATTCGATTGGTATACCCATCGAACCCCCCCCCCCCTTCAATTCACACGACCACAGTACTCGACAAATCTACCTTATCTGCCTAATCCACATATAAACTCTACCCAATATATTACGTCATAATGTTTTTTTTTTCTTTTTTTACAATTCAATTGACTTGTCGCAATTGTCCACGAAAGCCCGCGAGAATTCCGAGTGCCCCGCGAGACGGTTAAATATATATTCGATATAAATAATATATATATATTATAGGTATTATAGGTATAGGAGTGTGTGCATGCAATATATACACAATACATATATATATATGTATATATGTATGTGTGTGTGTGTGTGTGTGTGTGTGTGTGTGTGTGTGTGTGTGTATATTATGTATCTGGCGTATTATATAGTGTAGAAGAGCTTTCCTGTGCACTGCGGGGTTTTTCATCAAAATGCGTATGCGTGCGCCGAGCCGGCGTTATATGCGCGTATATATACGTGTACGCCACCACTGCGCCACTATTGCCAGACTTCCTCTTTCAAATGCTAATGCTTTAAAACGACCGGCCCGAGCAACTCTCTCGCCACTCCGCCACAGTCCTTTCGCCCACGGGCCCACGTCGTACTTCAAAACCCAAATAGGCGTTTTCTACCGACCCATTTTGGTCACTTGATATTCGAATTCATTATATATACAATATATGTATACATATATTATCCACCGTCACTGTTACAATAATGCGCATACGCCGGGACTAATAATTTACGTCGGGCCCTTGCGATTGCGAGAGGCAGAAGAGGAAAAAAAACCAAATATTTTCACACCACCCGCGATCAGGGTTTCAGAATAATCTTTATAATGCACATTGGGGCGACCAGACAAATCTCCCAAATAGAAACCGGCTGCTGGTTACTTAATTAATTAGTTACCAACGTGACAAAAATACATGACAGTAAAAATTCGATTATTTTGTTTTTATTAAATGATTAGAAAAAATTGTAAACATTTTTAAATTTAAAATATATGTTTTTAACTCCACAATTCCACAAAACAACACAGTCCGTTGTAAAATAAAATTACAACATACCATTTGGCTCAAAGCAACGATTTGAAGCTATCTTTGATTATAAGAAATCGACGTGACGCATTACAACATAGTTTAACTCTAAACATGCAACTTATTTAACGTGTATTTAAAAAAGAAGTTGTAATTGCCAAAGTTTGTTAAATAACTTTTAAAGACGACCGATGAAGGAAGTTTGAGTGCCACAAACGTATACACGATGTATATATATTATATTATACACACGCCTACATAATTACAAATATAACATTTGGATCAACGATTTATATAACGCGACGCGGTGCGTTGGGCTGGAGAGAAATCAAGGAGTCTTTTAGCGGCAGTCATACAAACATGACAAGATTAAAGTATAATATGATGAACATTTAATGTATATTCTGATTTCTAAAATCAAACACGTTAGTGAAAGTATATGCCTAATATAACTTTGTGATATTGAAAAATTTAAGACTTTATAGTTTGTTTTATGTATACACAGTAGGACGAAGCACCCGCTCCACTGAAGCGGATCCGACGGCGAGCTGTATCTATAGTGTACGCGGGAGAAACATGGAAGGAAAACTCGGATATTGGAAATTACTCTTAAATGGGAGAAAATTACGGTGGACGATGTCTCGGTCTCTTCGGCCACGTTTCAAGTGGGTTGTTCGTGCGCAGAACTTGACAGTGTATTATATTATATATATATGTATATAGGATCAGGGAAAATTATGGTAGGAGGGGAAGCACGAGAGGAAATAATAATAATAACCGATTCGCCGGTTGGGTGGACGTAATATCGCACGCAAAAGGGGTTCCGACGGCGACGGCTGCCGTTGGACTCGGATGCCGGCGGCGGCGGTATAAAGGTGGTGGCAGCGGCCCGAGAGTTGATTGCCGTCGAACCGGAAATGAACCGGTGCAGCACTTCCATATAGATATAGATATAATAATAATAATAAATAATATATTATATAATGCGCCGTATTTTATATAATATATTAGACTGCCGTTGGTTTTCTCCGCTCCTCTAGGCATCGGGAATTAATGAACCGAATCCACTCTAGGCATCGGGAATTAATGAACCGAATCCACTCGGCAAAATGCTGACGTTTTGGTGGAGATAGAATACCTATTTCACCATTGTTGCATTGGCAAAATCAAATATTAACGGTCTCCGTCGTAAATGAAAGGAGAACGACGGCCGTAGACCATGAACGACGTTGACGCTGCAGGACTTGGGGACTTTGTGACAAAACCGTTCGGGAGTATTAGTCTACCGGAACCGAAAGCCCTTCTCTCCAACCTCCCTTTCTGCCATATATTCGCGCCCGCGGGACTACGCTACGTCTGTGGAATTCACCGGATTTCATTACGGGATGATCCTAGTATTGTCACCGAAAATTAGTCTGATTGCCCGTCCGAGAGCCAAATTGGCTTAATTGGCCCGCCGACCATAATAACGCGCTTCGACTGTGCCACGACAATAATCCGCCCTCGCTAGCCACTGTAACTGACACCGTCCAAGACGCACCACCAGCCAGCATTATTATGACATACCGTCGTAACTCACGAACAATGTCGACGGTGGGGGAGGAAATCCAGCTAGGTCCGAGGACCGCATCGCAGTTGGTGATCGTCGGTGCGGTTAACGGGCATTACAATATTATTAAACAATATCCTGCACTGGGAAAAACGTTAGATGACAAGTTTGTTGGTATAGGGGAAAACCCATCGATCAGAAATAACGTTTAATCGACTGGATTCATGCTTCTGATATTATAACCGTTGCGAGCTGCTCTTAAAATTAGTTCTTTAGGTTTTTACTATAGTTAATTTTTTAATTTTTTGTATATTGTGATCTTCTGTAATTTAAGTGTCTCAATAATTATTATAAGTATAGTTATAAAGGCTAATACGAAGAAATTACATTAAAAAAACAACAAAAGAATGATTTTAGTAAAACGATTAGTTATTAAAAAAAAAACAGTTAAGGGTGAAAATCTAACGAGGATAAATAAATTGGAAGGTCTATTCAAAATATATATATAAGCCGTGCTGTAAGTTGAGAGACAAATGAGGTATCGCATCCTGACACTGGTTATGAAATTTAAATACGTGAGAAAGGATAGATATATTTTGGTTTAATTTAATTAAAGGTTTTCACGATTTCACTTAAAAACTGAGTTTTGATCATGTCCGACCATTGCTCAATACACAATGGTATGAACGATTTGTTTACAATAATTTTAAGGCTAGAAACGTTACAAATAAATGTAATTTAATTATGCTTTGGATATTTCAATTTATTATATTTAGATACTATCACTTGAAAATTAGGCATACAAGTAAATAAAATCTCAGTTTTAGTACCTTTGAAACATATAGGTACGAGCACAACACACGATCGACTGTTATACTCCATAAACTATGTGTATACAGCTGCTTATGTAAACCAGTGAACATAGTGACCATTGCGAATCAGCTATATGTAGTACAATGAGTATTGCTGCAATTAGTAGTAACAATCAATCGATCCTCAGATGCATTATAGACGAATTAGGCCAAAATTGGTTTATTCGCTTGAGTCTACGCACATATAAATATATAATATACATGATATGTATAGTATACATTGTATACTGTATTATATACTACAACAAATTATATATATGTATATCATATATATATAAATAGAACAGACTTTAATTTCCGAGGCTGTTGTAGTCATTGTGCGAGTGAAGAACACGGCCAAGGCCGTTCCACAAGATTATTTCGCGCGCAGAGCTCTTAAACGAGTTAAACGCTTACGTTTTCGGTGGTAAAAACGAATTAAAACCAACTGTTTTCTTAGTGCTGTCATAATCCACACTTGCAGAGCAAAGGAGTATGTTTTCAATTACCGATAAAACCATGACCCGGGACGGGAACTGACTGAAACGACTTGGACTGTGGCGCACACAGAGCTCGCGAGCTATTTCGTGGCCAGATCGGTGGTTTTATTGGAAAATAACGTTTTGAACCTTTCTTTTAAATAATATGTTTACAACGAACAGACTCTGGTCGGTAATTTGTTTGATCCTTGGGATAGGTGTGGGGGTAGGGTTGAAATACTAAACGGCGACGTGTTATAATTATTATTCATTACAGTACTTACGCATCTTGATTCATAATTATATAATTATGCAGTAAATACTTATACATGTATGTTTATTTCGATTATACACAATCTGTACAGTGTACCACATTAGCACAATAAGTGCGGTAACCTATTATTATTATTATTATGTGATATCAAAAAATATAATTATTAAATATTAAATACGATTTATTATGATTTTTTTTATGTTTTTTTTCTAATAATTTGTACCCAAATGGGTTATGTTGTGTATATGTGCACTAAGCATGTGTTGTGTGTGTGTGTGTTTGGAGGGAAGTCATAAACGTCGTTTCAAATCACGGTTATAATTTTTATCATAAAAATATAATAATTATATGAAATAACGATATCATAATAACTGGTAGCTTATAATTATTATTAATATTCGGGTCAACATAAAAACCTTCGTCAAATCGATAAAACATTAGTATGCCTAAGTATGATTATGGCGTTTATGCGGACTGCCTTAAATTACATGATTAACGGACGAAAACCCTCATGTGTAATGACTATACGCTTCGGATAGAACCTAAAGTTTATAATTATTTTTACCCAATTACAAACTTTCAATATCACGCTAGTTACCCTCGTTATAAAACTCATTAGTCAGTACTCGGGTGGGTTAACTTCATTTGTATAGAACATTGCATTAAAGTGAACAATAAAAACATTGTGTATAATACAATAATAATATGATATATATATTTTTTATTAAATAACTACCTATGTTAGTGTCTTATATAAATGTCATTTATATATTTTTTTGGCAAGGTAATGTAAAAAATAAAATATTTTTCATAACTTAATGTAATATTATATTAATGGACTATCGACGATTTATTTTTGTTTTTTTATACATTGAATTTGAAAACCCTGATTTGCACCTCACAACTAAAAATACAACGCGCGAGGCGTGAACGCTAAAGTCTGAATAATTAACACGACTAGCATATTGTGATCGGAGGAATGGAAGACTAAGGTATATACTATAAACCAACCAAACAATTGAACAAATAAAAAAATTAATTCAATAGGTATGTATCATAATATATAATATCAAAACATAAATTTAAATAAACTAAATGTTAAACGAATGAGTTAAAAATATATCGTTTTAGCGTTTATTTGTAATAATATATCTGTTTTTGAAGGATTTAAGGCCTATTATTTACTGAAATAAATATTTATAAAAGTCACACATAACTACAGTTACCTACATGAAAAGTTCAAGTACTGTATTTTGTTAACCGGATTAACCGTATATGATGGTTTTGTATTATTATTTTTTATTTAATGCGATATATAATAGGAACTCAATGTATAAAAAATGCGCACATTTATATTTATTTTTAATTTATTATTATAAATTATGAGTAATAAAGGTTAAATAATATTTCAAATATAACATTAATTAAGGCTATAAATACTTGTGAAATTATCGAACTACCCAATGAAAATAATTTCACAAAAACATAAAATATTTTATAGGTACTCTTCAATGACTTGGCAATATAGTATAGGTATATAATATACTAACTTATGAAATATATTTTTTTTTTTTAAATAATAATGGTTCATTGCTCATACTATAAGCATTTACTTACAAATCCAATTTCATCCAACAACTTACGGGAATAATAGCAATAATTTAATGTACACTATAATATTATCATACAAAGAAACATTATTTTTAACAAAATATTTACGTAGAATATTACAGTAAGCCATAATTTAAGATTTTAAATTAAAAAAAAAGCTTTCTATTCCAATTTAAATTGTATATAACATCACCAAAAAACAAATGTTTTCAAAAGTTATATAATTATTATTTTAAAGTCAAGGGGCTCATAAATTTTCAGATCTACGGTATTTTATCTCAGCGCGCTGTTCTTACACCTCAAAATCAGTGATTTATAATGTTTTTGTTTCGTTCAGTTAGGTTTATTTTAATATTCCTCCTTTTATTTTCAAAGAATCTGAATTTATTTATCACTTACATCGAAATTGGATCTTTTCATTCAACTTGGTAAAAACTTAGCAATAAAAATACATTTTTTACCAACGTTGAATAAAAAAAATTTTAAATATTTATTTGGATTGCATAATGTTTATGTAGGTAGATGGGTGTTTTTATATTAATTTATTGATGTGAACTTTATTTATTTTTTTAATATGTCTATGCTTATAGTTACGTATACTCGTACAACACAATACCAACAATGTTTTTCATTAAATCTTTCCAACATTTATGATGAATAATACAGTTTGAAGTACATAGAAGGAAGATTTTAATATTAAAAACCTGCAGAGAATTCGTTCTGCTGTGTAGTAGGTTTTGAGTGTATCTCATCATTCAGTTGGCGGTAGATCACTGCAGTAAAATATAATATATTAAAATTGAATCCAACGATTCATACGATAAACGATTCAAAACGTAAATGGTCTGTCAGTATCTATTCCTGAACAATTTATTCTTCTATTGGGAATACAGTTAGGTTGACCTATATTTTGCTAGAAGTATCACATAAATCATATTTTATTATAATATTAAATAATATAATATCATTGGTATTAACATAATATAAGCCGATACTGACATAGAGTAGAACAGTGTAAATAATGTAATTTTACTTTTGAGTTTTGACCACCGAAGTACAAAATAGATTCAATTTTCCACTAGAAACTACCCTCACTATAGAAAATTAAATTAATTTTTATGGTATAAAAAAAATGGCTTCAGACAGACACATTGGTATTCTATCTATATTTTAATATTTCAAATTTTAAAACCAATACATGTATCGCTCTGTTCAGTGTATAAACATATATATTCATTAAACTAAAAATATGATTTTTGCCAAAACAAATATTACATATTATAATTTATATAGCTCTTAAATGTAAAATCTATTAACCAACAGAAATGCAGTACATAAATTTAGGACAATTACCTACCCTTGTCTGCCCACATTAGTTCTTATTTAAATGTTTAACGTGTTTATAACTGTGTTCTTAAACTGATAGGAAATGCAAATTATCGATAAACCATTTAAACGGCATAAACTCGATTACTCGAACCAAATCGCCGTCTCTTGATGAGTTTGATGAAAAAAAAAGTTGAAAAGCAAACTTATGGCACGCATTTTGTTTGTCGGAATACACTTACATGCATTTTATGGCATGTATATAACATTTAATTCGAAACAAAAGACACATTTTTAAATCTCTCTTGAATAAATGAATTTTAATTTAAAAAAACAAATTGTTTTCTATCTATATGAATCTGTATGTCTAAAGTACACGCCAGTCAACGTCACGTTTGATATTATTAACTTGACAAGAGATGAATCTACAAGGTTTAGAATTAAATTGTATGAATACTACTAAAGTGATTTAAAACAAAACGTTTGAATAATTTCCACGAAACATAAATGTTATTTAAGTATACGTATAATGACGTATAGATATTATTATTAAATAGACACGAATAATTTCTTCTTTTATGGTAATTACATCATTTACTTTGTATATATTCTAGGGAGAATTTTATGGGAGTAGTACTAGTTAGTTTAAGTGTTGTACATCGTTAACAAAATAAAAGTAAATAAAATTGAAAAATAAGTCGAGCTTTATAATAATTTTCAAGCTTATAAAAAAAATAGGACTGAAGGAGAAAAATTAATCAATTGAAGGTTATACTTTGTTATAAAGTTCTCCAAAAATATTTTAAGTTTTACTTATTATTCTTAAAGAGTGTATCTACAGGATTATTATTTATTATTCATTCGAAGTCAATATGAATTTGTATGATGACATTGTATAATGTATAATAATTTAGAATATAAATTATGGATTAATATTACAAGTCGTTGCTCCACCAATATAAAATATGTTCTATCGATCGCGTCTTAGGATGGATCATGTCATTCTAGTGGTTTTGGTTCCAAGCTCAAACACTGCTCAAGCAGTTATTTGTTTAAAAATATATATACTAGCCAAGTTTTAAGATGATACAGACGGCATACATAGAACGCATACAATCAAGACAACACTGTCGCAGCGTATTTATCCATTTATCAAAAATACAATCTTACTCAATATCGTCTTAATGTTATTCTCTATATATTTTCAAGGCTAGGGACACTATAATTCAAATATCCCAAGTCGTAAACTGTATTTTCACGTTCCCATATAATAGTGAATAAAAAGCCAAGGGAAGTCTATCATTTTCTCTCCCTGTGAGTATATAACATAACTCGACACATAACGTCTTGGACACTGCACATCGGTACACCAAGCGCGAAACAAGTTACACCACAAGACCGATTGCACTTAAGTGACATGCGTGTATGCAATTCCCACACCCACTTTCAAATATTCAATGACACTGATTATTAATTATCCATTAGATTAGGTTTTAACTCTCAAATTCAACTTATATAGATAGCGTGTGATGGTAATATTGATCGGTGGAAACAATTTTTAAATGATTGTCAGTACTATTTGTCATATTATTATTATCGTAAACGAGGACCACTGTATATGTTTGTAATATTTTCAATATAGACCGATACTACGAGTTATTACATAATGGAATAACGTAAACGGATTCAGAACGAATGTAATAAATTATAACAATAATATAATATAGTAAACGCAGTCGACTGTCGTACGCTATAGATTAAACACATTATACCTATACGCCCCTAAACTATTATACTTTATATTATAATCGAAGTGCGCTCTACGCCACTGGTGATGGGAACGCTATGGAGTGGCGTGTAGGGAGGGCTTGGAGCAGTTGTGTGCCACCAATCAAACATTATAACGTCCACATGAATATGCATTAAACGCACGCTCTTTCGACATGTCCAATATTGGCTTTATCTACCCCAACCTCCCCTCTCATCATGCCTAGGCGTCATCGTCGTCGTCGTCGTAGTCGTACTCGTCGTAACAACCGCGGTGGAGGGGCAATTCGTACTCCCCATAAATCCCCTCGGCCGTGTTCTCTTCCACCCACCGCTGCACACACCCACACGCCCCTCGCGAGCGGGTTTAGCTCCTCGTCCGCTTACAATATATACCGTTTACAACTACAATATATAATATATGCATGTAAGTGAGTGTGTGTGTGTGTGTGTGTGTGTGTGTGCGTGTACGTTTTGTCGACTGTACATATTATAGTACAGTACAAACGCAGCAGTTTGATATTATAATATTATAATATAATATATATACATGTGTGTGTACTATTGTTCGGCGGCGATTCGTAAATTCGGCCACAGGGACACAACGCTATAAACATATATATTTAATGCGTACATATAACTACGGCCGGTGGAGGTAGGACGAGTGACGGGATAAAAGGACGTTGGGGGGGGGGGGGGGGGGGGGTGGAACAAACTATCGCGGACTTTGCGGTCGTAAATAATAAACACAACAACACCGCCGCCAGGCGAGCGCAACAATTATATTATTATAATATTGTTATACCAATTATTATCGCGAAGCAGTGGTGTGTGGTGGTCCTGTCAGGTCCCGTAGCGACCGTCTTGCAGCACGTCGTATTCTCGATCGTGTAATCTTTAACCATCTCGTCTCAGTCGTCGTTTAGACGCTCCACCCTCCCTTGCCGTCAAACACCGTTCAGATATCTCGAACGCGTGCTCCCCTCCCCCCTCCATTCGAGAGTCGAGAGTGTATACAATACCTACGGATAATATAAATATATAATATTTATACCAACGCATAGCTGCGGTACCGTCCCTAGGGCAGAGCACACGTATTCCTCTATATTATATTATTGTTTCAAGGCAGAGATATAGGTAGGCACGTCTCTCTCCGAAACATTGTGAATAACTAATATTTGTTCAACGCACAACTCACCTTTAAATAATTATTAGGCGTATAATATATCATAATTAGGATTAGAATGTTTATGACCTTAAAAACTCTATAAAATGGATGAAAATATGCACAAAAAATATCAAAGTATGCCCTTAAAGAGTTACAACAATCAAATATGACATTAAAAAATACGCTGAAAATTAAAGAAGTTGTTTATTGTTCATTCAAAGAATACCTTCTAAACATTTTTTATTAAAACTACAAATTTCATATTCTCCAGTTTTTGAGAGATGTGTTTCTAACAAGTAACAATAATACCTACAAATAAGTAAGACGTTTGTAAAAAGCTTGTATGCACGATTGTTTGATGATTTGTTATCTGGTAAATCTAATAATAAAAGATGATTTTTTCATGACTATTGAATTTTAAAATTTTAAAAAAATGATCTAAAGTTTTTTAAAAATACAAAATAATTTGTTATGAAACAAATAATATTAATGTGTAAAATTAATAATCATCATAAATATTCCTAACCCAAACCATAATAATACAACTACTATTTACGCTGATTATGAAAAATACGCATTATCTATATGAATTGTCTTAGGTTTTTGTAGACCATCGTGCATGGTAAATTTAAAATTAAATATTAACTCCCCATATAGATTTAGCTTAAGCAGAATAGACTTATAAATCTATTCATTTAGGTTTTATAAATCAATACCTAAATCCACCATCCCACGTCTATTATCGGTTTGGTGTGTTTCTATTATAGAAAATATGTCAAGTTGGATTACATTTTTTGTCCAATTATTTATTCCAGTGAAACACTTACTTTACACATAAAGTATCATATTACCTATGTAAACTTAAGCTGTTGTGTAAAAAAATAAATTTAAATAAACATTGGAAATTCCGAATACGTCTACTTCAAGATAAAATTACACTTTAGTTGAAATATACATTCAACATTAATATCTACCTACATAAAAGCACACAACATTTACACAACTATACATCGTACAAAACCTACGATAGTTTTAAAATCTAATGAACTACTTTGTTCCTATTATTTCGATAGTACGTATGATTGAGTATAGGAATAAATGTATAGGACAAAGATCTTTCATTTTTTAATATTAAGTTAAACGTTTTAAAAATACTCCTGTAAGTATGTCTCTGTTCTCTGTCAAGTCCTCTGCTTGAGTTAAAAGTAAAAAAAATAAGTAGATTGCAATTTATTATTGTATAAGTATAATAATCATGACAGTTGTACCAAATAATATTATTGTTAACTTATCAGTTATCAATACCTAACCTAAAATGACAAATGTGTTCAAAACGGATAAAATAAGAACACAATATTATGTACACATGTAAAGTTATTTATTAAATTCATTTAAGTAGGTAGCTGACTCAGTTATACACTTATACAGCTGTTATTTTGACATTTACGTGAGTAGTGTTCATTGAAAACAAGAAAATAAATCTGGTTGGAGTGTCATCTGAAAAACTGTCATACATTTCCCCTTTAAATAATTCAAGTCTAAGCCGATTTGAGTTTCGAAGCGAAGAGTGCATTTGTAATTTGCATTTTGTTCGGGGCGTCTAAAGTTTTCACGCTCCGGTTAATATTGCCAGAATACCATAGTAGATGCGTGGGAGTTAGTTCTTTCTCGTCTCTATTTATTCTTTTTATAATATATATTTCTTATAAAATTGTTGCAATTTTTGTTATTATATATACATTTTTTTTTCATTCAACGCGATTACGTCAACTTGTCACGTCGAAGGCCGACATAAAATTCCGGAGTCCCGTCATCGATTGTGGCTGTGGAAACGTGCCGTGAAAAAAACATTTTAGGAACAGTGGCGGACAGTGGATGTCGTGTCAGACAAACCCCCTCCGGTGTCGTCCACGCGTGCAGTTGTGACAATTCTTTAAAATATTGTTTTGTTGCCTCGAGTGTAAAAACAACAGGCGCTAAAACATAGACTGGGAATGTAGCAGCAAGAAAATAAGAGGTTCTTTGAATCGTTTTTTAAGTCTGAAATGAGCGCGAAACGATGTCATTATTCCCGGTGGTCGACCATTAAAACATTTTAATAGCGTTTTATTATTCTTATGTCAAAATAGAAATTGAGTAATAAAACCAACTAAAATATAATTATTATCAATAGTATTCGTTTATATAAATATAGATATATTATGTGTGTATTATATTACAAATGTGTTTTATGCTGTATGTCATTGTGTGTATAGTATATTATTATGTCCTTGTTTATAGAACGTTACAACATAAGTGTTTTTCAAAATTTGTATAACATTATGCCTCGATCAATTAATTGTCCTGCTAAACCTAGTTTTTGTTATTTGTATTATAAATAACTAATAAGGGATAAAAATATACCTAAATGGCTAAATACGATGGTTTATTATTAGGATGTGTAGTCTTAAGGACAGTGATGCAAAGAAATTGGAAAATCGGATATATTTCGAAAAAATCTACAGTTATTAAATTAATTATTATACTATGTGAAATTTTTCGATACAAACCATAAACGTGGATCTAAATTCGCTTTCCTTTAACTAAACACTGTTTACTAATCGTGTCGTGGTTTAATTACTACCAATCATACATCGAACTTTGGAACTCAAAATCCTATGATTCTATTAATATTTTGATAAAATGTATTAAGCTACTTTGAAAATTGCATCGTGTATAGGTAAAAATTACAAATAATAATAAGCGAAGTGGTATACCGTTCGCAATTTTAAAAACTGACATAAATATGAAGCAGTGAAAATATGAACTAATAATGTGTCAATAAAAAAGAATATATTTTAAAAATTTAGAATGATATTTTTAGTTCTCTGAACGTATAGAAATTTTAAACTTAACATAAAATATAACAATATATAATATTATGACCAAACGTTACCGAATATTGCAATATGCCACGATATATTTTCCAAGAACAGTAAGTTGTTTGTTTAGAAGGGTTATTATTAACTATAATTCACAGTATTATCACGGTACCATATTATACGTGTTTAATCGGGGTATTGATCCAAGCATTAATAATTTAATCTACTTAACATCTCAAGAATACGACTCCATTCCGACTAACAGAGTTATATGTAAATAAAATAGCAACGCCATGGAAAGCACAATGCATATTATTTTACTTGAAACCGAGTTCTTATATTATACCAATACAAGTGCCAACGAAAATAACCATCCGACTGATGATTCCACAGCAGCAGCAGCTAGTGTGCAGTGTGCACACCTATGAGTTCTGAAGTCAAAAGTAAATAATTCAAGTCAATACACGGTTGTTTGGTGTGCGTTCTCATAATTTATTCATAAAACAGTAAAAGCATTTTGTTCCAAATACTATTGGCTATTTAACGTGATGACATTGATTTATTTGATCCATAAACATTCTATTATCGTGCCGTATAAAACGCGATGCGCCGGTATGTGAATTTTCATTGTTGGTAAAATACGACATATTTCTTTATTACAGCGTTTTACACGTGCAGTTAAACAATATACATTAATACATAATACACATTCTTTTTCAAAACTTGAACGCGAAACATTTTTAGTGATTTATGGAAATAATTAAATATGTGTTAAGCCTGAAAATTATATTATGCCAAAATTTTAATTATTTACATTTAAGATACCGAAAAATTGTAAGGAAAAGTCGACTGTCGGGGTTCACAGTAATAGCGTTTACTTAATTTATCAACGGTCATAAATGTTAATTAATTACATCGTATAGAAAAAATCCTATTTAATGTTTCATATTATAGGTAGCTCGACGTTGTAATTTTTTTTCTAAAAACCGACTATATACCCAAGGCTAGAAGAAAAAGCTATATATAAAACAGCTATACTGGGACTGAGTTAGGAGGGTTGGCTAATGGTTAATATTAATTGTATTAATTATATTTGTGGAGCTCGGTGCAGTATAATATTTCAATTGGAGTTGAACAAACAATAATAACAATGTAACAACCTCCCGTTATATAATATAATAATACCTATATAATATCGGGAGAGTGCGTATAATCGTTTGACGTCGATCGTAAATCGCATTCCACCACCACGGCCGCCGCAAGGGTCGGCCGTATAATACAATACAACAACAGCACACCACTGCACTGTCTGAGAGTATAACGAATAATAATAATAATAATAACAAAGATAATGATGATAATAATAATAGTAATAATAATAATCCTGCGCAGCTCTCCCAGCTCTAACACGACTGCACAACAATCGGTTCGTATGCGCCCAACTTTCCCGGATCACCTGCTGCTGCTGCCCCAAAGCCCGCCGCCGACCACCTACCATTCAACGTCATCATAATCATTATTATCAACAGAACCAGCAGCACTAGGTAGAAGAAACAGTGTCTATACACCCATCGTATCATATCGAGACACTGCAGTACAATAGCCAAACATTAGGGTACATAATATACTTGACGCGACGAGAAGTGAGTGGATGTCCTTTAGATGCTAGTGGTGACAGCTGGTATACGTATATAATGTATAGCAACAAGGACAAATGAGTGGGGTGGCTAGGCGACTTATTTAAGTTCTAATATTTTGAATCTGTAATGTAAATGTACTGGTTGGTTTACTATTATTTTATTTTTTACGACCCTCGTGTGTTTCAAAAAATAATGATTGAAAATACCTACTTCTGTTTTATTTTTGTAGGGTTGGACAGATTTTTAGTATTATTATGATTTCATTCATTGTATTAATTATTGCTTTGTAATGAAATACATTATTAGAATGCTTAAATTATTAAAGGTAGCACGCTAGGGTGTTATAAACCTATATAACAATAATATTATTATGATCAATAGTGATCTGTACAAAAATACATTTTTTTTTTTTTTTTTGGTGGGAGAGACATTATGTATAGGTCACACACATGGGATATGAGAGAGGCCGACAATAGAGGAGTTAATGAAAATTGCTCTAAACCATTTCGCGGCTACCCCAGCAGGACAGCCCACGACGACAATGACGCACTCCTCCCCCCTCGGGACACCGACTCCTTGATCGTGCCTTCGCAAAACTTAGTTTAGTTTATATTTGATATAATAATATATTATGTAATATGTGTATTTCACACACACACACTCACATAGAAACACCAAGTGCGCTACTTATCTAATTTTGAAACGCGAGAAGCAACGACCCACGACACGACGTCAGACCCCTTCACGTTGACCTTACTCGAGTTATTATTTGTTTTAATTTTCAAATGTTCAATACTTTTTTTTAATATTTTTAATGTACAACACAGTATTGACTATAGCTATACAACATTAAAAACTAGTATTAGGTACACATGATGTGTATAATTTAGATTTCGTATCTTTTTTTTTATCGATTCATAAACATAATGTTTTCTTTTTTTTAATTTTGACATTTTCAATAAAAATTTAAATATATACTTATGAAACTTTTGAAGTCATTCAGTCGATTTTCCAAATAATTATTAAAATTATTTAATAAATACAGCCCATTTATGTGTGTATATCATGTCAGTGGATGACGGATTACATTACAAATTAAACTTGATTTAACAAAAAAAAACAAGAAAACGGATAACGTTGTGATTGATTTTTTAATACAAAATAATAATTTTATAATTTATATTAAGTTCTAAATTGTATTAATCTGACAGAACAAATAAATGCGTT
Source organism: Macrosiphum euphorbiae (assembly GCA_949089665.1). Taxonomy (NCBI): domain Eukaryota; kingdom Metazoa; phylum Arthropoda; class Insecta; order Hemiptera; family Aphididae; genus Macrosiphum; species Macrosiphum euphorbiae. The sequence continues at coordinate 8,468,745 of CARXXK010000005.1, read as the reverse complement.
GAATTATAATATTATTAGGTATATATCATTATGGGGGGAGGGGTGGAGGTTGGCGAAAGAAGTAAAATTAGCACAAGAACTCTAATTATTAGTATAATATCTGCTAAATTATGAACATAATTATTGTTATAAATATTTAATTATCATAGAAAAATAGCTGATGTTAAAGTTCCATTTTTTTTTTTTTTAGCTGAATAGATGGTACTACAATTTATTACGTTTAACGTAAAAACTAATCATTCAGATTGGAGAAATACATATTATTATAATTTATAATCCACATAAACCACATAAACCTAGTTATTGTTTAGTCAGTGAATATAGGAATTAAAATATATTTGAACAATTATTCCACTAAACAAATAATTTAATTCAAAATAAATCATATTCGAACTGGTGGTACATTATTTTTTAGACATTTCGCTAATACTGCATACCATATTTTTAAATTATGTATTTATTTTATATTTTAAAGTATACACTAATTTTAATATAATATTATTCATACAAACAATAAATATACTTAAGTAATAAGGATAATCTGAGATTTAAGAATTAAAGTATCGTAAAAACCTATAATTTTAAAGCCAATTTAAAACAGTTATACCAACTGATTCATAATTTATAATGATATATTTTTTTTCTTGTTAAAAATGATATCTTAATAAATTATTATACCAGATAGTTAAATTTATCTTAAGTGTATGTAGAAATATGTGGACTTATTGTGGATATGTCTTTACTACGTGTTCCTGCTTGTATAATATTAAAAAAAATATCACCTGATAATGTTCCATTTACTATTTGTATTATTCTTATCATCATTATTATCTAAAACCAGCCTTTCGTTTGTCATGCTATTGTATGAACAAGAATGCACTGAAAATCTGATAAAAATGTTCCCAACAGGAAACCGTTCAACCAAACTAACAAGATACGGTATATTGGGACAAGAGAATTTCGAACTGAATTGCGGTATCCTATAGTTATTTGAAATCCACCATTTTTAATCTTGCTGGAATACTCTGCAATAGTGTTGTTGTACTGATTTTTCTCCGAGTTTCCAGACGTCGTTTCCAATATAGTATCTCTGAGAGAATAATATACTTTGGCGTACTGTGCAATAAAATATGTGAAAAGTTAAATATATAAACGACGCTAATGTGGCAGAGGTATGAAATCGAACGTGTTTACCCAATTACCACACCGAACCAACCTCGTATAATAATTTTGAAATTATGAACATGAAACAACTTTTTAGTAAATCATTTAAATTGTATGGAACAAAACTTTTGGCTCATATATAGGTACCTACACATATATCGAGTTTTATTTAGTTTTACAGGATGCAAAATATAACAGAAACAATACAACTGTTATCATATGTTATCGGACTGTCAGCCTACATTTCTGATGATATTTCATATTTTTTATGCAATAGAATTGTGGTAGATTGGAGTAATATTATGAAAATATCATTGGTATTGTTAATAATAATATACTAAGTAATTTAAGTTTCTACTAATCATATTTTTAAAGTACCTACAACAAAATAATTAAAATCGTTAATTTGAACTTAAAATGTTCATAAAATATATGTATTTATTTCTTTGATAGTTTTAAGTATAAGGGATATGTATAAGGAATCTTGAAGAATGTTCTCAATTTTTTTGATCGAACAAAATAATTTTTATCAACAAATATATAAAAATATGAGGTAAGTAGCTCAAAAAGAACCAAAATATATTTTAATTTATATGATGTCTATAAAAAAAGTAATATGAAAATTTTGTAAAAATATCTATAATCTATAATATATACTAAGTTTATTTCAATTCCAATAACAACAAAGAAACCAAAACAAAAAAATTGGTGAGTGTTGGAAAAATATTCAAGTTGTATACGATTATTTGGAAAGTACTGTGAATTATCTACTTTCAAAGTTTCAACTCAAAGTAACAACTAAATCAAATATTATACCAGAAATCACACTCAATTTTAAACTTTTAAACATTTTCAGTGCTCCAAAACTCGAAGACAAGCACAGTAAATAAATAAAAAAACACATAATTGTGTAAAACCAATACGTTAATCGCTCCACTCAGAATCTAAAATGTTTATCGATAGAATTAATTAATTTTTTTATAAAAATCCATTTGTTTGTAAATAATTGAAACGAAATTTTTCATGGCACGATGCGTTGCTAGTCGGAAAATACGTTCCTGACGAAATACTATTTTTTATAATACAATATATATTAAACAGTTATTTTAGCCAAAACATCCAATTTTCATTCTATCATACTGATCGATCTAGTAATGTGATAACACTTTTTAAAACAGATTTGAACTCGTTATTATGTCTACATGAGATTGGTCAGTCCACTTTTCGCAATTTCACCCCCCTCCCCTCTAAAAATGTAGCTTGAATATTTTTATACTTCGGAAATTTCAAAAGTTGATTATTCTGGATTTATTCGGAATTTAAAACAGAAATCTTAAAATGTGGACTGACCGATCCCTAACAAATTCAGACCAGTTTTCAGAAATATTATAGCATTATTAGATCGATTGGATGGAACAAAAAAGAAGGAGCGGTAAGTTGTAGAGACTGTCCGTAATAGATTGATTATAAATATCTTGCATTCTTGGGTATATTGATAATATATTGCTACACTATACGTATATTATTAATTTATAATTATTATAATTAATAAAATTTATATGCAATAAGTATATTATAATATAGGTATATAAGTATTGAATTGTAAATAGGTAATATATTTTTTGTCACGCCTGCACCGAAAGTTTGGTTTTCGACCTCGATTGAAGCGTTGGAAAACGACCTTTTTCCATCTATCGGGCCGTAAAGTGGGAATGGGAATCCTCATAGTGCCGGGGAAAAAAGTGGATATCCTCAAAAGTGCTGGGCGTGTATATCTCGCGTATTCCATGCACAACCAGACACTGAAATCTATACCACGGTCCTTACAACGCATAAACTTTTGGTTACATCTTATATACATATTATAATCTCCTTGCATGACGCTTAAACATTTTTATTTCATAAATTTTTTTTCGTAGAATAATTTGATTGTTGCATATATCCCTAATAGTGCTTTGCCTTTGCTTGATTAAATTTTTTTGTGTGTCGCGTTTGGTATAGATTAGGTTATAGAAAACGGGTATAACACAATAGGATTTGAAACAGAGTAATAAGATCTGCATATTATGCATTTATAATTATTATAATTTATAAACTAATTATAATAGTAATCAATTTGGTGAATTTAACATGAAATTTAAATGAGAAGAAATCGGAAACTTTTAAAACTTTCCTTTTGGACACATTCAACAAACATTACATATGATAAACAATCCAGCAGAATCTACAAGACTACAACGAGAGATGACACCTGCATTATCGATGCAGTATTTTCAAGTATTTTATTTGGAAAAAATTACATCACAAACATACATATCATATTTCAGTTATCACAGGCCTATAATTTCGATTATTGAATATGATTAATATAATAGTAACTAAATAGTAATAATAATAATTTTCATTTTCATTTATTTTTCACATTTACTTTTATTTTGAATGGTTCCACTAAAGTGTATTTGTAATCTATAATATTTTTTGGAAAACAAATTTCGTTTCTACCGGGTGTCCCATGATTTTAATTCTATAAGTTTGATAACTACTCTTAACACTAATGAAAACGTACCTACCTATATTGTTTAATTAATAATTCATCTTTAAAAAAATATTTTATGTTATAAGTACAATAAATACAATTTATAATATTATTTTAAATATTTAAATAAGCACATTAATTGTGTAACAACCAAAGTTCATATTATCATAATTGTATTATTCACTGAAGAATTGTATTAAACAAGAGAATTATAATTATCGTAGACTAATTAATTATGTTCATAATAAATGGCAATGACAAACATGGAAATTTGAGGGTGTACATTAATACATTTTCAAAAACTATAGTCTGGGTGGATTATAAATCAAATAAACAAACTCGAAGAGCTTACCGCTCTCGATAAATAGCTATAGCCATTTTTACCCGCTCAACTTACTATTTCTTTTTTTTAAATATTAATTTCATTCTTATTAATCTTCCGCCTCCTTCTTTGAATAGTGTCCCTCGAGAGAATTAACTTGCGGCAATGTTGACGTAATTAATATAAAACTCGCAGTTAATATTTATTTAATTACGAGACCAACTCAACAGTTTATTATTTCTCTTTTTTCATTACCTCAACCATTCTCGATCCTCTTGTTCATCTCCCACAAAGATCATACACTTCTATTAATCCATTTTAACGACTTCATTTATTACGAAAATAACAATACGTATTAAGTATTATTATTAAATATTTTTGAATATTTGTCAAGGAGATTATAAACTGTTCTTGGCAGCCACTCGATGATAATGGCAAGTTTAAAATTATGTAAATTTAGTTACTTTTTTTATGCACATAATTATTTTATTATAATAGTCTACAGATCCACTAATATACATAATGTATAAATAATAATTTATAAAAATTTTACTCTATTGGAAATGTGTCAAATTGCAATACTTAAATAAAAGATAAGACCAACATAAAATGTTACATGAATGTATAATTCTAGTTTATACTAAGTATGATTGATCTTAGTTGGAATAACCGCTGCTTTGAGTTTTATGTGGTGCCCTAATATTGTACAAGATGGCCTAAGTGTTTTAGTTCTTAATAATTTATTTATTGTTTTGGGTAAATATGGTAGTATAGAATAAATGACAAATTTTTATTTTTATATTTATAGTTTATAAAATCATTTAACTAGCTACACTATTAAGTATATTATTTATAATTTGTATCAAAAGTTTACGTACTATAACTTAAAAGGCAATTAATGAATAACCCATTTGCTTATCTTTTATCCTAGCAAAACTTTACTACTAAAAGCAATTAAAAATTAATTATTATCAGATAGTTTATGAATTACTTTTGATTTTGTGTAATATAACATGAACCGTCATAAAAATGTTTTAAGTTTTTCTAAGCAATAATAATAATATATTCACTAAATAAATTTGGAGTTTCCATTTGAAGTTTAACTTTTACGGTGGAGAAATATTCTCAAAAATATATGTGGAAAGTTATACAATTCATTAGAGTTTAAATTGAAAAACGTAAATCCCTGAGAAACCCAGAAAAAAAAACTTTCAACTTCGACACATTTTTTTCTTTTACAGCCCATCAATTTACGCCACACTCAATTTAAACTCGAGCACATTGTAAACTCTAAACCTTTACACGTTACTAATAACATTCAAATGGGCGAATGTTTTTATTCCAAAAATGGAATTTTCAATTCTTCTTTTATTAAACGAATTAAAAAACTTTTCCCTTGAAAAAAAAATGTAAAACCTATTTTTATATATCCCCACCTTTCAGATGCAGAATGAAAACTTTTCTGAATCAAGAACAAGATGATTATTATTCAGTTGGAATATGCCTAACAATAAATATTTGAATCCAATTAAATTATGATGAGTCCCAAAAGAGCTATACAAGTGATTGTTGTAAAAGTTATCACAAAAATAGTACAAATTGAGTAATCTTCTAAAAGATATAAAAAAAAAACGTACAAGATATTGTATATAATGCCTTCAAGAACAATAAGCGCAATTATAAATTAACGAATACGGAATAGCTATAATATTATAATATGTTGGCTTGTATCAAAATAAAACTGCATCAGCTGTATTATAATTAAACTCAAACATTTTAAAACGTCCAACTTTTGTTCCAAAAACTATATTTTATTCAATCGACCAAACGTGTAGGTGTGCTATTTAAAACGTTCGGATCCATGTAATGAATCCATGCATAATTTTTTATATATATTTTCATAACACAATTCAAAAGATTTTTTATTATAATTAAAAATTCAACTACCTATTTATACAGAACAATTAGATTTATTCAAAGTATACGACTATCGCGTAACACGTAATATCATTGTTGTGATACGATTAAAATATTAAAAACAAAAAAAAATGTTTAGTGTTCCCGAAAAGTGTTATTATTATATAATTATAATCACGAATGCTATACCGAGGTATTATGATTTATATTTGTATCCGATTAACATATTATAGGCTGCTTAATATTATACCTACATACATTATATTATGAAATGTAGTATATAATATACATCTATCTACATGTATATATGTATGGTTCGGGAATAATGCGTTTAATTTAAATACTCAGGGATTTTCATGAATCTGCATAAAAAAATGTTTCGAGTACGAACCGTATATAATGATAAATACAAACGTAGACATTTCGATTTGGTTTAATAATTGGTATAAACAAAATATATGCAAAATACTAATATTTCGATATTTAAGCCCAACATGAATATCGCACGTATCACTTATTTTAGTATAGGTGCCTACCTAATCAGATCAACTAGATAATTGATAAGGTCTGTTGCTTCTATATTTATAATTATGTTTTAATAGTGTAAATAATACTTCAGTTGGTTATACAATAAATTATCCATGTGGACATTACTATATGAGTTTATTATTTCGGTAAATAATAAAAATCAGTTTTTTTATTCCCAATTAAAGCTACCTATTTAAAATATATAAAAAAAAAATGCTAGTAATAATTAAATAATTAAATTTTACCTTGATCGGCGAGTCGTTGGATCTTTCATAACCATCACTTCAGTTATCTCTCCAAACTTACTGAAGTACTCTCTCAATGATTCTGAAACAAATAAATAAATAACCACATCAGTATACGAATGGTATAATATAATATTATTTAACAGTGACTTTTTAAATGTTGTCTGTGACAATACTACCATAATTAGAACAATTCAATAACTATTATACTTATGGGACGAAATAAGTGGTTAAATAATAAGTATGTATCTAGTTTCGTTTAGTTCCCCCGCACTTTTCTAAAAAACTAATGAACATTGAAATGCATGGACCTAAATTGTATTGTAATAAGTGTTAACTCTAAAATCTAATGATGTTTGCGAATTTTATTTAGTGCTATAATTGTAATAGTTTAATATATAGTTATTGAATTCCGGCTAGGTATTTAAACGAAAAGTATAACTACCAACTGAGGCACATGATGATTTTGAGTAAAATATATAATCAACTAGAACTTGGATAGTATTTGAACATGAACTCAATATTACTATATTAAATTATCTTATACTTAACGGGACTCAAATAATATATAAGGACCTGAAACCCGATGATTCATTCCAATTTTTCTAAAAAGTTTTATTGCTCGACGCAGCTCATATTATGCTGCCTATTTAAAAATAGTTTTCGTCTAATTGTCAACGAATAAAAATCAATTTAGTTTCATGGAACAACATTCCTTCTTTCACGTACACCGACTAAATGCGTAAACTTATATCCTCTTAGGAAATTGGTTCCCATTTTAATCAAAGGTCATAATATGTTCAAAATATTTTATTTTATTATTTAAGTGAAACGCACAATATAATAATAGTGTATACGCACGCACAATACACGTCTGGCTTCAGTGGTGGCAGGAGAGCAGTGGGGAAGTAACACGTTCTCCCTGATAAATCCGTCGGTGGAAATATGAGTACAAGAGGGCGGAATCTCTAGAGAAACGGCGGCATTTCTCTCACACGGAAAACGTATATAAATACTTTACATCCCCAAAAGATTCGTAGAGTTTCCCGCTAATATATATTATCTCCGGAAAACCCTACCCCATCGATCGTCATCGCCCTCGGTCTATTCATTATACAAGTATATAAGCACGCTGCACGTCAACATGTCCGCGTCGGAGGTTTCGTTGACGAGACGTACACGACACACGCACGACCCGCGCAACGGTTTCCGAACTTTGCCACGATTTTCCTGTGTACTCGCCATAGAGAACCTCGGATTTGATAATGCAAACGTTATAAAATTATTGGGTTTTAGTATAATATTGTAAATAATACTGCCGGAAAAATCACCTCCGAGGTTGCTTGATCGCGACGTATGACAGATCTCTGCAGTGTCGAATAGATATTTTGCCTTTTTTTCCATGAGAAACTTGAATGACTAGGGACAAGAAATTATTAATCCCCTAGCCGCAGTTAATCCAGCCACTCGGCGAACACCACGTCGCGGTATATTAATATTTAATAGTATTATTATCAATATATTTTGTGTTGAGTTGTTATGTGGAGACTGATGACGAACAGGGAAAAAAGACAATTCGCCGTTGCATATATTATTTTAATATTATACCATGACGGTATAGTCGGCTGATTGAATAACTACCAACCTAACGACGTTATTTACCGATTCAAGCCAGTACACTCGTCTTACCGACACTGCTAAAATACAATTTATTATTGTGGATGTGGGCATACCAGGTACACTGTTTTCCGAGAACGTCATCCGTTACAATATTCGTCACAGTTTGGCCAGTATATGGAGTTTCTCGCGGGGTGGCGGACGACGGGTGCGAAAACACACATTCGACATATTATTTGCCCTTCCCAGATTATAAAATTTGACAAATGTGTTAGTTGAAAAACTTTCACACACACACACATACATTATAATAATATGTGGACCAGCGGCCATAAGTTCTAATGCGTTTCCGAAATTAAAATCGATACCATATAGTCGCCCTGCAGCAATACAAACTATTTACAGTGTTGGCCTTTGTATTTTTCCTCGAAAAAGAAAACACCGTACCGTTAGCAATTTTTCCGAAAACCGACCGATTTGAAAACGTGGTGCTTGACATGGCGGTGACCACTGTTAGTAATGATTCGACGATTTTTCTGACGAATTAAAACTCTGGTTATTGGACGGTATTTAACAGTGTATTATTCACCTATATGGCGTATTTTGCAAATAATAATATACTGTTTGTCGAAATTAATAAATGCACTAATAGCTAGGTAGATAGGTACTTTATCCATATTAATTATTTTTACCATCCAAAGGATTATAACGCATATTGAAATATCATAATATACCCGAGAACGACGAATTTCAACTCACATTTAATTTTTATTTTATTATACCTATATTATTTGGTTTAAATTAAGAGTGATGATAGATATTTATGTATAGGGTTTTATTTGTAATATATCACCGTTGTAAAAAAATAATAAATATTAAACGATTCTCCAGCGAACGGGTTAGGTTTGCATTGCTCACTCAGTCCAAAAATAATATTGGATAGGTATATGAAGGAACGTTTCGAAAAACAAAAGATTTCAAAAGTGACGCGAGGGCCGCGGGGATTTCCGATCGCATTGAACAATGATAATATATCATACAATATATTATTTTAAATCCATATATTTTATCAACACAACAATAATACCTATTATGAGCAAAATAATATGTACAATTTTCGCAATTTTCGTGTTACGTTTCTAGACAGCCGTCGAAGGAACGAACATTATACTGTCATCGAATGTTTCGTCAGCGGGCCGCCTACTATATGTGCTAAATCAAAATCTTCGAAAACAAAAAAGTAAAAACAATTCTAATAAAATATCATACTATAATAATAGTTTAATACTATCGCCCCGTTTGTGAAACGGGAGCCGAATGCAGACTTGTGTTTGACTGTTGCTTGGCGAACAGTTATACAACTAGCTAAAGTTCCTAATACGATTTGGTTGAACACTTATACTTAGTTTAAATAGCAATAAGTATTTTAGTTTTATTACAAAATTACAAAATAATGGCCGCTTATACTAAAATAAATAGTTAAACCTTTTATCATAATTAGTAGGGTCAAATATATAAGTAAACTATCGTCACTTATTTAAATACCTAGTTAGAAGTCGTTTGTTTTGACTATATTATACTTAAATTATAAGATTATAGATCTACTTGTATATTATGTACATACCCCAACTATAGATCTATATCAACTACAAGTCCTGACGGGGCTTTGGTGAGAATTTGCAATGTTTTTATGGTGTTTATTAAATCAGATTCTTTTAACATTACATTTTTGTGGAATGGTTGTATTATGAAATATTATATGTCTTACAAAAATATCCAGTCGATAAGGTCGATAGTAAATAAAAAACACAGGTGCCACTAGTTTCTGTGCTCGAAAACCCGTCTTTATGACGACAAAGGAAAAAATACAGTATTATATTGTAAATAGATTATTTTTAAATGTTCTTATTTTTCCTAGGGAAGAGTGCTGCAAGTATACTCATTGCATATTATAAGTGCATTGTAGTAAGACGTCATATCGTAGGTATAAAAATAGATACGATATTATAACTAGACCCGTCGCTGTTTAGGTACGTAAATCGAGTACAGAAATGGGACAATCGATTAAAAAGTTCTCGTGCAATACCTAAATGTGCCTATAATGTCAACCTATTTATTATTTTTCATCTGATGATAACTTAAAAACAAAACGAACTGCAAATCACAATTTTATTATAATAAATTATCATGATCATATTATAATGATATTATCATACTGATGGATTTACGTTTATCCATTTTATTACACATTATGGTCCATAGGTATATACATATATAACTAGGTATTATACAATACGTTTAACATTGTGTGTCCATTATTACTACACGCGACCGTACACAAATATTAAATCGCAAGTAAAAAATTAATCGACGAATCCCAGACAGATAAATCGTATTTATTTTACACAGTTATTATTACTTTTTTTTTTTTCGCAAAAATCGATTATCGCGTATACGAACAAATTGCGTTTCGTTATACTCGACGACCATTCGAATGCACTATAATTGCGGCGGCGGCGATGCGCAATAGGAAATCGAAATTATTGTTTTATGAGTCTCGAAGAGTATTATACAGATGCACTACAAAATCGTATAAATATATTATTATACACAATCGTATTATGTATATATATCATTGGTTTTGTCTCGTTCTCGATTCTCGTTAATGAAGTCCGAGAATAAGGATATTACAATTTATAACTATTGTATTTGCCAAGATTGTTATCCAATACACATTTTATTGGTAGGTAGGTACTCAAATAATGATTAAATCAAATGAGCCAAAACTAAATTGTGAGAATTAATTCTATAAAATGTGAAATTTTTTAGATGTGGAACGAAATGAGAACGTATTAGCATTTAGTTGATGATGAGGTATTTTTGTTTAGGCAGATCTGTGTAAGAATTGTATAAACATTTTATTATAACGGTAAATGGGGTAAAAATAACTCACAAACTAATTTGAAGTAGTTTTACATCATTAAATTGAAACTATTGACTGCATTTGAGATTGCGATACACCGATAGGATTAAATAAAAAAAAAAAGTTTTAGTGTTCTCGGCCTTTGAGGTGTATCTGATTTTCTATACCTTACATATTATGGGTATTTCGAATAATTTTAATTATTGGAAACACCGAAATTTTTTTTTACATATTCAATGAAAATATCGAATTTTCTACGTATGCACGGATTTTTTTTTTTTGAAAGCCATTTTGCTTCAACCGTTCGGTGTGACCAATATAAATATATAATATATAATAAGATTTTGAAATATTTAAAGCCTCGATCGACTACCACGAAGTTATTTCGATCAACGACCGCAACTATAGTGTTTTCATTATTATAACAATATAGCCGCCGGTGTGTTATGTATTTAGTCGAATGAATAATAATTATTGTCGCAATACAATTTATAAACGAACGCACGGTGCACGGCATAGCAATAATAATAATAATAATAACATAATTATTTAAACAAACCATAATCGTTATTGGAAAATCGATTTCAGCGAAAAACGCTCCGGCAAAATTCCAGGAATAATGTCTGGTGGGGGACGGGGAGATGGTTAAATTAGACTTTTCGGAAACTAAACGAAGCCGCCTCTACGAGCGGACTTTCAGGGTATCAGTCGATAAATTATATTATAATATTGTGCACGTGCACAACTGCTAAATTATTATACTATTATTGTTACTGCGATCGGGCGAGGTGTTCCAAGAATCAAAACGATGCACTGTGACCGGTGGTCGGGTGAATAATAATATTATAATTAGTATGATATTGCTCGACAGACGTTTAATACATTTATATTGTAATATTGTATATTATATTATTATAGATTTGAAGACAAAACGGACGGCAGGCAAAGCAAAACTATTGCAGAGTTTTAAAAAATGAAACGATTGGCGAGTTGACGTGGTCATCGCATCTCGACATGATATTATTATTATTATTATACATAGTTGGGTATGTATCCCAAACGAGAATTATTGAAAATACTCGATGACTTACACACGGGTACAGAATGGCAGAGGAAGAAGTCCCACGTGCGAAGTCTGAGGTGCTAAACTGACTGTGAAACATAATATTATGCCTTAAATAAAGGCGAGGTCGACAAAATATCGGAATAGATCTGATCCTTGACACTGCACTAGGACCTGAAACCGAAGGCTACACAGAGACGATATCCTTCTTAACAACACCGGGTATGTAACTCAACTTAAGAACCTTAGGACCTCACAAAATTCCGAAAATAATTTATTCTGCGGCATATATTGTATAAAATAGTATTATGCATGTTTTGCTTCAGAATCTGTGGCTCGATATTTTAATACTGCACATTTTGTCGTCGAAACAGTTTACTATTTTTCATAGTAAATTAATAACACACATAATATTATTATAATGTTTGCACTCGCTTTTTTTTCACGTCCGTACCTACTGTTTACGTTTAATGCAATTTAATGTACTTTCGTTCGACATATTTTATTTTGATTTTTTCCTCGTATTGTAATGTGGTTCTAAAACGGAATTGTATAATAATATTTTATCGTTTGATTTCCCAAGACGGTTCGCGCCGTACGTATTTCGCTCTCTGGACCATTTCTATTTTCACCAAACCTGCAGGTTACTTCGACAATCGACGAAACCGAAAAGCGGTCGACGATTGCATTCAAAAACGGTAATTATTATTATTTCGTGTTATTACGACGTGGTATACTTTTTCGTTTTTACGAAATGAACATAGGAGACATAATATATTTAGATATTTTCATTGGTCGAAAATAGTATTCAAGGAGATGGGTTATTATTTGAGTTATTGGATATTATATTCTATTATAACAAGGTGTGTAGTAGGAGGAGGGGATTCGACGATTTCCAATGTATGAGGTATATTGTATGTGAATCCGACAAATCCTAGAATTGTACAAGATTTTCTAGAAGAATTCAATAAGTATCGACAAGTATAGTAGTTACTTACCAGCTCGTATCTAAGTCCGAGTCTGGTAAGTTCCGGTACGTTTTACTGGTATATCACATATGCAACTTGTTGGACGTTTGATTTTGAACCGATACCAGTGGGAACACCAAACAATCCAATATCTCCCTTGAATATCATGATAACCCTATATACGTACATGTTTATTAAAAAACAAACTTCTGGTTTTTTTTTTAGGATTCTCCACCACTAGTGCAGACGAGGAACGATTTCAGGTAGAATTAATAATTTTTTGGATAACTTACCACAACAATTCGTCTTTACATTTTCTTTTTTAATTCAAAACGTTTTTTATTATTAAATTTCGAAATTTTTGAGTACTCGCAAAGATGACAAGTTCGAGCCGACATCACAGTTTTTAGGACAACGTATTCTATCCTTGTATACATTTTGTAATACGGTGCTTCTGACAATATTTTTGAATATACGATTAACAATGTAAATCCGAAAGTTGTTATTTTTTTAGTCAAAAAACGTAAATCGGTTCACGTATTATTCGTTTTTATCCCTGTACACCTACGATACGTACCTGAGTATATTATTTTTCAGGCTAACGGTTTTTTTTTTTTTATTACACGTATATATGACATAAACTCTGTGTAATCTCTCCCTCCGGCCACCGCCACGCGCTGTTTTTACGTTTTCGTTAAAATAACTGCGACATTTTATACGAATTGAAACGGATTATATAATATCATTATAATAATAACATAAAGTGTTTACATAGCGAGTGTGTGTCCACGGAATTTACGTTTTATCCGAGAAGAGGACACAATATTATTTATGTGGATTTAGTTATCAAATCAAAACACGAGGGGCGTTTTTTATACCTCTATGTCCCCACTTATGGAGCACCTATGTAATAGAAATATAATAATATATGACGAATGACAATATTATATTGCAATAATTATAATACTCAGCTGCGGTGCACCCTATGATAATATGCGTAATATGTTCACCCTGAAAATCTTTGGGTATAGACAATCAGTCTTCGGCGAGCGCTTGCCTAATGTACTTTATACTTCGTTTATACCGGATAGTATATTATAACAATCACGCGTGTATAAAATACGTGTATAGTTTTGTTGTAGTAGGGACAAGTCGTGGTCGAGTGGTGTAGAATGTAGGGGATGGAAAGAAACGAAAATTATGGCCACATTAAATGTAGTTATTATATTATACACACGACGAGGAGGAATTGCGAGTGTATCACGTAGAAATAAATAAAAAGGTAAATCAGAAAAAAAAATCACCCTTATTATATTATATTTTTTTGTCGTCTGGGTAAAATTATTGTTCCGCGCGCGTAAACCCGAAAAAAAAAGTATATTTATTATATCATACTCCCGCGTTCGTATATATTATAATATAATAATAATAATAAATCGGGGTTAAAGCTTTTGCGCGTGCGCGGCGTTACGTTTAAATGGACTTAACGGGTAACAAATCATAAACGCGTTGGGGACACACACACATAATATATATATATACATATAATACGAATATAGGTATCGCGATTTTTATTAACAAGGGCTGGTGAGGTGGGATAGGACGATATTTATGTGCGACACATACGACGTACACAACGTTTGTGTGCCCCCTCCCCTCCTCCCGTGGCTTCATCCTTGCTGGCGTTTATGATATATATGTATAGTATCTGTATTATGGCGTAGTAGCAGTTATTCCGAATTAGACGCCCGTCCGATGGGTTACATTTTTCAATTCCGGAAAGGATTTTTTCCTACCCCTCTTCAGCAGTCGGCGCACGCGGGAGCTCTCTCGATCATTTATCATCCCTTATCAGTATTTCCGGGGCACGAGCGAGCGCGCGCGTGTTTGAACTAAAATCGCCCCCGATTCTTCGTCCGCAAATATCGCGATAATAATAATATAATAATAAATTACAATATTATTATTGTGTCGTCGAAAACAATGCCGACGGACAGTACACGACACGTTGCATACACTATACAGTACCTATTATTATAATACTATTATGAGGTCGCCTTAACTACTTTGTGATGAAAACGAATAGTAATGCACCTATATTAATACATACAGGCTCAAAGCTCAACTAAACATAATCATGCGGAGAGGGCAATATATTATGCTAATATGGTTGTTCTACGTTTTTAGTTAAATTAATAACTATATCGATTCCGATTTGCAACTACACATTGGTTAAAATACTTGATTATTAGATGCAATATGTCTGAAAGAAATTTTTGGGCAATTGTTATTATATTCGTTTTGATTCGAAGCTGCAGATTTTTCCACGTACATTTTATATTTTTATATTTATTTTTTGTTTTTATATTGTTCTGCGATCGGTTGAATGTTTGGTTTATACTATCATAGCGGTTCGAAGCAAACAATGATATACCCAACAATAACAAACACATAAATATTAATTGCCATAATATGAAATCCAGCGATCTTCGTTCGAAATGGGATCGCTCGACGTCCGTCCGAATAAAATGATATATTACATAAGTCTGCGCCGGCGGGAATTACTGTCGATAACCGCGAATTAAAGCCTAAAAGATGATTTCGTTTGAAATATTAAACGAGTAAAAAGAGAGAGAGAGAGAGAGAGAGAGAGAGAGAGTATAAGAACACGCTGCACTCTGAATAGTAATGACAATAATAATAATAATAGTAATAATCAAACAGCGGTATCGAATTATTATTATATTATTATTGACGACCACCGAATAATAAACGAATAAAATATAAAAATAGAGGCTCGAGAAAGGGAAAGAAAAAATACTGAGCCAAAATCAGCATCCTCGGCACAGTAACTTACGGTAACGGGATTTCGTAGAAAAGTCATTTTTTTTTCCCCGGCGAGCCGTACAATAACACATATCATGTACACCGCTCCTATATACGCTTACATGGCCCACATATTTCACGGCGAGTTTGATATTAATTTTTTATTGGATTAGAGTTCCAATTATGATTTATGTGTAAAACGACGCTCGATATATATATATATATAACTGTGTGTGTGTGTATATTTATTTATGTATGTCTGTGTGTGCGCGTGTGTGTGTGTGTGTGGGGTCGCGCCACGCTTTTCGCGTGTTGTGCTTACAAAGTTTTTCCACGTTCCAATTTTGCCGAAACATCATTAAACCCACACGCGCGCGCTCGTCGCTCGCGATATATATATATAATAATATTTCTTCTCTCGATCAATTGGGCGGTGTGAGGAGTGGTAGGAGGAGGGTTTGTTAGGAAGAGTGCGGCGGCCGGTGGGGGGGGGTGTTTTTTTGCCACCGTCGTCGTTTAAATTCCAAATGCCGTCCGGGAAGGAGCGGGTGCCTGCGGAGCTTCGTGAGGGAGGGTTGCGGCGGGGTAGATATCATTTTCCGTGTTGTTGTTTTTCGGCCCGTCTGCAGCCATGGCGGCGCGGCGGCGGCGAGAGAAACTTTCCGTTGCCGCCGCCGGCGCCCCAAACAAACAAACGGACCGCCGCCGCGTCAGAGTCGTTCGGATTCTCTCCCCTTGCCCCTCGATCGGCAGACTCTCTCTCCCTCCCACTCTCACTCTCTTTCGCTATCTGTTTTTTTTCTTTCACGTGCACCTCCGACGCCTTCTGAACGAACCGCAAAGTCGAACTGTGTTTGTTTTCGATTTGGAATGGTGTATAATATAACGATGTGCAACAACAATAATAATGCGTTTTAATATATGTTAGCATCCGGTGCAATAACGAGTGACGACGGCGCCCAAATCATGATACACACAACTTGATGTCTTGCTCGTGGGGAGTGCAGTTGCAGCGCATCCATCCGCGGTTTACGATTTTAATATAAAATGTTATAAATACGCACTCGGGCGATGGGAAACGGTGAGTAGAAGATATTATGCGACCGGGAGACGTGGAAATAAAAGAGAACACCGACACGGCTCGCGCGAAATGAAATTACACGGAGGCCGCCGCCTTTAATAAATGACCCGGTGCCGCCGTCGTATAAATTATGTCGGCTTTAATTGGACGGGTGCGTATTTTTTTCCTCCTTTCGTTTTCTCTTCCACGTCTTGGTGGAGGTGGGAGCGGGGAGGTTTCGTGCGACAGGCGAGTCTTGACGCCTATATAACACAATAATAATAATAATAATAATAATAACGAAATAAAACGCGATTGGCCTCTTATTTACGGAGGTTACACGCCACCGCCATCGACGGAATTTCTACACCGAGACGAGACGCTTCACTGCTCGTCGGCGACACCTCGTTTCGACGTCAACGGCGGAGAGCACGTGCCTGACGACATAAAAGTGTGCGTTTTTTATTTCATATATTGCGTTCGATACAATAATAAAAATATTTATAATCGAACGGCTTTGCGTCTTTCGTGATATCGTAACGTTATTAAAAAGTTATCGAAAACGTGTAGGATTTGTTATTATGTATCATAATATAATATAAAATATGTTAAAATATTATATCATCATAACACGATACACCGGTGGACGGCGGTGAACCCTCCCCAATTCGGGGAGATTTTTTTTGCCTATCGTCGTGTCATCATAATGTTATTATCATTATTAAACGTTGTCGCGCGTCACTCTGGTGTACTAAATATATAATAATATTACATGCTATCAAAATTCTGTGGTGTATAATAAAATGATAATAAAATATCTTATATTATAATAAACGCCGTTTTAACATTTCGTTCGTAGTTATAATATTTCACAAAACCAACCTCATCCGGGAACGAAAAAAAAAAAAGGAGTTTTCCAAAGACGTTTCATCCGTGGCTTTTGAGCGCCACACGAAATACGCATTTTAATAGCACTGAGATCGTTTCGTATTAAAATGTATTTGTATATTATATTTGTGCCTTATATTTTCGTTAACGTAATTTAAGTTTAAATATTTTAAAAGATTAACGACCGTGAAAATAAAGAAATAAAATTATACATTTAATTTAAATATTATTAAGTCAAGAGTAAAGCTGTTTTCGACTTTAAGTCGTTCGTAATAGTTGGACTACTTAAAATTCATTTAATTTTTCCGTCACATTGCATCGTATAGTAATAAAATAAAAAAAAAATTGTATCCGAGCTGTAATACTATAATGTTATATCGTGTTTACTTAATGACGTTGACGGTGAAATATTTAACAGTAGGTACGTTAGTTTGATTTTTGACATGCCGCCAGAACACCATTGACTAATAATAATTCAAAACATGTGTTCGTCTATTAATATTATGGTTTTTATGTTGCAGGTTCACACAAGCACCGGTGCTTTAATGTTATATATTATATACGTAACATTTAAAAGCCTATATATATATATATATGTGTGTATTTCCCCCTCCCCCCACCAACCTTGAATATAGATCGCGGGTAACACGCAACCGTCATCCATCAACTAACGGCCGATATTAAATCTTGGCTGACAAAAGAGGGTACGGTTAAAAAAAAAAAAGTGTATAATATTCTAATATATATTTTGCCGTCAAACTTTTTGACAAATACAACGGACCTATTTATTATATTAAAAAGTGTACGGGAAAAGTTCAAAACGGATCAGTCGAGTTTGAAAGACTTCCCACTTCGACCACCGTCCCCGACCACCGTCAAAACCGTTGACCATCACATCCGGGCCAGAGGGGAAAAACGCGATACTGGCATTTTCGACCGAACAAATAAAAAAAAAAACCGTCTTTACACAACTTATGTACTTCAACCGGGCTTCAGTGTTTGTATCTTGTTCACATTTTCCCTCAGGCCAATTTCATTTAACGATTTATTACGTTATAACGTAATAATATTATACAGTATACATAATATGTAATTTATTGTAATATAATATGGTTTAACCGACAATCCTCGGGAAATGCACCAGTGACAAATAATTGTACAAGTATACCGTTCCCACTACATGGCAAGTATACACAAGTGGCGAATATTTGGCAAGTACGCCAGTCGTGGGAAACCGGCTTTACGCCTAACGACAGCAATGGTCTTTATTATTTTTAATGGGTACTATTAAACGTTTATAAATCATACAGATGAACAATCAAAAAGTCAATCAAGGATCTTCACTCGGTCGGAATTAATTCTAACCTTCTTTTATTATTGATAGAAAAATAATAAATGCTTCAATAACTGGGTCATTAGCATATAATTACGTTCGTATACATCGATATTAGACAATATTAACTATAAATATTGGCTTAACTATATTATAATACAATGTGAAGTTTATACATATTTTTTTTTTTAGGTTATTTATAAATCATGGCGTTTGGCATAAATATTAGTAAGTGTATCCTGCAACAGTTATAAATTGTAATTTGTATTTTGAAATAATATATTATGTCTGTTACATTAATTTGCAAATATCTCTGAACGTACCCACAACAAAATCGTTTATTCGTAGAAAACCAGACGATCGAAAGTCAATATCGTAATTATTTTGTAATGTATCGATAAAATCGAAAAGTCACGCACGCCGCCGCACAGCTACGTCGTAAAAACGGTGAATAATAACCGTAAATAAATAATATTAAAAAAAAACTCAAGGAGGGTTTTAAAAACTTGAATATAATAATAATAATACGAAAGACATAAATAACGAGTAATAGAAGGTATAACGATGCTATTAAGTGTATACAGACGCAATATGCGGTCCGATGATTTTTATTAAAACGGAAGATAAATAACGTCGAAAGTTAACAAACATTTTACCAGCAGCTATTAGCGCAAACCGAGATGGACCGAAAACAACGAAAACTGAATATTTTTTTCGGTTTTCTATATCATAATCTGCGCTATCGGTTATAGGATCCTCCTGGACTCCAAAGACGTCACTCTGTTATGTGCCACGTTTCATGATACGGTCTCAGTGACGATGTATACTGTCGCTGAACTTACCTAGACGAAGACGGCAGAAGCGGGTATTTCTTAGTTATTAAGGGGATTCGATCCGGTGATTTAATAAGGGGTCGTGTATAGGCAATTCGATGTATTATAATCGTTTCGCAGTGTGTTTGTGTGAGAAGTAAATGATCATTAGTGTGCGTAGATACGTTAGGAATCAGTGGTTCGCACCCGCATGCACATGTCACATAATAAAATATTTGTTCCAACGAGAAACTAATTTCAATCAATTGAGACCTAAAAGCCTGACAAAAATACGATAACTTAGAATGATCGGATTTTAGTTCTGTAAACATATTTGAATTCATCGTTCTTTTTTCTAGGTTATTGTGGGAGTCGATTTTTGAATAACTGTTTAACTTTTTAAAGAAAGACACAAACAATTTTCAAAAAATTGAGAAATCGAAGTATGATTTAACGTGAATTCTAAAAAAATATCGAAAATTGATTCCCACAATAACCTAGGAAAATTGTCAATGAACTCGAATCTTTTTACAGAATTGAAATCTGATAATTCTAAGTAGGCGTATTTTTGTCAGGCTTTTAGGTCTAAATCATGAAATAAATACGCTGGATCGAATCCCCTTAAGTGAAGTATTTATTGTTTATTTCTCGTCAAAATATCAAAAATAATCTGTTCTCTCTGCACACTGCTGCAGGTCCCGCCGGTGTCGGGCGACATGATTATCGTCGCTTGAACGTTATCGCAGGCGTAAACATTACAAATCGATGACGATATTATAATATTATATTATACAATATGTACTATACCGACGAAAAACAACGTATTTAATGTTAGGGGTGGTGTATAGCGATACGTAGTGTCGTCGTCGTCGTCGTCGTCGTAGAGATATCAAATTCCGAGTATTATACAGCATTATAATATTTACAGTCGAATTAAAATCGTATATACGCCGAATCACTCTGTATAATTTTGCATAATATTAGTTTTTGCTACGCCGGCGTTGTGCATACAAACCGCACAAATGAATTTCTTGCCGTTATATCTTAACATCACCCACAGCCGCCATCCAGAAACAGCAGAAGCGGCAGCAGCAGTTGACCCTAAATTGATTTAACAGCTTATACATTTCGGGTATATTAATAATAAAGGGAGACATATTTGGCCGGTCCGACCGTTCATTAAATTCCTGTTACCCTCTTAGAACTACAGCTCACACACACACACACACACACACACACACACTACACACATACGCGTATGGCGTTTGTGTATGTACAAAGATAATAATATTATAATATGGCGTGTGTGCGTACGGTGTGGGTCGTTGAAATTTATACGTATTTACGAATTTACAAGACATTACGGGCGGTTTTACTGAGCCCCGTCGTATAATATATATAATATTATTATAATATACTGCTGCAGCGATATAATATACGCCACGCGATATTATATTCCCCATTATAATACCTACCCATTATTATAATACTGTATACCTAGGTACAGCCGTACAGGAGCTTTCATTGTTATCGTTTATTGTTATTTTATTTTTCGCAATCGTTATTATTATCTTTATTTTTTCTCCACTAGCCCCCGCCGCCGTAATGTTTACCGGCCGCCCGCCCGCCAACCGCTAACCTTTTGTTTGTGAAAAACCTCT
This sequence comes from Macrosiphum euphorbiae, assembly GCA_949089665.1. NCBI lineage: Eukaryota > Metazoa > Arthropoda > Insecta > Hemiptera > Aphididae > Macrosiphum > Macrosiphum euphorbiae. The sequence goes on along the minus strand of CARXXK010000005.1, from coordinate 8,446,882 downwards.
ACCTTTTCACGATGTTTGCCGAGCTTTAAAATTTAAACTGATGTTTGCCGCGCAGTCATTGTTATCCTGTCACCGGAGCAGTTAGGAGACAGTCAATTTGTTTTCCACGCATATAATATATATATATATATCTTATGTGTATTATATAAAATATATAAACGCTACAATCTCGGTAAACACGGCGTGTGTGGGAGACAATGTTCCGATCCAATTTTGTTGTATAACATTATACACACCAACGTGTAGATTATTATTATTATTATATTATTATCGTGTACATAATAATAATAATAATATGACGTACTTTATACGTCAGGGCGAGAAGCTAAAACTCTTGGGGCGACGCACCTTATCGCGTCGTATATAATAATAACGTGTACATTTTGTTATTATTATCAGCATCGTGTCTATATTATAATATAATGTAGTTATATATTATTATTACTTTAAAGATAATATAATATATAATATGCGCAAAGCGAGAAATAATTTAAGACCACGGTTGCGATGTCGGGGAAGAAATTATTTCGTCGGCACGGAAAATTTTCCACCAAAAATAAGATTTACCGGCCGGCTTTATTATCCGCGGAACTCTTATAGGATTTCCGAGGGTTTTCCGAGCAGACGATAACTATATATATATGTATATAGCTACTGCAGAGAGAAAAATAGTAATGATATTATATTATTCGAAGTCGTCGAATAAATTGCTGTTCGAGTATTTTTTTATTTTTCTTAAATCAACGTGGCATATTATAGTAAGCCGTATAATATACGAGCGTTTCAAAATTGAAAAGAAAAGAAAAACCCAACTGCTTCCCGAACTGATGTCTGTAATGGGTATAGTAATAATAATAATATATAATAAATAGGTAATACCTTTTAGCAAATGGTTACGATAATCGAATGCACGACACACGCTGTTTAATATGTTATTAAAACGCGTACCGATGACTGTGGCAGTAAACAATACGTTTTGATTTGAACCTAGCCCGGTTAAAGCAATCACATTATGAATAATATTATTATTATTATTATCCATCGTTATTCTCAAACACTCGTCGTGCCTTTCACAAAGTTCGACGTCGAGTAATATGAAACTCGAGCCGATAGAAAAACACTGCCAGAGTAAATCCATTAGGTGTCTCATTAAAATTGTACGGGTCATCATCTCTCTCTATAATATACTATAAATTCTATATATTCTATACTTAAAAAGTTAACTGCGTGCAGTATATATATATGAAACATTTAGGCGTCTGGCATCATAAATGCATCACACATCTCGGGTATACTATCGTGTACGAAAAATTCGACGCATTAAATATCCGAGTGCGTGCTTGTACCGGACGATATTTTGTAAAACGGTATTAAAAAATATAAAATACAAAAAAACAATAACGATATTCTAGTCGAATTCGATTTCCTCCGGTGCAGCGGCTACGTCATGACGACAATAATGCGTCTTGTGGTGTATTTCGCTTCTCGTTTTCGTTTCTCACCCCTAGCCACCAACCCCATATAGCGACGATATTCCGGGTTTCACACGTCTGTGTAATATTGTGCATAGCACACACACTGACACACGTGCAGGTATAATATATGGATCCACGCGATCCCGTCATAATATAACGTAGACGAGGAATGATATTCAATCCGAATCTGCGCAGCACATATATTATACATACAACAGTAATGATACGCGTGTACCTGCATTATATATAATGTGACAAGATGTATAACGTACATACATGAGATATATTATATATATATATTGTAAATATACACGGTGCTGCGGCGACTCGACGATAATAGATTATTATTATTATTATTATTATTATTATTATTATTATTATTATATCCGGAGGAACGGAAAACGCACAGACGTGTGACTTACGATAAGAAAACGGTAAACCTGTATACCTATATACGTATAGATATTTGGGTATACATAATATAACGCGGAAGCGGTCGCCGCGTCAAAATCCGATATCAAAAGCGCACGGGCGTGTGTATACAGGGCGCGGATTGTCGGGCCGAAATACATTAACAATCCCCTCGCGCTCTCAGTATATGTCCGACTATACTCTCCGTCGTAAAGTGAGACGTCAAACTCTCTGGAAATTACTGGATAAACTATATATATATATATATATATATATATAAATATATGTATGCGCCACCGTCGACGACGACGACGCCACCGGATACTTGTCAATGCACTTCCGTTCATCAAGTATTTATGGCGAAACCGGCCCGGAGAGAGACGCTCGTACGTGTTTCTCACCCCTCCGACCGCGGCACCCCCTCCGCCGACCACGCCTTTTATATACACATATATTTATAATATATATAATGTTTTACCCGTCGTAAACATTTTACAACCGCGCGTTGTTTGGGCGGGGTTCCATATATTTATAGTATACAGTATATAGAGTAAGTCGGAAACGAAATACATCGCCGCCGTTTCGGTTTCACTTTCGGCGCCGATCGATCGATTCACCTCCCCTCTACTCCCTACCCCCCTCCACATACACACACACAGACACACTCAAAACTGAAAGCTCGGGAAATACGAACGAGAGATCCCCCACCCCCGGTGTACGCCTGCTGTTATATTGTTATATACGTGACGTGGACGCGCAAAACGAACGATTTTATACCTTGTAAATATTGGATATATATATATAATATATATACTATATAGGTAAGGTAAACGGTTTTTACCGAGCGTCGTAATCGAGTAAATGTAAAGACGACGGGCGGTGAACCACACATCACATAATGTATATCAAATGTCTTTAATGTACAAAAGTGTGCCTGTATATTATATAATATAATGTAATGCTGCTGCTGCAGTCTATACACGACCGCAATAAAAATATAAATTTTGGAATTATTTTTTCGCACACGTGTGTAGTTGTAGTTCTATAAACATAATACCCTATAGAATATTATATAGAGTTAAATCGGCGAAAACACGAGACGAAACCATACATGCATGCGGCCAAGCTGGATCAGTATATTATACTGCATTCCACGAGATTTGCGCGTGTGTAGGTGTGCATTATATGGAAAAAAAATGCGTCTCATATGAAATCCGAACAATGTGTTTAGCGGTGTGTAAATTTTTCAGTCACGGACATCAGATTAAAACCGTGGATAGAAATAATGCCCTTATGGCGAAACGACCGAAAGTTTGGTTGTGTATTATGGGAGACTTTTAAAGTTTACATAAATGTCAACAATTTCCGACACATGTTACCCAAAAATGTAGACCGAGAAAACAGAAGGAAAAATGAAAAATAAAACACCGTGTATTTTGTACAATATAACGTATGACGCCCATGTGCTTGTGTGCTTGAGCAAGTACCTAATATACGTGCATATATATAAACGCTATGGGTACATAAAAAATATATACAAACGCACTTAATAACTTCTCGAAAAAAATGTTTCATTGGCACCCTGAAGATAAACATATGAGTCTCGTGCATAATATTGACTGATACGCATTTCGACTTAGCTTATCGTCTGCGTAAGTAATATTTTTCTTCGAGTCAAACGGATCAACGAATGCCTTCGACAAATCCGGCATATTATAGTACCTATGTAAATATTGTGTGTACTGCAGCACAACACATTTTCTCAACCACCGAGATCGCCAGCACATCTGCAGGCGAGAAATAGGAGGAAGGAGGTTTTTTCTTATTTTTATTACCTCACATAATATAGACGTATAAAATTCTGACCGCGACTCAACTAATGTATATATATATATATATATAAATAGAGCAACCATAAAACCCCAATTAACCTTTTAATTTAAAATGTTAATGCAGCACCGTATTTAACTTAACCTTTAGGTAATAACTTTTGCCAGGCCCCAGCCGGTTATTTTAGGTTCGCGGTGCGTTTCTTTTTTTCCCCTCCTCCATTAATTTCACGACCATATTCTAAGCGCGTTTCAGTTTTTCATTCGCCCTCGCCACTACCCTCTAACGTCCCAAGTCACCACTCTGTCTTATATGTGACACGTTTTTTTTTTCAAAAACGGATTATATAGTTTTACAACATCGACGCAGTGAAGTTTAAACAGTGATTACTTACTATGCTATTCGTAAGATATAACGCAATGTAATTAAAAAGGTCTGAGAAAGTGTAACGCGTTTTTGTTTAACGATATTCGAGACGTTAAAATGAACTCTAATTACATATTATTATTGTATTAAGCTACCGAAAATTTTAACATAAACGTATTGCAGTCATACCTACTATGACGACGATGACACGGCATTTACATTATTTAAATAGTTTTATTGCATACGGTAAAAAATATAAATTTGTAAGATTTAAATTGTAAAATGTAAATACAAAAATAATCTCAATTCAATTCAGTTAATCATGATTAACAACTGCATGATAGTTATTCAAAAATATATTATATGGGTCACGGATTGGATAACTTAGGTTTGTAAAAACGTCACTTCTTCTGCGAATACCATAAAAAACAGAAACTGTTTGAAAAGATACAAATGGATTTACGTTAAAAAGACTACGTGAAATGTATTTACGACCTCATTAAACACAATTCACTCTGCGTGACACGCGCTTAGGTTTTTTTCTTTAAAAAAAAAAAAGAAACATTTCCTCTATACTCCGTTATTTGTCATCTTGGATTATTATTTTAGCAGTGCGCCCGTTTATCATCGAGTCACATCGATGTCAGTGGCGTCGATTGCCTACCAGTGAACGGATCTCCAGGTGAACGTGCGAAAATAGAGGTAATAAAATAAAATAAAATAAATGAATTATGTAGGGAAAATAAGAGAGAGGGGAAAAATGTGTTTCTCGGGCTTTTAAGTGATTCCGCTCGGCAAGTGTATTGCGAAATAAAGGCATTACGTGGGCTCTGAAGAATTTCGATCAAATCCTTGTTCTCGTCGATGGCATATATAACGTTTTTCTTCTCATCCTAACCTACTACGCTACCCGCCAGTCCACCGAGCCGGCACGAAAGCCGCACGGGTAGAGCACACGGCGAGGTGCCGGTCCCTGCACGGTATATATTATTATTATTATACAGAGACGGCTTTCCGTATCGGGGGCAAAATCTATATAGCGTTTATTGTAATCTAGGGATTTGAACGGATTTTTATATTGTTTCGGACGAGACGGATGAGAGCACCGAAAGAGAATCAGCAAATAAAATGATGAAATTGCGTTTTTAAAAAGAAATAATAATAATAATAATAATAAAAAGTATAGCGCAAGAGAAAACTTTGTACAACCGATGCCACGGAAACAAACGGAACGGATTTTGTTTTTTTCGCATTCGGGGGGTCCGGCCTCGAAGGAGCGCCTACATATATATGCGGGTGGGGTAAGCGTATATATATAGTGGTGGGGAAGAGAGAGATAGATAGAGTGAGAGAAAGAGAGAAACGGTAGAAAAAAGCAAATAAGAATAATCGCCATACATTCTTTTATGGGTTAAAGAGAAACTTTTATATTCTTTAAACTTTCAGCTTTTCCACTTGTAATAAATTTCTGTTTTTGCTAGATGCTGCTGCAGCAGGACTTCGGTTGGTGTAATAAGTTTGTGTGTGTGCCTGCGTGTGCGCATGCCCGCGGAACGCTCGTACGTATATAATATAACAATACTTATGCCCGCATATACAATATATTATATTCTAAAGGTATATATAGGAATTATACATTATTATCACATACATATTATATTATATATTATTATTATATAATATATAGCATTATAAATATATTCGGAATTGCGACCCCCGGTGGCAGTATTTTTCTCCGGTCGGCGTGGTGGTGGGTGGGGTGTACCTCGACAATCCGCTTGTGCAGAATAACAATATATATGTATATATAAGAGCGGACATTATATATAATATATATTGGGTATGTGTCGTATATATATAGCTGGCGGTCCGAGCGGACGCGAAATATACTGTTATTGTCTTTTAGTCGAGTCGGTGTATAGCACCGGATCGTTAAGAGAAGAGAAAAGATGAGCGGCGGCGGGGTGAAAGGGGAAAAAATACACCACTGAAAAAAAAGTTTCACAACTTTGCTCGCCGATCGACGTGCCCGCAGGGCTCGTGCACAACTCGGCACATTAGTATTCCTCGAATTCACTGCTCTGAAGTTTGTGTTGCCGTGGGAGGAGAGCGAGAGAGCGAGAGAGAGGACTTCGACAACAGTAAGTCGACGCTTAAAAATATATCAGAGATTTAAATCGTTACCCAAGGTTTTCCTTATATCAGGGTGGGTGTGTGTGTGTTTTTTGGGTTTGTGTGAGAGGGTACCTCGGGGTACCTATTTATCCGTCATACTGTCAGGTAATATAAGAGGGGCCATGGCCAATCGTATAAATATATTAATATTTTTTTTTAAATATTAGACTTTATTTTTAATGTTCCAAACTAATGTTTTTTAATTTTCAGGTTGTTTTAGTGAGTTGACTTATGGATATTATAATTGTTACGATATAATATATACTCCAGTTATGATGATAATCGGATGACGACAATAATACTTAAAGTTATTATGATCATAATATATTCTACAAGCCGCGTATTCGCCGACCACCGGTACAACAACACCTGCAGTGCCTGCAACCACCGCAATAATCTTTGTATGCAATTTGGAATTTGTGCAATGTATACCGACACATAATGTTATATTAATCTATATTGATCGCTATAAAAACACGCAATGAAGTCGTTTAAATTAACCTTTTCCGTTATTTGTATTTAATCTCACTCGCATTGCACACATCGCCTAGAAAAGTCACACCACAAGGGTGGTAACAGCCCCTGTTTATACGACTTCACGTATAGTAATAACGGTATACTCAGACATGTCTACACGCAATATAATATGATTTACAGTATAATAATTCTACACGTCGTCCGTCTCCTGCGTGGTGCTTGGTCGATAATAATAATTATAAAATATATGTCGACCGCAATATTAATATATTAGTAACAATAATAATATTATTGTCTTTCAGGGGAAAGAATCCTGAGTTACGACCACAGTTGGAAATATGACACAGGTGCAGCCTATATATGCAGGCCTATATTTGGCCTCCACACGAGTTTTTCCTCAGTGAGGCCCATTAATCTTTCGATATTAATTTAAATAAAAAATAAATAAAAATAAAATATAGCCCATATAATACAATAATAATAATAATAATAATAATCACACAATATTATATTAATATTTTGTATTTATGTCGGCGTTATAATCGCAGTACACGTCTATTGCCCATATATATATATATACGCTTTGTCATCGATCAATCTTCAAGCACGTTTTTAAAACGAATTCATCTCGGGCCTATTTCGAGGCAGCTGTAAAAACCTACCCGACGAAAGTGTCGAATGATTAATTATTGCCGTTACCTCCCCTCACGTATACATTCGCAATTTGATAACGCTCGCGGCTTTGGCGACGACGACGCCACCGACGTCCGATCGCCAAGCACAACTTGTTAATACAATAAAATCGATCGGTGTGTATGGGTAGTGGAGGTGTCGGGTGTAGAAAATAGAAACCGATGTGGTTTTTAATTTCTGCTCGATCCAAGCATAAAATATATTAATATTATATTATACACGGCAAGTTTTGAATTAAGTACCAGATTACTTTAAGTCTCAGACGGTCGCTGCAGCTGGAAGCTGGAGTGTGTGATAATCATTGGACGTAATGTTAATTAAATTATTGACGCATACAATGTATCACAGCAAAAATGTGTCGATTGTGCGTATCGTGAATTATGATTATACCATTAATATAATATAATATATTCGCAGCAATTAATATTTTGTAAACTGCAATAAGTTATGGTAAGATAATAAATTTAAAAACCGAAGTCGGATAGATAATTAAAAATTTTCACAAAATACACGTGGATGTCATCATAAAATAATCTGAAAGTTTGGGTAACATATTATAATATGTCATGTCATACACGTATAGATATGATAATATTATACATATACAAGGTTTTACTGCTCGTTTATGAAACTTTTCGTTTTTGTTTCATCAATATTATTATTTTTACTTTTATCGATAAGGGTTTTAATTAACACAGGTTTCACAAAATGTAATCAATCACTGTATGCATGTATATATTGTATAGGTACTATATAATGTATATAATATATATATATTATATATGATAAATTATATAGGTACAAAGCTGAACGCTGATTAAGGCACTTTTGCAAATATTTAATACAAAGATTTATAATAGTTTCAAAACTCAATAAATACACGACACATTAAAACTTTTGGCAAACATTTTAAATAAACGATCGTCTGCAGAACATTTTTTTAATTCATCTCCTCGCGAAACAGTTTTAATGATGTAAATATTTTGAGTAAAGCCCTGTTCCCAGGCTGTTGATGATAATAATCATGATTATAGTTTTAATAATAATAATAATAATAATGATGATAATAATAATAATAATAATAATAATAATGATAATAACAATGGCGATACATACATCGTGCGCGTATATCATAATTTATTTAGAAATGTGACAACGCTGGAGCACTACAATAAAACAATGTAATTTTTTTTACGCAAGGTCGGTATCGGAAACTTATCGTAAAAGGTTTTCGAGGGGGTATCTGAAATTACTTTGTACTATATAACTTTATTGTTGGCGGCACACACACGCAGACCGGCGTATAATAAATTAAAGTCGTAATTTAAGCCGATGCTGCACCGCTGTACCTATATAAATTAATACAAGCTTCCACACACACATATTTATATATTATGCACGAGAGACGTTAAGAGTATTATGAGTTTAATCTCTCTCTTTTTTTCGATTTTTTTTATTCTACTATTATAATAGTACATTATATTATAATATGTGTTTGTGTGTGTCCGCGTATAGTGTGTGTTTTGCAGCGAGGGCCCTTTCGCAGCAACCCGACATTTCGGTCCTTTTAACCACGATGTTAAAAATTATATTATTAAACTAAGTCGGTAATTTTTTCCTTGCGGCTTCCATGATAATTCGGTTTCAAAATAAATGTGTACTCGGAAGAAGGAAAAAAAAATTCTAATTAGTGAGCCCATTGTTCGTCGTAAAAAGTCATTATAGCGGTAATATTATTCACCATCGGCTACGTCGTAGATATGTATATAATACGTAACACCGTATAACGTAATCTTATTTAAATATTATATATTTTATTAAAAATTATAACATGGCACAGCTGGGTATTGTGATAATTATTTTTCCGTTTGCATCTCAGAGTCGAATGGAATCAATATCTAACCACATATTAATATGATGCCATTATACATGAAAACCAAAACCTAGTTCACAAATTATGAAAGAATTATACGAAAAAACGTTCTTCCCGCTGAAATTATAGTAACCAATTTGTAACCACAGAATGCGAGCGTTTCTTAACATAAAAGTACACGTACTACTCCACACCTCGAGTTCCATTTTTTTGTGCTCGAGGTGCGTACGACGTTTGACGTCATCATATTATACTCACCTACATGATATAATATTATATAAAATATGAAGACGAGACGATGAAAAATAACCGACAATTATGTCGCACACTCGGCTCGCACATCTCCGTTTTCTATTTATTCTAAATCGAGATGTACTTATCGTGTTACCGCGTGGAGACTGTTTTTTTTTTCTTTTCCTTTTTCCACTCTTGCATGCAGCCGCGTGACGTGCAGCGTATATATGTGCAGTAGCTCTGCTGTCAATCAACTTATAATGCGCACGTACGCACGCACACTGCGTACACGTGTATAGGTGCACTATAACACCGTTCGGAGCCAAATAATATGTAAGGATAAAAAAAAAAAATCGAGAAAAAATACAGCTCTCCCGCGACTTTGCGTTTTTAATAGTGACGCATCGCGTTTCTGTCCGACTGCGACTTGTGTATATATAATATTATGCTTGTATATAGGTAGGCCCCCGGTGACGGTGTGCAATACAACGATAATAATAATATATAAAAGTATGTGTGTGTGTGTATAGATTTTTTTTTATAAAAGGCAAACGACGATGATGACACACGAGTACTTATACCGTTTGTAATAAAACACATGGATGTCAATCAAAATCTGAACTGCACGTTCGTTCGCAGTGTTAAAATTAACTAGTGACGGCGTTTTGAGAGATCACCGTTATACAAATATAATAATATAAGTACAGTGAAAAAACAAATGAAAAGCCTTCGCAAATTGGTGGCTGGTACACGACCCACCCTCTATCCCTCACACACAATCTGGGGAGGGTGAACATGGTATATTGAACGGGACCTTGTTCGAGGGACCTCGGCGTTCGGCCCACTTTCGTTGAGGTGTAGATTAGACGATGCATTCCATTTCATTTACTCAGTAAAAATTAATGTAAACTCGAGATATGACTTTTAAAATAATAACATTAATATTTAAATGGCTAGAATTAGCCATCCTGGAGTTATACATTTTTTGTATTGAATTTAAGAAATAAATCGAATTACCACTGCTCTATATTGGAAATCATCAAAGTTATGAATCAAATATATTATTATATATTAGAAAACAATAATATTATCCAGAGATAAATACTGTGAGACGTACCGTATATACGTAACACGCAATTCTAACAGCATGATGAGCGATAATAATAATAATAATTAAATTGTAATAGGCAGTAGGCATGCCGCATGTGATACGGAAGTGATTTGTGCTCTGTTTTTTTCTGTATAGTGTACACTTAAAAGTGTAGTAACATCACGTCTGAATTGAAATCAGAAATCCTTCAGTGACGATGATCGGATTAGGCGAGGCAAAAGTTGTCCGGCCGCTGTTATTTTCTTCGGAGCCGTGTTTGTTAAATTCAGCCCTAAATGAATTACAAAGTTACTCTTGGTAGGTAAAAGGAATAAAAGACGAATGACGGGCCGCTTCTACAGTGTCCACCACGGTTACGCCACTATGACCGCGGGCTTAGTATCCAACTACCTGTTAAGATGATTCGACTGACACAGTGCTCGTCCCGTGGGTAGCTGTATAATATATATATATAATATATTTCAAAAGCCAATGGGACAAGTAGGACGCAAACCGCAAGAGCTGTAGGGTATTATAATATTGTAGTGTGAGTTTACGACAGAAAATCCATCGACGAAAATTTTCGATAGCATACCTACGTATAGACCTACGTAATGTTTGTGAAAAACAAATATATCCCATATCATACATTTTCAACAACTACTAAATTAATAAATTAAATAATATATTTTGATATAATATAGCGTCGTACCTATTGTCCAAAACAAGTATTACAACAAATCAATGACAAGCGTCCATTATAATAATAGATACTATATAAAAACATGAAAATTGAAAAGACGATACTCTGAGGTATAATAGACAGCTGGTTCTTGAAGGGACTGTGGCAGGAAAAAAAGATGAGTATATAACTAAGAGCGAATTTTATTCTACATATTTTCTGCAAAGAAATGGGTCGAAAATATTTGGATATCAAACAAAAAATATAAAATAGAGAAGAATAGCTAGGCGAGTATTAGGTGAAGGCAATAATATAGTTTGAAGACTTAAAATAAATGTATGTATGATATTATTATATTGTTTCGATGCAGACGTTTTTATGCGTTTTCTTTATAGGTATGGGTCTTTATATCATAATTTTATTATATATATATATATGACGTGATCAAAGCACTTCGTGTTTTGATTAACATACGATGGGATTTGAAATGAAAAATCACAAGCTGCGATGTTCGAATATATAAATCAAAATAAAACGACGGACTACGGCGGTTTACTCTTGGCCATTATTCGTAATCTATGTATTTATAGCGAACGATGACCACGGTATGTGGTAAGCGGATGAAATAATTCTCTCCTGTCGGGCAACGAAATGGATTTGAAGCTCGTGAAAAAACGATGTCCATCGCGGAGGTCACCATGGTTTCTCCTTATAGACGTTTGGGCAGATCAATGTCGGGAAGGGTACATGGACACACTCGCACGCTATATATATATTATATTGTATGTAGGGGAAGAGGCAAACTACTGTGAAAATGACGTGACATTACGTAATCAATATTGATAAGTGATAACGTTATACGCGATGGGTTTTGGAAAATGTCCTGACAAAATTGGCTGACCGTTGTGTTTCCATCGTTGTGGGGGGAAAAAATGTATATATATAAAAACACCGGTCTTACCGCTGCCGGTCTATATAGTAATAATATGTTCGTGTTACGATCGTCTAGTTGTGCCTTCCACGTGAGCGTAGAGAGGACGGACAACCTCGCATTAGGCCACACACCGTCGGCGCTTTTAAATTGCATCACGTTTCCCCCTAGGTTCTTTATTTTTATTTTTATTATTCTTACTATTTTTTTTTCTTCAGTCCACTCCGTCCTGTCCATTACCCACTCCACATCAGTTTCACCTTCACCGCACGGCCGGTCGCGTCCCTGCGACGGTTACGGCACTCACACGTACCGCAAAAACGCAAAATATTATAAAACACTCTCCGCTTCTGCAGGGAAAGAAAAAATACGACAAGAAATTTTTTGATACCCGACACGCTGAAAACGTGTTTTAAATCCCAAAAGATGTCTCGTCGGACACACTACGTACACAACACCAGGCGGTCGGTTGACAATAACTCCCGAAAGCATCACGGTTTTCCCAAGTGGGACCTGTGCGGAAAAAAACCGTTTGACCACGACGCGTTTTATTTCTGAACATATTCACGTAGATAAAAAGAGTGTCGGTTCCGATGGAATCTACGATCTCTGTGGAAAGCCGACAAATTTGTTGTATGAAACAAAATGAAATAGATTATATAATAACATATTATTATACACCAGCACCACTGACCATCAATATGCACAGAGTGCTGAGTGGGCAATCGCCGGAGGAAAACACGGTGATCCACCACACTGCATCTATTATAATATACACATCTTAGCGTAAAGTGCAAATACTACTCTAGCCTTTTGCGTCACTTCGAAGAAGGGTTTAAAATGGCCGTTCCTGTGACCTTACTATTCCCGTTTGTGTATGTAATTTTAGCCTTACTGCAGCCAAGGGTAATATTATATTACCATGTCATCACGCCACACGGAATATATTAATATCATAAAATAAACCTCCGGGTATGATGTAGGTATATTGAACATAATAACTGTGCGCAAGTCGAATATTATAATATAGGACACGTCGATTTTGCTATATCTTGCTGGTGAAGTCCTATCTGCAGGGATACACAGATAGATACAGAGATTCGCATGCGGATGACCTGGAGGCATGATGGAGAGATGACAAATAACAGAGATAAAGTTGATAATATTGGTACATTCAGGATGAAATATGATATAGAATTAATATAACTTATATCAGAGGCATTCCGAAGCGCCGAAATCGCGTAGCAATACGAAATACAAACCAATTTTAACAAGGACCAAGCTCGCATTCAAATCGGAGCAAAACTTTCCACCTGCTTGGAATCACAGATGTGCGGAATCGTATACAATTTTTTTCCCCGGCCCCGCGGAGAATCACAAGGCAGCGTTTATTACCTAAATGTTTTCGTTATTTCCGGCTCAATCTGTCTCTTTATATCTGTCTCTCTCTCTATCTCTCTCTCTCTATGTTCCACAACTCTTAAAAGGTTGCCAAATATCCAGCCACGTAAATACGTGACTGTAATAACTATGGGGCACCTGCTGTGCGGAAAAAATAAACGGACGCGATCCGACTTCAGCCGCGGGCACGTGGAAACTCGGCACGCATAATATATCATAACGCAACGTATGTGCGCAGGAGGAACCGTGAAAATATGGAGTTTCGACGTACTCGGGTTTCCTTTGGATAATATACAGCCACGGGATGTGATACGAATACTGCAGTAAGTGTACAACGCCTACGCCAGCGTTCGATGATAAATAATTCGTGCACGAAATCACGATTACCAAACAATTAGAACACCTACAATATTATACATAATATTATATTATGCATTAGGTATATATTGTGTAGACTGTACGCGTATATAATGCGTATACGTGAGTTACGATTAAATCGCAATCGAAAACGGCTCGTCAAACACACTCGATTAATAATAATAATAATAATAATAATTGTTTTAATGAATGGGTAAATTTAAATTGTGTGTGTTTAGCATAAAATACCAGAAACCGTGCTAATTAAAACGTTACGCTCGATGTGAATTTCAGTTTATTTTCGACGGTTCGATGGGAGAGGGATTCGGTTTAGGCACAAAAAAGGGAGGGGGAGCTTTTGAGTAGAGTAAAAAAGACAGTTCTAGAACCAGAACCTGCTGGCAGATCCCTATGCTCTCGAGCAGAACCCTGACACACGGCAGCAGAGCCCGCCGCCGACGGCAGAACCCACCGCCGGTCGACTACCCCCACCAGCCGACGGCAGAGCCCACCGCCGGTCGACTACCCCCACCACCCGCCGCCGCCGACGGCACTCTATGGCCGCCGCCGCCGCCCGGGGAAAATAAGTTAAAAAATTTTTTCGTCCGACCGGGTTTCGAACCCGAGCCTGTGGTTTGGTGAGCGACCACTGTGCCACTGCGCCACCCCGCCACATATACTTAATTGGTAATAACTAGCCCTATTTAACTTGTATAAATGTACATATTATTTCTAATATCATTTAATGAAAATTATTTCTTATCACGAACGTGTTATCAAGCACCCGTTAACATTTGATAATGAAAATTATTTCTTATCACGAACGTGTTATCAAGCACCCGTTAACATTTGATAATGAAAATTATTTCTTATCACGAACGTGTTATCAAGCACCCGTTATTATTGTGCTCAGTTTTTATTTAAAATATTTGTACACGTTATATACGAAATAATAATTCAGGTATGTATGTTAATAAAAATATTTGTACACGTTATATACGAAATAATAATTCAGGTATGTATGTTAATAAAAATATTATTTATTATGTTTTTTTTAAAATCAACTCATTCATTTCGTCATAATCACTACCCCACCCCTCATACTTGTCCATAAGTCTATAGAGTTGCTCGTTATTTCCATCATCACTCCAATCCATTTCGACTGATGGCTGCGTCGTGTGTAATCTTATAGGCGCACGAGGAATTAACATATTCGGTGAATCTATAGATGACGATGATTCAAGTTCTGGAAATAAATCTGGCGACGATATTTCATTGTACTGCGGCGGTGTATTTTGCGGCGGTGTATTTTGTGGCGGTGTATTTTGAGGTACCGATGGTTCATGAATTGGGCTCGGAAAATGTCGTTCCCAATTATCCATCAATATTATGGGTGACTCCGGACATGTTAAATAGCCGCTATCTCCAGTTCGGTTCTAAATAATATTGGGATTTGTATTTTATGTTTTGTTTTTTAAAAAATATAAACTTACCAGGGCGCGATTTCTGAGACTGTTGTTATGAGCCTCTATTAATAGTTCAAGGGGCTGTGCATCCGGACTATATACCGGATTTTGATCCATCGGCTGATCCAAACGTCTATCGTTACTATTATCCGGTGATATACTTGGTGATGATTGTGTCCAAAGAATACGCAGTGCAGCATAATTATTAACGTTTTGTTCACGCAGATGATTCAGACGTCCATTAAAATCTTCACCTTCACTTTGTGATGAATTAGACATTTTTTTTTTTGAAATAACGTGTTTGTATGTTACAAGCTTATAACAAACTGATGGAAACGCGCTACACCTTTTTTGTCCAAATACCTACTCTTATATATATATTATCCAGTGTGGTCAAACCTTACCCAGAGTCAAATAATGACAGTGTTAAATTCCTTTTTTTTGTCCAGAACCTCTCACACTCGGTATATATTATGTCCTGCGTTGTATTATATGAAAACATATCATGGTTTTCAAACTATCAAGACCTGATCCACCATATGCGTTCGGCGCCGCCGAATATATCAACCTCATATAACATTTTAATGTATAGTCAATAAAGTAATAATGACGGTATCTCTTATTGTATAAATGATTTAATTTTTTTTTCTTAGAAAAGTAGACCCCAACGAATATATCACTGTCAACTAGGGTATTCCTTATTGTTTAGCTTTAAAAATGTATACCGTCTTATAAAAATCTCCCTATATTACCGATTTAGTCGTATTTAGACTTTCGACACCTATGAACCTAAAATTTTTATTCCTGTACTACTCTGTTAAAATTTTTATTCCTGTACTACTCTGTTAAAATTACTATGGACGCCAATTCGAGTAAATATATATTTAATATTTAATATTAGTGCGATTTTTAATATTAGTGCGATTTTTTTTTTTTCTGCAGTCTTAGAAGTAGTGCACGATTATTTCGGAAGCACGTTGGAAAACATGCTTTCCCCGTTATGCGGCACAGAAGCTCATAAAACAAAAAATTGTATGGTTTGCAGAAACAAGGCAAGTATGTTCTGTTGTTTATATCATCTAGAGAATCGGTCATTGTGGTTGGATTTCGTCACCGAAAAGTTTCGGGGAAAACCTAAATGGCTGATACCTCTATTAGCTAGGTATTCAAGCTGTGACTTTGAGTATTTTTTTAGGAAAATTTATCAGTTTGTGTATAGATTAGAATGTGATAGGGCTCATGCTAACTGGAACTTCTATTTGGCGTGCAGTAGTCTGGTTTTCGATAATGTTTCAGGGCCGAGATATTTTGAAAATCTAGCTTCTAAAACTTATAACTCTAAACGTTTACATGACGAGGACCTGGAATTGAAGAGCGTCCAGATAGGAGGTAATTATTGGCACAGTTTAATATTCAGAATTTTCCTCAAGTCATGTGATCGCTCGGATTTAAAAGTTTTAGATTACTTAGATTTACATAATAAACTAGGTCCTGAAATAAAAAAAAATCAGAAAAATATTTTGTTCCAGTTAGATATTGAATTCGATGATACAAAAGTCAGAGCTTTATATCTCGATCGTGCGTATACTTTTGGGGAAACATATAGGGAAGACCGCGTTCGTGAGCGATTATCTGCTGAGGAGGAGACTTGGTAACACTATGCAAGTATTTTAGTTTTTAAAATATTACTTAGTGAGAAATAAAATCTTTTGTTATACGCCCCATACGGTGAGCATGATGGGTGAGCGGTAGTGGGGGAATGTCATCTTATTACGTACATGTTAGGGATGGTCAGTTAGTACATTCCGCACTGTTATCGTGTTATAACGTTCGCTTCACAATAATTTTAAAATGTTTAAATGCGATCAATGTGATTTGGAATTCGTGTACAAGACCAATCTGACTGCTCATCGGAAAACACATTTGAAAATGTTTAAATGTGATCAATGTACTTCGGAATTCATGGCGAAACGGAGTTTGGTCGCTCATCAAAAAACCCATGAAGGTATTCGTTTTCCTTGCACTGAATGTTGCATTACATTCAGTTACAAGACCAGCCTCAAAAAACATTTGAAAAATATTCACGGTAAGAATTTCTGTTTAGCACTTTAAATATTTATATTATATATATTTTTATAATAGGTATCGTACAAGCCCCGATTCAGCAAAGAAATATCCGAGTCAAACCACGTGTGCCCACCCCCGATAATGTTCGTGGTAAGTATTGTTGATTATCACTTTAAATATTTATTTATATTATATTATATTTTTACTAGACACCGTACAGCAGGGAAATATCCGAGTCAAACCACATGTACCCACCCCCGATAATGTTCGTGGTAAGTATTGTTGATTATCACTTTAAATATTTATTTATATTATATTATATTTTTACTAGGTACCGTACAGCAGGGAAATATACTGATCG
This sequence comes from Macrosiphum euphorbiae, assembly GCA_949089665.1. Taxonomy (NCBI): domain Eukaryota; kingdom Metazoa; phylum Arthropoda; class Insecta; order Hemiptera; family Aphididae; genus Macrosiphum; species Macrosiphum euphorbiae. The sequence goes on along the minus strand of CARXXK010000005.1, from coordinate 8,428,993 downwards.
CACCACATATATCCGTTCCCGATATTCCGGCAGGACCGTCACGAGATACCACTCCAACAGTGCTACCAACTCAAAATGACCGCGCATCAACCGTGCGAGATTGTCCGACAGAACAGCCTACCCAAAATGATAACGTATTATCAGTACAAGATAAACAAAATACCCACGTGCCAACAGTACGAGATAATATAACGGACACATTTTACAACGACATTGATGATGATGAAAATTACGCTCAAGTCGCAGATATTATCGAGGATCTTGGATACTGTGAAAAGGAAGGTTAGTAATTTAATTTTTATAAACGCGGCATAGACTAATTAGGTTTTTTTTTTAAAAGATTCATACATTACGCTTGATAATGGAAAACGCATTTCCAGTGCCAACACTAGATCAGCAGTTAGGGCAAAAAAATTACGTTTGAATCTCGTTAAGTCCCCCGGATTTCAGTCAATATCTACATCAGCAAACAATACTATCACCTGGTATTACGTAAAAAACACCAATAATATTCAAAACTATATTTACTTCCTCGATTCGATCAAATCCGAACTAGTTAATTTACTAAAATCAATTGCAAGTAAAAATCCAATCAAGTTTAATTTAAAGCTTGAAGCGACATATAATATACCAAATGTTGAATATTCGTCGGAAAACCGTGCTTTTAAAACTTCGGCTAAGGCGATTTTCTGTGATACTGGAGTACAGGAAATTGTTGAAGAGGCATTTACTAAATTAATGAAAGAGCAAGACGAGTATGCAAGCAAGGGTAGTGGTTTCACATTACAATGTATTGACGGTTTAATGTTAGGCGTATATAAATATACACCTTTGGGCGGATCATCATACATGCCACTACCAGACCCAATAGAAAATAAAAAAGCTGTGATCAACCCTCAAAACTTAGATATGCAATGCTTCAAGTGGGCAATTCTAGCAAAACATGTTACAGGAGAAAATAAATACCGTGTTGGTGATAATTATACATCGCTCGAGGATAAATATAATTTTTCTGGTTTAACATTCCCAACACCACTACATAAAGTTAAAATTTTTGAAAAAAATAATCCAAACGTGTCTGTCAATGTTTACGGTATCGACAAGAAATTTCAACCACCAAAATTCACAGAATATAAAGTTTTTCCTCTTAAAGTAGTAGATGAAGAAAAACCAGACCATTTTGATCTACTTATAACATCAGACGAGGATAACAGTCATTATAGCTACATATCTAATTTTTCACGGCTCATCAGGTCACAAAAAACCAAACATGATGGACAATCAATATTTTGCAAACGGTGCTTCACATCATTCGATAAACAACAGTACAAATATAAATTAAATGGTGAGGCAGGGCTAGAGCAACATAAACTAATATGTGGAGAACATAAACCTATACTAGCTCAGATGCCTGAACCTGGTACAATGCTCGAGTTTACTGCATGGAATAAAACGCAACGTCATCCTATAGTAATTTATGCAGATTTCGAAGCAATTCTCAAGAAAACTGATGAGAAAATTGGAGAAAAAACAGTAGCTTTTCAACAGCACGAGCCCATGAGCTATGGACTTGTGGTTAAAGCAAATGAAGACATACCAGTAGAACTGCTTGAAAAATTTGAAATTCCAACATCACCTGTAATTTACCGTGGAAATGAAAATAATAAGGACGTAGCTGGACATTTTGTGGATAAAATTGTGGAAATAGCCAAAAAAATTGAAGAGTTACTCAAAACAAACATTCCTATAATTTTCACTGACGAACAACGGAGAACACATGCATTATGTAATAATTGTAATTTATGTAAGGTCAAGTTTTCCCTAGAAAATCATAAAGTGGCAGATCACTGCCATTTATCAGGGAAATTTAGACAGTCACTATGTAATACGTGTAATCTTAAACTCCAAACACCTAGCTTTGTACCGGTATTTTTTCATAATTTAACGAATTATGATTCACATTTTATTGTCACTCGTCTTGGTTATGACGCACATTCAATTTCGGTGATACCAAACAGTGAGGAAAAGTTTATAACGTTTTCAAAATATATTAGCAACACTTTCACAATAAGATTTATAGACACATTAAGATTTATGCCCGCAAGCTTATCAAAACTTTCAAAAAATTTAATTACACCCGGATTTGAAAAGTTTAGAGAGACAGAAAAATATTTTTCATCTCAAGATTTACCACTTGTTACCCGTAAGGGAGTCTACCCTTATGAGTATACAGATAGTTGGGACAAGTTGGAAGAAACAGTTTTGCCTCAGAAAGAAGATTTTTACAGTTCACTGTACGAATCACATATAAAAGATAAACATTATGATCATGCGAAGACGGTTTGGAATCATTTCAACTGTAAAACACTAGGGGAATACTCCGATCTTTATTTAAAAATTGATGTACTACTGTTGGCTGATGTGTTTGAAAATTTCCGAGACCTCTGTTTAAGCACATACCATCTGGACCCATCATTTTACTATACGGCACCTGGATTCTCATTTGACTGTATGTTGAAATACACTTCAATGAAGCTGGAATTGTTGACAGATTATGATATGTTGTTAATGATTGAAAAAGGTAAAGTTATATTATGTGAAAGTTATATTATGTGTACGTTCTGCAATCAGCGTGCATTCGAATTATATAGTATAGTTATTACACGCTAATAAACGATATCTGCTAATTCGTGTAAGAACTTAAAAGCGTCTACGCATTTTTTACACAGATTACATTTAAAATATTATGACGTACTTATAATATTATATTAGAATAGGTTTACAGTTGCTATGTTTCGTACACATATATTGTATAAAAGAGTAGGTACATATTGTTATACCTATATGTAGTTACCAAAATTAAAATATTATTTAATGACATGCTTAATCACAAATTATTACTCATTTACTTGTCTATTACTACAACAAAACATTTTTTCTTATAATTATCATACCGTAGGTATTACCGGTATACATTTTCTCTTCTATGCTAGAGAGTTATTTTACGTAATTTTAGCATCACGCTTAAAGTTGGTGACAGTGCAATCCTTTGAGCCTATAAACTATAGAGGATACATTTGTTAACAATAATTTACATTCTATTTAAGACATTAAATACAAATAAAATGCAATTTCATAAAATTACTAATAATAAATTAATATAATATGTTTCCCATTACTCTGCTTATTGATATTTAAAATTATATTTATAACTAAAAGTTATCATTCATATTTACATCTGAACTCAAGAGTTTTGAACGTTTATTTATGGTCAAATATTGAGTATCTGATATCAATGATATAATAAATTATGATAAATTTATTATAGGTAATTACTTATATTACTTATAACTTTTTTATTACTAATTATGAATTATGATGACACGGTATATTTTATGAAGTTATACGTTACATTACGCACGATGCGCAATAAATAAATGTTTAGTGATAATTATTGTAGATTGTTCGTAAATTAAAGAATAGGAGGTATTTATATTTTATGAAATGTATATGGTTAAATTAAATTTAAATACCTATCAGTTCTTACAAAATTATCTAAAAACAGGTCTAGGTTGGATTATTTCCATTTAAATAATAATAAATAAACTTACTTTTACTGTATAGTATGTATAATATGTAGGTATAATAACTGCATAATATCAACGATGAACTCAAAATAAAATGTCTACGCAATAAGTCACTTTCCACAAAGGATGTTTACATTGACCTCCTGTGGTGGGATAAAACGAATAATAATAATAATATCACATGAAAATCTCACACAATCTGTTGCTATAATTTACATAAAACATTAGAATTTACCAAAAACAAATTCAAATTAAACTTAAAATGATAGGTGTATATTACATTACGACTTTAGACCTATGCCTAATTGTATTATATACCTCAACGGCAATACGACATTCATCACACTATTTATTTTCATTACCACGAGTAGGATGATTGGAGGAGTTCTGACTCTTACTATAACCCACAACACTTGTTTCAGGGTTATCTCTCTAAAAAGTATTAATTATACCACTACGCAAAATTCATCTGACATAAACCGAACTGAATCATTATCATAATTGTATAACCTGATAATATCCCTTTTGTTTTGGGTATCACTTAATTATTTTGGAACCTACCGTTTATGTAGGTTTTCCGATTACAGTATTGTTGTATACCTCTACTCTCGAGCCTTTTCATAATTTTTCTACTACACAGTTTATATTATATTAAAATGTTTATTATTAAAATTAGTACCTAGTATCTATATTTCAATTTTTATAGGATATGGCGTCTATAAATAAGAACCTTCACCCCTATACTATATGAGGTCGCCCACCGATATGTACCTGGTTCAGTGATACAAGACTGGTGCGTCTCAAGGTTCTTCTTTAGATGCTATATCCTATAAACATTATAATATAATGTTATAAAGTTATATTATTAATAAATATTTTTAATATTATTTGTATGTTATGTATATTTAATCGACGTTTTATGGTTATAGATACATACCTACTTACGAAATTTCAAATCTGACTCTCTGAGTAAAATGTAATACGTAATAGTACCTATAGCAACGTATTTAAGTGTAGTATATAAGTAGGTACTTGGAACCATAATAGGTTACTAAGTAGTAAGTATATTTTTTAAGTATATTTAAGTTTGTAACCTAACATAATATAATATACCTGCGCGGTTAATAATATGCGGTGATCGATGTGAAATATATGGAGGAGTTAATTTACAGTTGTTATGTTGTAAATTAAAAAATGCAGCTATCGTAACTAGTTTCAAAATGAAAATGTCATAAGCATATACTCCACCACGATGATAATACTTCATTTTAAATTGTATAGTGACTATACTATTTAGGTAAGTCTCAGTTCTCACTGAATTATTAAAAATGGATTCTTTATTTAGCGTAAATATAAGATTTGCCACTTTATACGTTACCCAAAGTCATAGGCGCAAATAGCGTTTTGGATTTGGGGGTGGCTAAAGCCTTACTTTTATAATATTGAATAAACTTAAAACAAAATGAATAGGAAATGTTTGGGGGGCTTATCCCCTAAAGCCCCCCCCCCACTATTTGCGCCTATGCCCAAAGTATAACGACGGAGACAAGTACAACATATACGTCATGATGGAGGTATATCCTGTTGAGATTCTTCACGTAATATAATAATGTTATGTGTCCAGGCTTTAGCGGCCTTGTGGAAATCGTTTTGTTGGCCGGACTACCGCAGTGCCACGGTATATCGTTAGTTTTAAGGGTTACGTTTACTCGAAAAAGTTGCAAAATATTTAAGTCTGCGATTCAACAGCGAGAAACGATCATCGTTGACGTCAAAACGACGATTAAATATTATAATCATTAAGGTGTTTTACAATTTAATATCTATTTTAGAATAAAAACTATCTGTCCGGCTCGGGTTGATATCTTACTCAGCTATCGTATCGGGCTGCCTATAAAATTAAAAAATATTATAAGTAAAATATTACAAGTATGAAATTATTAACTTACTCTGTGGAGTAGTGACCGTGAGCCAGGGTATGTATTTTATCCTCAAGTACAATCCTCTTGTCATCGAAACTATTATAAGTCACTTTGTTTGACTTGATGGTCTTCAATTGATGTTTGAATGAACGTATAGATACATTTTCTGTCATAGTTTCCAAGGTTGCATCTCCAAACAGACAACGATAATGATCGTTAAAGTTCATGTGGTTTTTCACTACATGTCCACGGATTCCTTTTGCCCTGATCTTCTCTTTCCCATTGATCTTATATGAATAAGACTTTGCACGGAGAGCACAAAAATGTGTCATTACCTCTGAGTTGGTTTCATCGGAAAAGAGTCCTGGTATCTTCTTTCGTTCGGCAATGTAGCAAGGGTGATCTGGTGGCAAGTCTGATGTATCCATTCGATCAAGTAAATTGGAATTATTCTTAAGGTCTTTATAAAAATCTTCGGTCTGGACATAGTATACCAGTGAATCTGGAAAACAGTATAATTTAATATATGAAAATTAGTATAGTTTGAAAACATTTACCTGTATCGGTATACATGAGCTCAATTTTATCTCCATAATGGGCTTGCATAACGTTGTAGTGATAATCATACATGACGGTCTTAGAAATTTCCAACACTGCAAAACCTGTTGAAAAAATATATTAAAATTCAGCTACTATAAGAAGTATATTATATTTACCTATATAAATAGGTTTGCAAAAATCAATGATTTTATTTTCCAACGAAATGGCATTGAGAGTTTCATCGTATGTAGTACAGTGTTTAAACGTACACTTATTTATAAGCTTTTGCAAACGTTTTTCACTACAAACCAGCTCCATTTGAATTCTCTTCCTAACGGATTCCATCGTCTTCCCAAAAACAGCATTGTTTAAAAGTTTAAAAAAGTCCTTCTCAAACGCGTTCCTCGCCCTCTTTCTCATCTCAGTGTTTAATTCTATATATTTCTTAAGCCAGTCTGTCTGATTAAACTGAATAACTCTGTGAACCTACAATAAAACAAAATATGTTATAAATGAAATAAATGAGATAAAATATGTTACTTTTTCCACTACTAGTCCGTTTTTAATGGCCTGCTGCAGGTTGCGATAATGGATTACATATTTTTTTTTTGAATGGAGTGTCGCCATAAGTTTCTTAACTTTTGAACCAGGTGGGATATCATTTTTTGGTAGGAATGGTAAGTCATTGTGCTTGTCATGAAGTTCTTTCGGATATGATATATCAACCTCATATATCCGTCCTATTGGTGATGTGTCGTTCAAATCATTTAACCCATCTAGTTTGGGTTCAACCCACTTAAAACCTCCGTATGGCATGTAATGTGACATTGCGAACCCGTACAAGTTGTTACCTGCAAGTTAAATAATATATTATATTAAAGAAAATTAAATATTAAATTGATCTTACAATCCTGATAAACAAGCCATGATTTCGGTTGTGCTGGATCATAATCTGGTGTCTTTTCATTATTAGCCTTTGCATATCTCATGCTCGCCTGAGTCAAGCCACCACGAATTCCTATAATAAAATCAAGTATTATTTCACATAATATAACTTTCACATAATATAACTTTACCTTTTTCAATCATTAACAACATATCATAATCTGTCAACAATTCCAGCTTCATTGAAGTGTATTTCAACATACAGTCAAATGAGAATCCAGGTGCCGTATAGTAAAATGATGGGTCCAGATGGTATGTGCTTAAACAGAGGTCTCGGAAATTTTCAAACACATCAGCCAACAGTAGTACATCAATTTTTAAATAAAGATCGGAGTATTCCCCTAGTGTTTTACAGTTGAAATGATTCCAAACCGTCTTCGCATGATCATAATGTTTATCTTTTATATGTGATTCGTACAGTGAACTGTAAAAATCTTCTTTCTGAGGCAAAACTGTTTCTTCCAACTTGTCCCAACTATCTGTATACTCATAAGGGTAGACTCCCTTACGGGTAACAAGTGGTAAATCTTGAGATGAAAAATATTTTTCTGTCTCTCTAAACTTTTCAAATCCGGGTGTAATTAAATTTTTTGAAAGTTTTGATAAGCTTGCGGGCATAAATCTTAATGTGTCTATAAATCTTATTGTGAAAGTGTTGCTAATATATTTTGAAAACGTTATAAACTTTTCCTCACTGTTTGGTATCACCGAAATTGAATGTGCGTCATAACCAAGACGAGTGACAATAAAATGTGAATCATAATTCGTTAAATTATGAAAAAATACCGGTACAAAGCTAGGTGTTTGGAGTTTAAGATTACACGTATTACATAGTGACTGTCTAAATTTCCCTGATAAATGGCAGTGATCTGCCACTTTATGATTTTCTAGGGAAAACTTGACCTTACATAAATTACAATTATTACATAATGCATGTGTTCTCCGTTGTTCGTCAGTGAAAATTATAGGAATGTTTGTTTTGAGTAACTCTTCAATTTTTTTGGCTATTTCCACAATTTTATCCACAAAATGTCCAGCTACGTCCTTATTATTTTCATTTCCACGGTAAATTACAGGTGATGTTGGAATTTCAAATTTTTCAAGCAGTTCTACTGGTATGTCTTCATTTGCTTTAACCACAAGTCCATAGCTCATGGGCTCGTGCTGTTGAAAAGCTACTGTTTTTTCTCCAATTTTCTCATCAGTTTTCTTGAGAATTGCTTCGAAATCTGCATAAATTACTATAGGATGACGTTGCGTTTTATTCCATGCAGTAAACTCGAGCATTGTACCAGGTTCAGGCATCTGAGCTAGTATAGGTTTATGTTCTCCACATATTAGTTTATGTTGCTCTAGCCCTGCCTCACCATTTAATTTATATTTGTACTGTTGTTTATCGAATGATGTGAAGCACCGTTTGCAAAATATTGATTGTCCATCATGTTTGGTTTTTTGTGACCTGATGAGCCGTGAAAAATTAGATATGTAGCTATAATGACTGTTATCCTCGTCTGATGTTATAAGTAGATCAAAATGGTCTGGTTTTTCTTCATCTACTACTTTAAGAGGAAAAACTTTATATTCTGTGAATTTTGGTGGTTGAAATTTCTTGTCGATACCGTAAACATTGACAGACACGTTTGGATTATTTTTTTCAAAAATTTTAACTTTATGTAGTGGTGTTGGGAATGTTAAACCAGAAAAATTATATTTATCCTCGAGCGATGTATAATTATCACCAACACGGTATTTATTTTCTCCTGTAACATGTTTTGCTAGAATTGCCCACTTGAAGCATTGCATATCTAAGTTTTGAGGGTTGATCACAGCTTTTTTATTTTCTATTGGGTCTGGTAGTGGCATGTATGATGATCCGCCCAAAGGTGTATATTTATATACGCCTAACATTAAACCGTCAATACATTGTAATGTGAAACCACTACCCTTGCTTGCATACTCGTCTTGCTCTTTCATTAATTTAGTAAATGCCTCTTCAACAATTTCCTGTACTCCAGTATCACAGAAAATCGCCTTAGCCGAAGTTTTAAAAGCACGGTTTTCCGACGAATATTCAACATTTGGTATATTATATGTCGCTTCAAGCTTTAAATTAAACTTGATTGGATTTTTACTTGCAATTGATTTTAGTAAATTAACTAGTTCGGATTTGATCGAATCGAGGAAGTAAATATAGTTTTGAATATTATTGGTGTTTTTTACGTAATACCAGGTGATAGTATTGTTTGCTGATGTAGATATTGACTGAAATCCGGGGGACTTAACGAGATTCAAACGTAATTTTTTTGCCCTAACTGCTGATCTAGTGTTGGCACTGGAAATGCGTTTTCCATTATCAAGCGTAATGTATGAATCTTTTAAAAAAAAAACCTAATTAGTCTATGCCGCGTTTATAAAAATTAAATTACTAACCTTCCTTTTCACAGTATCCAAGATCCTCGATAATATCTGCGACTTGAGCGTAATTTTCATCATCATCAATGTCGTTGTAAAATGTGTCCGTTATATTATCTCGTACTGTTGGCACGTGGGTATTTTGTTTATCTTGTACTGATAATACGTTATCATTTTGGGTAGGCTGTTCTGTCGGACAATCTCGCACGGTTGATGCGCGGTCATTTTGAGTTGGTAGCACTGTTGGAGTGGTATCTCGTGACGGTCCTGCCGGAATATCGGGAACGGATATATGTGGTGCGATCAGTATATTTCCCTGCTGTACGGTACCTAGTAAAAATATAATATAATATAAATAAATATTTAAAGTGATAATCAACAATACTTACCACGAACATTATCGGGGGTGGGTACATGTGGTTTGACTCGGATATTTCCCTGCTGTACGGTGTCTAGTAAAAATATAATATAATATAAATAAATATTTAAAGTGATAATCAACAATACTTACCACGAACATTATCGGGGGTGGGCACACGTGGTTTGACTCGGATATTTCTTTGCTGAATCGGGGCTTGTACGATACCTATTATAAAAATATATATAATATAAATATTTAAAGTGCTAAACAGAAATTCTTACCGTGAATATTTTTCAAATGTTTTTTGAGGCTGGTCTTGTAACTGAATGTAATGCAACATTCAGTGCAAGGAAAACGAATACCTTCATGGGTTTTTTGATGAGCGACCAAACTCCGTTTCGCCATGAATTCCGAAGTACATTGATCACATTTAAACATTTTCAAATGTGTTTTCCGATGAGCAGTCAGATTGGTCTTGTACACGAATTCCAAATCACATTGATCGCATTTAAACATTTTAAAATTATTGTGAAGCGAACGTTATAACACGATAACAGTGCGGAATGTACTAACTGACCATCCCTAACATGTACGTAATAAGATGACATTCCCCCACTACCGCTCACCCATCATGCTCACCGTATGGGGCGTATAACAAAAGATTTTATTTCTCACTAAGTAATATTTTAAAAACTAAAATACTTGCATAGTGTTACCAAGTCTCCTCCTCAGCAGATAATCGCTCACGAACGCGGTCTTCCCTATATGTTTCCCCAAAAGTATACGCACGATCGAGATATAAAGCTCTGACTTTTGTATCATCGAATTCAATATCTAACTGGAACAAAATATTTTTCTGATTTTTTTTTATTTCAGGACCTAGTTTATTATGTAAATCTAAGTAATCTAAAACTTTTAAATCCGAGCGATCACATGACTTGAGGAAAATTCTGAATATTAAACTGTGCCAATAATTACCTCCTATCTGGACGCTCTTCAATTCCAGGTCCTCGTCATGTAAACGTTTAGAGTTATAAGTTTTAGAAGCTAGATTTTCAAAATATCTCGGCCCTGAAACATTATCGAAAACCAGACTACTGCACGCCAAATAGAAGTTCCAGTTAGCATGAGCCCTATCACATTCTAATCTATACACAAACTGATAAATTTTCCTAAAAAAATACTCAAAGTCACAGCTTGAATACCTAGCTAATAGAGGTATCAGCCATTTAGGTTTTCCCCGAAACTTTTCGGTGACGAAATCCAACCACAATGACCGATTCTCTAGATGATATAAACAACAGAACATACTTGCCTTGTTTCTGCAAACCATACAATTTTTTGTTTTATGAGCTTCTGTGCCGCATAACGGGGAAAGCATGTTTTCCAACGTGCTTCCGAAATAATCGTGCACTACTTCTAAGACTGCAGAAAAAAAAAAAATCGCACTAATATTAAAAATCGCACTAATATTAAATATTAAATATATATTTACTCGAATTGGCGTCCATAGTAATTTTAACAGAGTAGTACAGGAATAAAAATTTTAACAGAGTAGTACAGGAATAAAAATTTTAGGTTCATAGGTGTCGAAAGTCTAAATACGACTAAATCGGTAATATAGGGAGATTTTTATAAGACGGTATACATTTTTAAAGCTAAACAATAAGGAATACCCTAGTTGACAGTGATATATTCGTTGGGGTCTACTTTTCTAAGAAAAAAAAATTAAATCATTTATACAATAAGAGATACCGTCATTATTACTTTATTGACTATACATTAAAATGTTATATGAGGTTGATATATTCGGCGGCGCCGAACGCATATGGTGGATCAGGTCTTGATAGTTTGAAAACCATGATATGTTTTCATATAATACAACGCAGGACATAATATATACCGAGTGTGAGAGGTTCTGGACAAAAAAAAGGAATTTAACACTGTCATTATTTGACTCTGGGTAAGGTTTGACCACACTGGATAATATATATATAAGAGTAGGTATTTGGACAAAAAAGGTGTAGCGCGTTTCCATCAGTTTGTTATAAGCTTGTAACATACAAACACGTTATTTCAAAAAAAAAATGTCTAATTCATCACAAAGTGAAGGTGAAGATTTTAATGGACGTCTGAATCATCTGCGTGAACAAAACGTTAATAATTATGCTGCACTGCGTATTCTTTGGACACAATCATCACCAAGTATATCACCGGATAATAGTAACGATAGACGTTTGGATCAGCCGATGGATCAAAATCCGGTATATAGTCCGGATGCACAGCCCCTTGAACTATTAATAGAGGCTCATAACAACAGTCTCAGAAATCGCGCCCTGGTAAGTTTATATTTTTTAAAAAACAAAACATAAAATACAAATCCCAATATTATTTAGAACCGAACTGGAGATAGCGGCTATTTAACATGTCCGGAGTCACCCATAATATTGATGGATAATTGGGAACGACATTTTCCGAGCCCAATTCATGAACCATCGGTACCTCAAAATACACCGCCACAAAATACACCGCCGCAAAATACACCGCCGCAGTACAATGAAATATCGTCGCCAGATTTATTTCCAGAACTTGAATCATCGTCATCTATAGATTCACCGAATATGTTAATTCCTCGTGCGCCTATAAGATTACACACGACGCAGCCATCAGTCGAAATGGATTGGAGTGATGATGGAAATAACGAGCAACTCTATAGACTTATGGACAAGTATGAGGGGTGGGGTAGTGATTATGACGAAATGAATGAGTTGATTTTAAAAAAAACATAATAAATAATATTTTTATTAACATACATACCTGAATTATTATTTCGTATATAACGTGTACAAATATTTTTATTAACATACATACCTGAATTATTATTTCGTATATAACGTGTACAAATATTTTAAATAAAAACTGAGCACAATAATAACGGGTGCTTGATAACACGTTCGTGATAAGAAATAATTTTCATTATCAAATGTTAACGGGTGCTTGATAACACGTTCGTGATAAGAAATAATTTTCATTATCAAATGTTAACGGGTGCTTGATAACACGTTCGTGATAAGAAATAATTTTCATTAAATGATATTAGAAATAATATGTACATTTATACAAGTTAAATAGGGCTAGTTATTACCAATTAAGTATATGTGGCGGGGTGGCGCAGTGGCACAGTGGTCGCTCACCAAACCACAGGCTCGGGTTCGAAACCCGGTCGGACGAAAAAATTTTTTAACTTATTTTCCCCGGGCGGCGGCGGCGGCCATAGAGTGCCGTCGGCGGCGGCGGGTGGTGGGGGTAGTCGACCGGCGGTGGGCTCTGCCGTCGGCTGGTGGGGGTAGTCGACCGGCGGTGGGTTCTGCCGTCGGCGGCGGGCTCTGCTGCCGTGTGTCAGGGTTCTGCTCGAGAGCATAGGGATCTGCCAGCAGGTTCTGGTTCTAGAACTGTCTTTTTTACTCTACTCTTTTGTGTAGGGTTGATGTATTCACCACGGGTTGTGCAGAGCTTTTGTTATACTTACGGGACCGCCGAGCCCTAGGCCGAATAACTCTAGAAGCCCTCGTCGTTGCAGGCATACTAACATGGGTATCACAAAAAGTTGGTATGAACCTGGTGAGGTATAGGTAACGCTTTAGGCATACGTGCGACAAACCGGCATTGTCACCATCTCATAGAATATTATATTATTATGTGTACCTAGTTGTATACATATATGGTATATGGTTTTGTGTGACTTTGTAAACGTCGTCACGTCGATAACGACAGTCAGATTTATTAATATTATATTGTGGGACGCCTCAGCGTATTTACCGCCGACGAAATCAGTTATCTATAACAATATAATAATTTAGCATCTTATATAGAGTTATTTTACGTTACGGTTAAGTAGTACATTGAAATATTATAAATCCTATAGTATTGGTTATGATGTAGTTGACTTTCCATTTTCCAGACGAATCGCAGTGAGGTCCCAAAATTCTCGACCCGTGATCCGACGTTATACGTGGTAATGTGGTATAGAAATCCCCGAATGTGGTTCATGTGGTTTTTTTTTTTGACAAACATTGCACAAACCGTCCGATGATTTAATTGATGAGCCGCCGCTTAGATATTATTATTAACTTTATCAGACGGATATTATTATGTGAGCAGGAATGCCGGATTACTGCTACAGCATGAGTATATAGGTACACCTCTCTCTGTTTTACACTTGTGGTCGTCCACACCTGACCTACGACGTAGCAATTTCGCATTTGGCCGAGTAAAACAAATTAAGCCGACAAAACCTGGTGCCCAGACATTATACATTATACTTACTAATAGCTATAATCACGTGTGAAAATGGGATTTATATATATATTGTGTGTGTGTGTGTGTGTGTGTAATTTATAGAGAGCGTAAACGACGGCGGCGGCGGAGGACGGCGGTGGAGATATACGACCGCCATTGCCCATTGGTAAATTATAGAAAAGCGCTAAACGTACAGTTGCCAATTTTTTTTCCACTCCTCAGTTACACTGTCGCCTACAGACTGCGCCTTGCGTGTACCACTCTTCCACCTGTCCCTCATGCTCACACGTATATTATATTGCATTTTCTTACGCCGGTACAGCATCGACGACCATATTGTGGCAAACGAGTCCAAACCCGCCGCCAATACATTACTTATTAGTATTGCGTTTTAAAGAGTCTCCCGAGTTTCCGAATCGATCCGTCGATGATAGTAAAAACTGTAATGTCTTACAGTGAAACATCACATTTACTATAGCGTTGCTAAATAATATACAACAGTCCTCTCTCCAATTTATATTTAAATAGTACACTATCTTTGACGATAAAAATAACGTTATAATACGTGAATCGAATAGACAAACATCGATACCATCACCATCTCCGTTGACGGACGGTTATTATACTATTGGATATTATACATAATACCCCCAGCACCCTACATCCAAAATGTTCACCAATAGCCTGCAGTGAGGGATATGTGTGAACATTAATAAACAGCCTGCGTCCTGCACCTTTGATCCATAGGTGAATAATAATAATAGCAATAATATTGTGAATGTTCTTCAAACACCATCATCATCATCATCATCATCATCATTATCGTCGTCATCATCGTATGTTATATGTAACATAATATACCTACAACAACAGCAAGTGAACGGTTCGGTTCACACTGGTCTCTCGCGATAAGCTCGACATACGCATATACACCACACACACTCACGTACCTCTCTACGCATTGTTTGCGTGACCAGCCATCCGTCTTGGGATGAAAATGGAGTTTCCATCTAGGTCCCATAGACTTTATAATATCGTTGTCGTACGCACGACGAACGTAATGTACATAGTATAAGTAGTATTGTGTTATATACACCATCACACATGGCGTGTAGAATAATAACAATAGTGCTATTAACAATAATGTTATTATAATATTTGTTCGGTCGGTGCGCGACAAAACGTCGACGAGTCACGTGTACCCGATTACAACATTATTATAACGAGCTGCAGAACCAGACGGGAACCGCCTGCACGTGTGTGTATATAGAACTGACTATTGCAGCCACACGGTCACCAGGTATGTAGGAGTTGAGTGGTATTGGGCGGTGATGTTGGGGAGGAGGGTCGGATTTCGAGAAAATAGAACTTTTCGAAACGAACGTGTGTATACCTATAGGTCCTATATGTTATGCAAATTGGCGTTTATATTGTATAAGATTTAATATAATATTATAATATAGTACAGCGCCAAAATACACCTCTATATAAGTATGACGTGTATCGCATATAGTTAGGTTTGCACGGTGCACGCGTGATAACTGCAGAATACTAATGTCGTGTGACGTATTTTTTTCCGCCAGAGACTGCACCAAACTCGAAATAGTGAATGCCACTGCCGTACACGACGACCCATTACAATAAATTATGTTTAAGTACCTAATAATATAACCTATTGTTCAGCCTATTATATATAAATATATGTATACAGTATACATATAGTGGAATAACCGTTAGTCGAATAATAATAATATAAATAATCTGCATACAAGCCATGAGTATAAAATATTACAATCCTTATCACAGTGTAACAAATAAGGGCAGGTGATTACATTATGGATTGATAGCTGCTGTACTTTCGAATAGTAATAAGAGGAAACACCCGAATTCGTCAGTTCAAAAAATACCACAGCGTGTGTCGTCAGATCACATTATTGTGATGTGTGGTGGATCCATGCCCGGAGAATGGTGTTTAATGCAAGGATATATATTATGTCAAAAAAATCCAAACAATATCGCTGAGTGCCGACTCTGCCATAATAATATTACCTTATACGTCGCACACCGAGTGCGGTGAATCCGGAGAGCACGTTTTTATTATAATATATTATTGAATAATACAATATAGATACTACAGCTGGCTGGCTGGCAGCGTCACGTGTACGCAGTATATTATAATTTTTTTTTCTAGTCTGGTCGGGTGTGTACACTGTACGAGGAGAACGCTGAACAGACATTTTCGATATTTCCAAAGCGGAAATTCATTTCACTACTCGACGACACCCGCCAAACGGTGAGTGTGAGAAACGTGACTATACGGAGAGGGTGGGAAATCAATCACGCCGAGGTGCGATTGATTCTCCTGGACACGGTAAATCGCTCGCGACAGGACATACATAAATTCAGATTATATCATACATATAGGTGGGTAAAAGTGGATGGATAGATCGAGATAGATGGATAGAGAGGGAGGAAATTCCTGACAATGGGTATTCGATTATTTTCTTTCAGTGTGCTAATAGGTAATAAATTCACGTGCGAGACGATTCGAAAGGAGAAAAAATAAGTAGGGGGGTTAGGTTACGAATATCCCGACGGAATCAATAGCATTCGAATTGTGATTTTTTTCATATTTTATTAAGTACAATAATAAACATCACGATTTAACACCGTGCTGTGTATATATTATGCCCGTTTTCCTATATACGACGTTTATGTATAAGTTATTTTAATTTCATGCCGTACACACACTCTTAGATGATATACATTACGCGTTATAATATTATATTGTTATGTGTGTGCTACCGATTGTAATTAAAAAACAAAATCCTGTCGAAGTTCTCCTATAAACTCAAGAAAGTTTCAAAGTTAACCGAAAACGGTTTAAGCGGAATTCCTGTGTACATTATGGCATTATGCACATATATCATGACTTTATAAGTATTTATACGAATTCGTATCATTATGATAATGGTTTTAAAATATTTCCTAAGCTCCTTTGTTTATCCCCCCACAACTGCATTTCTGCGAAAAGAATTTATAAGCCGTTTTTTTATCACTGCTGTCTGCTAGGATAATACAAAATATTATAATAATGATATTATAACAAATAGATAATGTAAAAACTATAATATAATATATTAAATAAAAAAAAAAAAAATGTTTTGTTTTGCAGTTATAATACAGGTTCCACGCGGAAACCAATAAACGACAATTCAATATAATAATATTAAAAATCTACGATTAAGTCATAAAGACTATTGGTTTGGTCCCTAACACCACTCTCGGATCATACCTTCTGCTACACCCCTCAACAGCCTCCTTCAGATACGTATGCATCTCATGTTAGGTTGGCTAACCTACATATACATATTGATATACATATTTATACGGTAAGTATGTTTGAAATAATGAAGCATTATATGGAATCATCATATTTAACCCTGCAGTAAATTACAAAAGTTGTCCAACCCGTTCTATAAGACTCACGATTAGCCATTTAGGGTAAACAATCAGACATTAATAAAGTATTGTGCAATGGTTGGCGGCTGGTCTAACGATGACATATTTTTTGAAATAACGATGTACTTAAGCTAGAGCATTGCTGCACGAGCATTTTGCGTTTCGGCTTAATAAATCAATAATAGCTATATAGGCATTGGCGCAACTACACATTTGAACTAGGGGGTGCTTAAGCTCCAGGTTTTTTTGTGATTCAATGAGACCTAACAAATAAAAATTTTCTAGGGGGTGCTAATTTTGACTTAGGGGGTGCTAAGGACCCAAAGCACCCCCCCGTAGTTGCGCCAATGTATATAGGTATGAAACTTGTACTTCTCCGAAGAGAGTGGGCGCAAGATTTTTTCTAACTTTTCTAATTTTTCAATTTCTCCAAAATTATCCGTTTTGACACTTTAAAGTATGAGGTCCCTCAATTACGTGCGTACATTTCGTTTTTATTTTAATATATTTTTTGCGTCCACCTATATAATATTATCGTAGTTTGGGTAAAAAATAAAAAACATTAATATCACCGACGAACCACCGAGCCTTAAAGCGTCCGTCACTATTTAATGAAAAAAACGTCTTCGGACCACGACACGACGTATAAAATATATAAGTTTTCCAGCATATATAAGGCATATGAGTCATATGTATCTACAAGAGCGGAAATGTTGGAAATTGTAAAAGTTTGCGCGTTATTGCCGCAGACAGAAAATTATTATAACTCGTGAGAGTCGAAAGCACGACGTTTTACTATTATTAATAATGATATTATCGCACACATAATATATTATATAAGAACATTTATCGCAGAATCAATTGGGAGATGAAAAAAAAAAAATCCCTATCGCGTCAGAACAGTATTTATGCATGTACGACCGACAGTAATTACAAAATCGTTTCAACCCGGTCGTAGGTATATGTGAAGATGGCAAGCGACCGAGGTCCATACTCGAGATGATATAGTCATATAAAATATTATTACCTACCCACTTCGACTGACATCGAGTATAATATTAAATCGTACGACAGTGTTTTTTTCCGATTTCATTTTTAGTTCTAACCCTTTGTACACGGTATAGTGCCTGCGATCGAATCAAACGCAGAAAAAGCATCTGCACGCGGCTGTATTATATAAAAATATAATAAGTAATAACATTTACGATGCTTGTAATCGAAATATCCCGCGTCGTCGACGCACAGTAAAATAATTATCCCCCCGGAAAATAATAATAAAACCCGATCGTAATTTTTATTTTTATTGAGCGCGGCACGTGTACGTTATAATTATTTGAACATCGACGTTAATATTATTATTATACGTAGGTCATACATTCTGTTATATCTGTGCGATTCCACTGCTGCAGTTATTGCGCGAATACTTGAGCTCGATTTGCAACGCATAAAACCACTCTTGCTCGTGTAGCTTGTACACAATATATTAATAATTGCATACTATTATTGCATTGCGTCATATACGAGCACGTACCTATTATTATAGGTAAAATCTAGTGTAATAATAGTTTTAATAAATTGTTACCACAATTTATAATAATATAATATAATATGAATGTATATCGATAGGTAATGGCCCCGCTGCAGCTGGTTCTCGCTTCAGCTAGAATGTTAATTTCCTGCCGCCCCGGAAAACTGAAGCGGCATACATTATTATAATATGTTCGATTATTTATACCACACGTGGTATTATTAGGTATGCTATGATGATATCTTATCATTTATGAGCTCGTTTCCCCGTTATCGACGTAATATTTTGCACTCTATCTCAAATGATTATAGTACGACAAATGGCAATTTGTTAATATTATATCTGTCAATACCTACGTAACGTTTTACTATTAATATATTATTATTCTCTTCGACGTTTTCTAATTTTCATACATACCAAGGTACATCATTATGTAAGAGAAACAATACGTTAAAATAGAACTTGGTCAAAGTAGATCCAGAAAAGTCATAAGCACGCGTAAAAAACGTAAAAAACGAATGTGCATCTATGCGAAATCTATGCTTTGCACCTATTGTTATTATTCCTAATACAAAGAGAAGTGCAAAAAACCGTATTTGTGCACACACAATAAGCATTTTTAAATTTAAGTACGACAATTTTTCCATATGTCTTCAATTTATCGTTGTTATGAACGCTTTCCTCGCAAAAAGTGACGCAAATAGTACGAATTCCCAAGAGGGCTTAAGTCCCCGGTTTGTTTTAATATTGTAAGAGAGATCCAGTAGAAAATATATTGTACTTGTACAATATACAATTTAAATATAAATATCTATGTCACCGATATATATATATTGTTTGACCAACATATTATTTAACCGAAGATAATAAAAGAAAAATCAAAAAATCAAATGAAAACTAGGTAACGAAAAACTCATTTTTCTCGCCGTGATATTACATAAAAATAAATTTCTTGTCTGTGGCCGCAGATATCCACGGGACGAATTTCACGTCCGACCCTCGGGACAGACGCAATTCGGTAATTTCATTTACCAGTTCAATCCCATTCTTCTGAACATCTACCTATCTATATCTACCATTTTCTTTCCAACTTCTCTGTGAGTCGTGGAACGGCGAATCGTGTATTCTGGACTGCGTGGTGCTGCGAGGAGGGCTGCAGAGATATATAAAGTACATATTTTTCCCTCGCCTGCTCGAATATATACGCACTCATACTAACATGCGCTGCAGACTTCCGGTAAAGAATCGTTTTTCATATTCTTATCGATCCGATTCTACTAGACCCGTCTTCAAGATAAATTACGGGCGTACAATTTTCACTAAATCTTGTTGTTGTTGTTGTTTTTTTTCCTCCCCAAAACACCCGGGCGATAAAAATAATGGCGCACTTATTTTGCGCCAAACACTTTTTCTCTCGATGATCTTTTTTTCTTTCCTCTCGTATAGTTCTCGTTCTCCGTCGCTTTTCATCTTCGGATACGACGCGGCCTATAGGTATCACATCATATAGGTACTATGGTCGTCTGAACGCCACCGCTGCTGAGGTGTATACCTAGGCACTAGGGTGTATTCTATAGGTACTGTTTTGCCCATTGTATATTATTATCTATATGCACAAATTACTATAATGGTACCGTCGTACGATGCAGGACCCTGAGCACTCTCAAGTTCAGAAAAAGCTTTTTAAAAGCGTGACGGAGCTTCTAAAACTACCATGTAGAGCCGCGGAGGACACGGAAGGGCGTCGTCCGTGGCCCGCCCTGAGCTGCACACCTGGTCGGCCAACTCGAGTCCGGAAACTAGCGAGTGATAGATTGATGCGTTCGAGAGCCGGACACGATCCATCAATCAATATATAATAATATATTATAGTGTACACATATTATCAATCCCGCCACAGGGCGTGTATATGAGCGAAGTCCAAGAGGAAATAAAGCCCTTCGACGTCTTCGCGCATGCGTCTCATAGTCTTTAAAATTATATCATATTATATTCACGAGTAGTTGCCGTCATCGCGACCAGCGAGAATATTTCATTTATAATATTGACTATTGTAATATATTTGGGCCTAGATGAGCGAATACTCGCTACGATTCTCACTGCCACGTTACTATAATATTATACAGCCAAATAATGTTTTTCGTGATTTAATGGAGCGTATTAATACACCTAATATTATTATAACGATGCCATAGAAAAATTATTAAAATACAGTAGAATTAAAACTACCAGCGTTGTACTACTTAGGCACTTTCCAATTTTACTGAGCTCCCAGTTCAGCACTGTCTTGACGATTCGCGATGCAATTTAATCTAAATATAGAAAAACCACCCGACCGACTATAATATTATATAATGTTGTTCCCTCTACTACAGCCGTTGTTCGCCAACTTTAAGCAATAATCGTTCGCTGCAGGGCGCAGTGCATGTTGTCGTTATTAGGGACCGGAAGTTTGGCTTACTGAAAAATAGGTCTATAATATTATATACGTGATGCGCTTAGGGTTTCAAAACGACTAAATAATATTACATGTCCTCTAAAATGTAAAACAAGCCTCATTTTTTTTTTTGCGAATATAATATGAATCAACCAATTTTGATGTCCCTTGCACAGATGTTGCGTGTGTTTTTTGAAAAATCGAAGACCTATAATAACAAAATATGTTATTATGTAAATATATACAAATAGGTGAATACGAAATACATAATAATAATAATAATAATATATAGTCTTCATTCCCTCCGAATTCGCCGTGATGTTTTTTCGATAATAATTACACACAATATGTGTCCGAATATGCGAAAGTATGTGCAAAATAAAATGTTACAAGTAGTAAAATGTATGCGTTTGAGCATTACAGAAGATCACAATCGATCAGTCACACTTTCCGGACTATTTGGTAGTGTACACTGCAAGACGCACTGGAAAATTGCACTTTGAAATATGTAAATGCATTACAGTTAAGGGGATTCGATCCAGCGTATTTATTTCATGATTTAGACCTAAAAGCCTGACAAAAATACGCCTACTTAGAATTATCAGATTTCAATTCTGTAAAAAGATTCGAGTTCATTGACAATTTTCCTAGGTTATTGTGGGAATCAATTTTCGATATTTTTTTTAGAATTCACGTTAAATCATACTTCGATTTCTCAATTTTTTGAAAATTGTTTGTGTCTTTCTTTAAAAAGTTAAACAGTTATTCAAAAATCGACTCCCACAATAACCTAGAAAAAACCTGTATTTTTTTTTACAGTCACAATTACTTAAATATCTCGACATTTTTTCAAATTATCGTAGTAATTATTATCGACGAAACGGTTACGGCCATACAGGTATATATATAATAATATTATATACAACAAACGGTGATGCAGTTTCCCTGCACCGTGTGAAAGCCAGCGTCTGGGATCGTCGATCGAATTTGACATTTCGCCACGAGTTTCGTGCCTACGATACAATAATAAACTACTGGACTACGTGGATTTCAACGAGTCTCTAGAATAATCATTTATCATTATTATATAGTGTGCAACTGCCGATCGATCGAGCTAGGCCCGACGCAAGATTTATATTTAAACGCCAGCGGTCCCCGATGCCCGGCGGTATACGGTCGAGTATTTATTTATATAATATACAAAATATAATATATATATAGATAGGTGCGTACACCTCGATTTATCATCGCTTCTTCGCAGTTTATTGTTTCCGATCCAATAATATAAGAAGACATTCGTACGGTTGTAGCAGCTGTCTCAAAGTGTTACACACCTATAATATTCTAATATGTGCCAGCTCGTAACACCGCATAACCACGTAGGAAAATTAAAGATTATTTTGCACATATGATCATACTCGAAATATAGATCATAATCAATTCTGCAGTCGTAAAATAATTAATGGTTAGTGATAATTCAGCGATTTGTAATTTATATATTTTAGCACACAATATGGCAAAATTGATATTTGATGGCTTCGCGTGGGGTTTTCTTTAAACAAAACATATGATTTCAACCATTTCTAAAACAAATAAAAATAAATACAATCACTTACGACGCAAGTAAACATTTTTTTTTGTTATTTGGCGTGATGTAAGTGACACGTGGGTTTAATTTTTAGCCGTACCTTGTCGGTTTATTATTTTAGTGGTGGGAGCGTGGAGCGATTACAACTCAGATTTTCCGTGGTATTTGGTCTGCCAACGGTATCGATTTCTGGTATACCTATTATACCACGTGTTCCGTGTAATACGTACATAAACCAGCTCACATTATACGAACGTGCGTAGGACTGTAGTACTGTACAGAATAGTATTATAATATAATCCGTCCCAGGTACCGAGAGAAAGGGATTTAATTAATTAGGGTTGCTATTTTTTTTTCATTATTATTCGCACTGTTCGCAAGGCAAAGACTGCATTGAATTCTCGGATGATGCTTATGCCCACACTCTATCAATCCGGATGAATGGAAAGCGCAAATTCTTCCGGCGCGAGAATTGAAAAGAAATATAATATTTTAATAATAATAATAATATATACACGAGGGGAAGAGAAATATAATAACCCACGGTGCCCCTAGAATTTTGTACACACAACTACTGCTGCAGCGTATAATATAATGGTGGGCACACTCATACATAATGCGCCGGCATCGCCACCGGCTCCTCCGACCCCACCCCGCCACCGACGACTCTATCACCTTTTGCGCGAAAATAATGATGGCCGAGGGGCGGTCGGGGGGTAGAAAACCCACCCCTACCCTCCCCTAGCCCGCCGTCCGCGTTCGGCCGAATACATCACGCACATAAATCATTTCGGCGTCGAGGGTCCAAGGGCACTCGAGAGCGAGAGATAGGAACCCGGCGAGAGTGACGTGCGGGTCGACGGGCTCGGAGGTTCGAGCTGCACACATTACATGCAAAACCCGCGACCAAAATGAATAGGAGAGTACTTGTGCGTATTATATTTATTTTTCCGCTTTTTCCCAAGCTCGCCACTGCGGTTGGATACGTCACGTAGACACGCACACACACACACCCATGCCCACCCGTGTACGTCGTAATATCATTATATTATTATCTACCTGTGCGGCGCACTCGCTTCTTACTTACTTAGACTCGTCCGCCTGCGTATATGGGTAATTCTCGTTGCCCGCCTGTACCTGCCGTCCGCTAAAGTTTAATAATTACAAATCCTCGAGAATTACACGACAAAGCCCACCACCCCCCACCACTGAAAGTTTCTAGAAAACTACTTTTACGACACGGTAATTACCTGCGAGCAATGTTACACCCTGCTATAATACCCCGACAGTTATTTTCGAGGCACACACTACAGCAGATGTGTACTAATACGTTTTCTGCGTCTACCAGTTTGGAGCACTCAGCCGTCGCCTCACAACGATATTAATAAACAATAATTTATTATCATCAAAATATTGTTATTAATTATTATTACTATTATAGGTATTATTGTTACGGTTATTATTTTTGTTATCGTTATTATTAATATTATACACCACCGGGCGCTAGGAATACAACAAAACCTACTTGGAGGGCCGTTGCTGTTGTGTTTAGTTATTGTTCGTAATCCTCTGCCGATTCCTCTCCGACCGAACGAGTTCGTTATAATAATAATAATATGGACGATAAGGTTATCTATTTTAACCAATACCGTTGGGATATCGCAATAGATATTTTATCTAATATACCTTTTTTTTCGAATTACCAATAGCAAAACTATAGAAGTTGTACTATACACATTCAAATGAACAAGGAAAAAAAATCGGTTTAGCGTTGTGTGTTTCATCACGGCACAATAATAATATAATTGACAGGAAAATATTGGTTCTTACATTTCCTAGAAATAAAACATAATTAAAATAGTAATCATATAATATTGCAACGTCGTAAAAAATACCACTCGTGATATATTTTTCAAGACCATCTGATAGATAAATTAGCCCATAAGAAGCAAGTTATTACGTATTATATGACATTAATAGAATCAATAAGATATACTATTGTATCAAACGGTTAGTATAATGACATGTATTATAAAATATATAGTCCGATTTTGAGATTAATATTATAATACTATACTTTGACTGTAACGTCGAAATACTGTCTGATAAAAGTTTAGTTTGGCATGTGGATTGGACCGGATTTATGTCGTTCTGTGTCATAAACAGGATTTTTTCCAGAGGCCCCCTCTCTCCAACGACTACAAATCTATTACCGTCGTGTTATAAACATGTTAGCTGTAGAAATCAGCACTCAACACAACTTTACAACATTCATAAACATTTAAAAAAAAAGTAATTGTAAAAAAATAACAATTTTTTTGATTTTTGATTAATTTGACATTTGACGTGTTCCAGTGAGGAGCGAACTATATGGTTGGCAGCGTCTATAAATAACCATATAGGATGGCAAAATGAAACGAAAGTAATAAAATATAATAATAATATAATAACAATCGTAAAACTTTAACGTCGATTTTTATTCGGAATGACATTTCATACTTTGTAACAACCGTCACGGTAACCCGGTATGACTTTACAACCAGCTCTGCAACTTCCAAACCTATGTAGCGACGGTCAGGGCATATTGTCGCCGATGTTAATGTATTATAGATAGTATGGTATACGAATATATTATTATGGTACAGCGACGGTAAACGTAATAATATTTATGATGGATCGGAACTCAAATGACCTGCGATCTCTACCGGTGCTCCCTCTGTATGACGATATATTATTATTAGCACCCGGGATGAAACTTTTTTCTTAAATTATTATTTACTATTCTTTAATCTCACGCAATTGTCTTTATAATCGTCCGGGTAACTACTGAAGGCGTCATAAAAATACGGCAACAATACATATTATAATATTATTATACTTTGAACGTGCCATATTAAATGCCTAGTTATTACCCCTTAAAAACCGTCATTGCTTCGATCAAAATATTATGCAGTATTATACCCTCGCACTCCACACCTGCTCCGAACAATAATAATAACAATATTTTCACACTCGTCGTGTGTGCAAAAAAAAAATTCGGGTTCAACGCACCTATAGACGGAGTGACAGAGAAGGGGAAAACTTCGATTCACCTATTCGATTGGCAGCAGTATTTATTCAAAATTAATGTCTATACGATTTCGACGATGGTTTTGTTATCTCGTTTCACTAATACCACGCATCATCGATAACAGTACCTAATCATTGACCTGTAACGATCTGATTATTATAATACAGAGGTACACCACATTTGTCCGTCATGTGGGTGCATGTTTTAATTTAGTACCCGAAAGGCGTCAATTTTCACTACATTTAAATTTCGCATGCACGCAAACACTGAAATACCTCGCACGCGCCTCATCCGTATCAAAACAACGATGACCATCGACCGTGTACTGCACACATAATAAAATATAACAATGACGATGGCAATAAAAATGACTAGCATAATACTGCGGCAATACAGATATTTTGCGATTGCAATTATTTAATCTGATTTTATAGTCAATCTAATATTGTTAAAAACCTAATTACATTATATTTATTTAAATCGTCTAATATTTTTCTACGACCAGAATAATATATTGTTAAGGGAAATAGTATAGCTGTTCTGTAGATTTCCACGTTGTGCAGAATTTTATTTATGCAATGTTCATTGGGAAATTCGTTGCCAAATATTATTTAGGACCTTTTTACTTCGACTAATTGTTTGGTCGCAATTATTAAATTGTAAAATAACAAAACTATTTATTATTTATAACTTTCACTTAGAATATTATCGTTTCGTACATTTTAAATTTAATACATTTAAAATATTGTATACGGTGTCCATAGTAATCGCAAACTATAAAATATTTCTTCCTGAGTAATACAATGTTTTATAGTAGCGTAAAACTGTAAACAGTGTAATTTAACCATATACTAAATTACGGGGTACATCACTATAATACTAACTGCAATTTTCAATTTCGACGACAGATCATTGTGCACCGAACGTTATGCGATTTACTGCCATCTTCGACACAATATTTGGCATTAAGTGTTTTACTGTCTACTGCAGTTCTCCCCGAACGAAACACTGTTATGTCTAAACGTACCATAATAATTAATATAATATATTATTTTGATTGATATCTCGTGGTATATAAATCACGGCGATTTCCTATAATCGTGTGATGATGAGTCATCGTCGTCCGCTTAACTTGTACAATATTTTCCTTTCTTCTATTTAGGCGCATGTATCATTATTATCCATATTATATATTATACTATTATATATATTTGCTGCAGTCCCGCGGCTGCAGTTAGTGTCGGAGAGAACTGCAGTCATCACTGCATACAATAATAATATTGTACAAAGTGCAAGCATTTTCGAAAATCTTGGCACCGGAATAAAATGTGTACCAATACTGATAACCGGGGTGAATCGAGACAGTTGGACAGAGTTCAATGGAAACTCGCCCCTGCAGCCGAGAACTATTATATACGGCGGCGATGACGTCTAAAGGGCTTGTGTATTATGTTGGCCCATCAAGATTCTGTCGTCTAAAAACTCTTTTGAAACTTTTAAAAGGTTTAACTCTTCTTATTCCCGCCTCGTCGGTCACCCCCGCCGTCGGAAAAGCGAGCGGGTGATATTAATAATTTATTATATATATATACACCGAGGATCAAGCTCAAAACAATGCGACCGGGTGGCAGCTCGCGTCGTTTTAATTAGATTTCTGAACAGTGACGGAAGGTGGCGGGCGAGAAAAACCGCCATTATAATATTATTATTATTATTATTATAATTATTACGATTATTACTATTATTATATTCAAATCCGGTTGATTCGGTGATAATTATATTCTGTATTGTTGTCAAAAACGTCGTTTTTCTTACAACTCATTGTATTCCCGCTCACTTTAATAGAGTCTGTGATATATTACAAGTGTTATTATGTTACTGTGTGGCGTTGTGTGTCCGTAGGTCCGATTAAACGTGTACTGAGTGCGAGAGCACGTAGAACAATTGTAACATAATTGTCGTAGAATTATTCAAGTCACGAACAAAATGACTAAACTTGTGAAAATCTTAAAAACGGCTGTACGGTGCAGATGAATTATCATTTATTATAATTGTAATACCTCGCAAATAACAATTCGGCGCCGCAATGCCGCAAGAATTTCAATCCGCGACTATAGTCAATAACTGTTTACAGATAACAACTCTGCAAAAGTAAATATTATATCAGATAGTAAAATAATATTTTCATCCCGAGATTAAGTACCTCTAGATGTACTATTATTATAATATGCAGTATCGATTCGTTAAATATTATATTTCAAGTTTTTTTTTTAAACAAAGTCTTGATTCCATATTATAGGTATAACTTAAGAGAAATAAAAATCAGTTATATTTATACCTACCATCAGAGGTACTTGTGAATAAATAAATGAAAGAAATTATTGAACTTCTGAGGAGCTGCTCGCAGTATTTAGAATTTCATAGTATATAAAATATAAAATAAAATATTATTATATACAATATAACACTTATTATTGTGGTTTATATGAAACTGGTGTTCAAAGTAATTTTACATTTTATATACCTTGTTCATTATAGTTCCATAGAATTTTTCATATATTTCACTATAGTGGATTAGTGGATACTTATGTGGATATTTTCATCGATTTTCCAAAAGGTATTCCATAACGCATTATTACAGCTGTACTCAATATAAACGTATGTGTATGTATAATGTAGAAAACATGGTATTTTATACTACACAAATGACGTTGCAAATAAATCGTCACAAGTAATAGTGGAAAAAAATAATTTATCGTCCGACAAATTAAAACAAACCAACAGAAAATAATTTTCACATAGTAAATTTACCATACGATTCCCGTGGGCATATAGTTAATGCAGAGACATAAATATAATTTATTTTTCGATTCGGTACATCGATGGGAGGAGAGGTATTGTTTTCCTATTATAATAATTTATTTCACCTATCGATTTACTCCCATTTTGTTATTTATATATTAAAGAATACGTTCGATAAAACCAATATATAAATATATTATATGTATATCGCATCCATACATGTAAATACAACTCAGAGTTTTAAGTCAAACATAAATATTTTTGTGTAAAAATATTGAAATTAATTGCTCCGGTTTGTTTTTAGGTATTATTATATAATATTATAATCATACGATTATTTTTTAAGTATCTATGATTTTGTATATATTATATAATAAGCTATAAAACGAAACTTATTTCTCACCTTTCATAATATAGATAAAATAAAAAAAAATTTGAAATTAATGTATTCAGAAAACAATTGCACTTGTAATGTAGAGACTATTATATGTTTTACTTCCTCTTAAAATATTTATTATGAGTATCAAGGATAAATGTTGCGTCTGCGATAGTTGTTGAATTTATTATAAATTATATGTTTCCGGATTCAATTTCTATTCACGAAGTGAAAAGTTTGATAAAACTAAACCATTTTACTTTTTTATAAGCCTGTCAAATCCTTTTAAAACTTAAAGGCTAACCTAGAAATTTCTTCGAAAACGTTAAAGGCATTTTAATGTTTTGGTGGTTTTATATACATATAATGTCGACTTCTAATAGTATATCCATCGATCAACAACCCTAAAATTGTCTAGCCGCGGATATTGCACTAATCATATGGTATACTTATAAGTCATATATAAATTTAGTCTGAAGTCCAAAACAAAGATTATGATGAATTGTAAAATATAGCATAGTCTATTATAATCAACCTATTATTAATTTAAACTGTTATGAATTATATTGGTTTGATAACGGTCAGATACTAATATGATAATACTTCAATAATCTCAACGAACAAACGCACGTTATTGACATTTTCAGCGTGAAACATCTTGTGTCGAATTGTAATGTGTCGGTTAGGTGAAATCGCATATACCTTTCAGTATTTAAAAAAATATATTCGCATGACTTACTACGTAGCTATTTTCGTTCATCGTTATAAGCCCAAAAGTCAGCTATTATTGACAGTTCCCATTAGATTGCATGTCGTATTTTCGTGCTGGTTTTCCGTCCGACCCGTCGCCGGTCCATTTGTTAAAGGTCCGAGCACAATGCGAGGATTCGAAACGAGATTTGTGCGCACTGCAGCCTCCCCGGCGTGGCTACTGGAATTTTTCGTTTTACGTTCCATAGAAAAATGGTTTCAGCACACAAGTCACGATCTGTAGATTCTTATTTTTCTACCCCAGCCGTCTGGTCTCCGACAGAAACAACAATAACTAACGTTTGCCGCCAGACCTCTCAAGTCTTACATTAACGTCGGTTTGTAAAGAGAAACTAATAACTATATAACTTGTGTGTGTGTGAGTGTGTGTCTATATAAATTAGAAAAAAATAAAAGTTTACCATCGTATATCGACGGATTCGCTAAAATAATAAATAATAATAACGGTACGACTATATTATTATATGGTTGTAAAATACTATAATATAAGAACACTCGAATCTTGAAAAAATATAGTGAGATTCGTATGATAATATTATAGTTTCACTGTTTTGCACGCATTGCGCAGGTATATATTATTATTATTATTACCATTATTACACCAAGCAGCAGACATCAAATTATATAAAATTGTGATATTGCGAATTAATATTTTTCAAATTCCCATGATGACTGAAATATGTGAAATCCAATTATCAGCCCCATACGCGTTATTACGGACAGTTCCGCGCCGGGAAAAACGGATAAGCGTCGGTTTACTGTAATTGAAATCGAAGTTATGTCTAAACTTTGTCAGTGGATTTAGTACACACAGACAAACACACCGTACCCAATTTATATAATAATATTATTACATGTTATGGGTAATTATCGACGAACGCGTGGCATTGATGCCAGCTCGGCCCTTTACATAATACATATACTTATAATAATTAACATTTTACAAATATACCAATAGATTATTTAATAATACATTTTAATTATTCAACGGTCATAATAATATTTAAGGTGCCATATTGTTTTTATTATTCTCGCGGTATTTGTCAAAGTAATATAATATTATGTATAACCGTCTTAAATATCATTATGCCTACATTTACGTATATTATTATAACGACGGACACTGTTAAATAGCATAATAATATTTGTCACCATACCCTGGCTGTAGGTACAAAAACTGCAGCTGTACTACAGTGTACTTCTGTCGCTTTTTGGGT
Organism: Macrosiphum euphorbiae; assembly: GCA_949089665.1. Lineage (NCBI taxonomy): Eukaryota > Metazoa > Arthropoda > Insecta > Hemiptera > Aphididae > Macrosiphum > Macrosiphum euphorbiae. Next base: position 8,397,676 of record CARXXK010000005.1, on the reverse strand, counting down.
AAAGGTCCGGCGGGTGTGTTTCGACGGGGTGGGATCGCTTGCGTGACGAACGAAAATTAGACGTGTGATATAACAACACTTATTATAATACGTATAATAATAATATGATACGATCGAATACAGCTAACGAATTGATCGAGATTCGTCGCCCCGACGATCATAGTTATATAATATTATTAAATTTCTCCGACGATATTTCGATTATATTTTATCGTCGACAGAGCTGGCGCTGGCCCGACGTCGATCGACGGTGTAAAAATCGGGCGGTTGACGGGGAAAATAATAATGATAATAATATAAAAACACGGTATTGTATATAATATAATATACCTTACGTCCACATAATATAATAATATTATAAGGACGAAAAAGCTTATGTATGCGGTGTGCACGTGTATTGGCGTTCGGCAGTGCATTCAAAGGGTCAAAAGGTCCTCCGAACCCACCACAACAATGACGGGAAGTCACCGCCGCCGCGTACGAGTATACCGTTGTAGTACAACACGTTTTAACAACCGTAATTTCTAGACCGTAAACTTTTTGATCTATAGCGTTTTTTTTCCCCCCCCCCGTACGCTGGGGAAATTTTTATTTATAATAATATTTTGTCGTCGGAGATACACGTCATCGACATCGAGTCACCGCCTTAGCCGCAATACTCGAACGTCCGCGTTTGGACCCCGTCCAGACTTGAGCGCACTCAATGGATTGTCTTTCATTATTAGTGACACGTTGGCCTTTTCTCCTGGTTTTCTCTTTATTTCTTTTTCTTTTTTTCGAACGAATAACGTGGAAAATAAACTAACGTCTACTTACGAGCGGTGTGCACGCGGCGCACGGTCGCAGGTGGAAACGAAAATGACGCTGATTCCTATAATATATTATTGTGTGACACACGCGAGCTAATATTATATAAATCAAAAAAATAAATACTAAAACTATAATAGTCGTTTATTTTTTGTGTAATTACGGTTTTGAGTTGAAAAATTAATAAAATTCAGAAACTTATAAGTATTATAATATGTATAAAACGCAAGCAATATTAATGAAGGGTCAAGTGTGCAGACGGTGCAGTTGCAGTATAAATTCTAGATATTATATTTAAACCGAGACAATAGTATACTATGTTACTATGTCATAACATTATACTGACATTACAGTATCATCGAATGTCGAGTTTGAATGTCACAATTTGAAAAAGTCAATTGGGCAGTTATAAAATATAATATAGGTAATTTATTATGGTAATGGGTACTACAGTAAAATAATATCACACAGCCAACATATTCTGTACGGCGTTTCATATAATGTTAGTAGGTGTTTCGCCATCTGCACATAAACTAGTAACAACTCAATCTTAACCGTACTTTACTATGTGCATTTCATATAGTTAAATAGTTTGGAATCGCATTACAATTACTTAATTAATAATTGTATAATATCGGTCATTCGTACCAAAATTTAATAAAAACATGGTGTATTTAATAAAGTCCGTCAGCTCTAGTTCCCGACCCACGGTGAAGTACTACAACAATAGAAGTTTTAATTATTCCTACTACAACGGTTCAGAAGTATATTATATGGGCTTAAAATCACTGTCGCTCTTCGTCAGCTCTACATCCAAAGTATCACTGAATTACTCACATGTATTATACTCATCTTCTCGAACATAGTTTTAAGTAATAACCGCGGCGGGAACATTATATTATTATAAATTATATGTTATTAAAGACACCCGCGTGTGACCGCACGTTCGATGCCGGTTATGATGGATCGCCGAGTTGGAAACTTTTACGGAATTTTAAGAGCCACACCTGCAAAATTTCAAATATTACCGAAATTTACCACAGCAGCTACCACCGCAGTTTTCCATCTTATTATGTACTGTATATTATAATAGCTGGTATGTGAGGTAGGGCTTTCGCCGCCGATCGAGTGAGAATCCGAAGAGTATTAATCACCCGTGGTCGGGGCGAGGTGTGCAAGTATTTGACTGTCGCACTCGACGAACAAAGTTTCACCCCTTACGGCGATACACCCCGAAAGGGTCGCTACCACTCTTTCGTATATAAGCTCCCTCCACAATTATATGCCTCCGCGGACCACCTCTAGTTGTCATTGTAATTCGTAAAATTAAAACGTCTCCCCCTCCTCATTTTTCATGTCCAATTCGGACGAGGGTGAAGTGCCGCTCAGCGGCGTCGCAAGACTGCGTTTAGCTGTACTAAAGCTATAGAACTCGATCGAAGCTCTGTATACGAATGTGCAGTATTATTATAGCCATCTCGACAATGATGATCTATAATCATATAATATTTATAAATAACGATAAAATATGATAGATGGTTATAGGAATAGTTGATTGGATGACATGTATATAATACAACGAGCTATCCGACTGCTGTGGAAGTATCGGAAATTAAATTCGCATAAAACATAAATATGTACACACGCACCGAACGCGTTGGTATTTATTATTATTATTGCTACCAACAATACAATGAGTAATGATGTCGGTCGGCGGTCTTCGGTGGATTTATTTTATTTTTATGCGACTCCTTGCCTGCACATATTTGTTTACCCCCCGACGATTTTTCAACGTCCACTCGCGGTTTGGCACGAACGATGGCCAACTACTCTATCCCACCTCCGCCTTGTCCGGCTCGTCTCTGCATGTCGTAGAAATATTGAAAAATTACGAGACATTACTCAGGGCTCAAATTCGGAGGCGTCTGTGGAGGTGGCGGCAGTCTATCCGAACTCGAATAATAACACTCGGACAAGACGGCTATAATACATATTAATATTATTATTATTTATTATATACACCGCGTTCATATAACTAACACGATGAATAATGTGCACACGAAAATCGACCGTCGACAACATTATAGATGCATTATTTACACATATCAATTCAATTTATCGAATAATTTAAATTCAAAATGTGCAGAGTTTCTCGCGTGATAATATTATGTTTCACTAAACGTTTGATATTTTATCATGCATAATACCAGCTAACCTTCTATTCTCTTGTGTCGGGGGGTAATATTCTACTATAATAGTTCATCCCTTGACTCGACGTCCGTCTCATATTTCACGGTGGCATTATTAATTATAAATCGCCGAATTAATCGCGAGCGGCGCCACCCCGAGTTTCATAAATCTCGAGTGTCCGAATTATAAATTTGATCTCGAAAGTTATTATATCGTTTCACCGTCTTTATTTGTTAATCGAATCACCAGTGCATAGTATGTTAGGGTATCTAAGTAATATGTTGTAAGCAAAGACTGCGACAACTACTGCATTAAGACCTGGTGGCGTTATTACTGCTATATTTAGAGAATACTTGTTAAGATAAAATATCAAACGCGCCGCAGAGTGCCACGTAGTTTGTCGAGTCGCAATTTAATTAATGAGTGGTAGACGGGGTGGCACGCGTTATTTCGCTATGACGTTTAGTCTCTGGATATAATATAATAATATAGCCACATAGGTTATAAGTATATTATTAATGCGATACCGTCCGATCGAGTTATTATGAAATCATAAAACGTTCGCTGTGCGTACGCGTCGAATTGAAAACCGTAAAAGTGCGAGCACAAGCGGTAAACAAGAGCAGCGTCGTAGTCGGTGAAATGCGAATATATAAATAAAATAACGAGAAACGATTTGTCGTCGAATATATATATATATATTTATTATTTAGCTCCCCTCGTCATCCGTCAGAGCTGGACTTAAAGTCTCGTTTACGTCTTCGGCTTTGGTATTTTAATCCCGTTAATATAATTTTCTAGAAAACCTTCAGCTACGAGGATATTCAAAATGGGTTTCAGAACGGCAGTAGCAGCAGCCGGTCGGTGAGCGAAAAAAAAAATAGTATAAAATAATAATAATAATATGGTCGTAAAAAATAAATAAAAATAAGCAGCTATTCCACTTCATCCCTCTTCCCCCTCCCCTCCTCTCTCTCACCTTCTCTCTCTCTCTCGCTCTCTCTCTCTCTCTCTCTCTCTCTCTCTCTCTCTCTCTCTCTCTCTCTCTCTCTTTCTCGATCTTTCTTTGAGTCAGCCGTAGTCCATATAAGTGATTGGTTTTCAAATCGTATAATATACCGCGAGTATAATGTACGAACAGGTGATTTATGAAGCTCAACTCGCGTCCATTATCATAATGTTATTATGTATTATTAAATAATAATACTATTGAATTATATCACAGGTATTGCACGAGTTTTCCAAGCAGATATACAAAGAAGCAACTGCACACGAATCATCGGAAGACGTCTCATGATGCGCGATCAACTCAGCAGATGATCACAGTATACTATTTCATTGTAATAGTGTAATTATTGTTGTCGATCAGAGTATATCATATAATAATAATATGACGATCCCGTGTCACTGCCGCAGATGTTCTATACCGTGTTACGATATAATATATTAGATAATATGGTATACACTAAATAGATAACGTTTTTTTAACTTTGATATAACATAATATTATGACGTATACCGTGCGCGAATAACGTTCAGGTGGCATGTGAACTTAATGAAATTTAAATTACTTTGTACGCGAGATATAGCTACGGCGGCGGCTGTTGTTGGTGCTAATAATAATATTGTCACCAAAGAGTGCGGCGGCGGTGGCGTTCAAGGGGCGTCGAAACTTCGGGACCGGAAAATTAGCGTTCTCCGCCACCAGCCCCGTTTACGATGCTTCGTACCCGTCGTCGGTGCCCACACACACTGCGCCGTCCTCTAAAGTTTAACGCAACCACCCGTGTTCGCCTGCACCCTCGTCCCTCGTGTGTGCTTGCGCAAGCGCGGTGTATAATAATAATAACATCATATACTTTTCGGTGCGATAGCACCTCCCCCACCCATCGGATTTCGTTCCGTGTCAATATTATGACGCCAGTAATCGCGGTTTGGATATCACGATATTGTATACGTATATTATATAGGTATTTGTAGAATATCTATAGTCGTAAGAAAGGCAGGTGCATGCAGTAGATGAAATCTCTCAGAATCTCGGGTTTTTCGTCCGTCTTATTTTTCAGTTACGAGTTCAACACGATTTATCTGCAAGTGCTCCGGTGTATAATGTCATGCTCAAGATCGCACACAACAGAATAATAAAAACTAATCTTTTTCATTTTTTTTTTTTTTTGACGTTTAATACCAACACGAATTCGGTGGCACATCTTATTGCCTGTCAACGTATATTCGTGGGTATTAATGTATTATCTACCGAACGGAAACTACGTCACTGTGTTAATCCGAAGGCATACAAATATTATATTATGATTGCGCAATATAAGCTCAGTTTAAAATATATAATACGATATTATAATAGATGTGTATTATCTACCTAGGTATGGCTGCTGGTATACATATATAGGTACATATAATATTGTATTGTGTTACCGCGACGTATGTAAATATAGGTACACGATTCGTGATTTATGAGTTGTCAGTTGTAGGTATACACTGCACCATAGTATCTATCGATAATATGAAACACAGAAAAAAATTATGTAAACCGACCAATAATAAGTTCAGAAATAAAAACGATAACTATTATTCGGTGTATAAATATTAAAGTTTCATATTTATCTGGACTAATTTCATATAGCACGTCGTTTCGAATAAAAAAAAAAAACAATAAATACCAGTCGATTGCAAGGAATTGTTTTTTTATTACTCTAATATACTACACCGCGTTAACGTAATACTACTGTATTATAATATTGGACGTGTATTAGTCCAAATCTCGAGCACTAGAAAAAAACAAAGATACAGTGTACTCGCTTTGTTAAAAATCAATACGCGCACCCCTGCCATTAATATATTACACATATATACATTACACGTACAATATATACCTATATATATACTCTACAAATCAGTTGACAGACCAAACAATGAGGCTCATTTGAAGCGGCATAATGCCATCGTGTATATACCATTCATGTATATATATATACACATAATAATAATAATAATAATAATTTATAATAGTAATAATATTATTTACCAAGGTAGTGCAATGGCGGCCGTGGCGTAATACCAATGATTCCGGTTAAACAAACGCACACTTGACTCACAGTGTATACTCGACCGTTGCAGTGTAAAACGTGTCATATATATATAATATATATATTATGTATATGTACGATAGTGTAAAATCCTCGGATTAGAACCCACTACACCGCTCTTTGGTCGATACCGGAAAGTTCATTAAGCGCCAGGCCAAAACCGTCGGGTGACGGCGGAGGGTCGCGGGCGGGCGGCGGCGGACGGTGCTTCGAATCCGCCGTTTCTTATTTTTTCTTCCATTTCACTCCACAAAGTTCGCGTACATCGCGGCATTGAGAGAAAAAAAAACCAAATAGAAACTCTCTAAACTTTATAATATATAAACGCGGGGGCACGCTTGCGTTAAAAAAAAAATATATATATATATAAGAACGACGGCCGAAAAGCCACACCGCGCGACGCTCCGTTATAGCTGCTCGCACTATATATTATACAATATATATATATATATATTATATATAATATATATTTTATACAAACTTGGCGCTGAGACCGAGTGCGTTTAATAGCCCAACTTTAAACAGCTATATACGCCCGGCCGATGTATAGGCGTACTTATAGGTTACCTCGAGCGGACGTATAAAAACCGCTATACCACGGCGGTATAATAGTTTACGGACTCGCGCGCACTGACGGTTTTCGGCCATAATAATAATAATAATATTATTTATAATAATGATTATAACATATTAATATAACAACACCACGACTTGAGAGCTTTGTTTTTCGAGTACCAATATGAGCCCTACTAAGAAGAGACTAGGGTGAGGGAAGAGGTGCATTCAAATCCGATTTGTATTTATATCAATCGACGTTAAATAATAAAATTACTATAATAGACTTAGGATGGTATAATTCATTTGTTATCTTAAAATATAAACTGAAAAAACGTAAAAAAAACTAAATTTATATTTTAAGTTACCACCAAAAAATTAGAAATTCCTGATTCCTGAGAGAAGGTCAGAGTAGAAATATAGTGACTGATCGCCCCTGCAGCAGTGTGAGGTACCTATGCACATTATGCAAATGCGATGTGTTTCAGTGGCAGAAATAAGACGTTATTTTATATCATACATATATATTATTATTATTATATAATATATTGGAAACCGTGCATAATATATACATATGCATACACATAGTCCTAGCAAGGAATATCGAATTTTTCCGTCCGCAATAATAAAATCAAAGTGCTGCCGCCCCGCAACTATAATATAATATAATGTATGTATGTACTATATTATGTACATAGATAACATAATAACCTATATATACAATATACCTATATTATATATGTGTACGTCTTGTATATAATACTGTGTATGTACACATACGCGGTCGGAGCAATGAAAATCCACGGGGAAACGCACGACGGAAAAAAAATTAAATTTGTTTTTTGACATTCGTGTACCTAGGTACCTATATATAGTATAATATTATTTAAATAAATGCCGCCATTTCTGTGTGGGGACCCCTCGCTTTATGAATACGAATTTTTATATAAGGTTCAGGTACTTATATATGCCTGGGTTTAATACTATTTTGTTAATAGCTATGTATGTTGTGATTTTATATAATGTATTGTATTACATTATTATTACTATGAATAAACGACCTCCGGTAAAAATGGAACTGCGACTTCACTTACGATACGACTCCGGATGATTTTCGTTTTGATTATGTTTAATTTAATTTTTCTTTGTAAAACGTTAACGAAATCGAATGCAAATAATTATTATTGTGTGGACTACGGGCATGCTGCGCGGGGTTTTATATTAATTCGTTTCCTTTTGATCGCGTGATTGAAACAAAAGAAATATTCTTTTAAGTCTTATAGTTAGTTTTTACTCCCTAAAAAGTGCAATTAATTTGTATATGCAAATTAAAACTATCGTCAGATTTGAATATGCAATTAATTTTTGTAATTGGATGCACAGCAAGTTTACAAATCTTCTTTCAAAAATGCAAATTTACACAACTTAAATGGAAATTAATCCTGAACGAGATATTGCACCGCAAATACTATATTGTAATTTACATCTACTACTACTACTACAACCACAACAATTGTTGTTAGCGAGACATTCACAATTGTTGTTAGCAAGCCATTCCAGTTATAATATTAATAGCAAGTTATATAATGCAATAAAACTTTGAGCAGCGAATATTCATAACCTTCTTGGAATCTCAAAACGATTAACCAAAATTGTTTCGAATACCAAACATGTTTGAAAAGTTGATCGGACTTTTTCGCAATTTATATATTACTCATAAGACTTTGAGCGTATCCATTTACGATCAGCAGATATCTCGTTAAACAATACGTCACATTTTAATCGGCCGTGACTTAAGCTGTGGAATAAAATATTATATCGTTTTAATATTAGAAATACGATCAACAACACAAATGTGGTTTCAAAGTGCCTCGGCCTGTATAACGACACACAGAGGACGTTCATAATTCAGGTCGATTTGGGATCCCCGAAAACGTGGACGTCTATTGGACGTGTGAAAATTGAACGACGGAAAGATACGACGGACGACCGCGAGAGCGAGGGGCGCTGACCCGCTTCGGCTGCAGAAATGTATTTTCGTGCGTTGACACAACTATAATATTATTATATAACAACGACGACAGCGGAAAAATCGGATAGGTTTCTGGGGGAGGAAAAAGGGTTCTCGGGTAAGGACCTGCAAGTGTCAAAAAGTATTTTGCAGACTCGGCGGGGTAAGCTGGGGCTGCGGGTTAGAGGATTCGTCGTCGTCGCGAGTTTTAACTTTTATAAGGGACGTCCGTTTGTTATTACTATTATTTGTGCCGCCGAACAAGCGCGCTGTATATACACGCGGCTAAATATTTATTTATGGGGCGCCTGTACAGAGCGCGATGTCTCTCCCCTTCGTACTCTCGCCCCCAAAGCATACATAACTTTATGCGCATATCATATATATATATATTATATATACGTGTATATATTATGATCGCGCTCGTAACAACAACAAGCCGTCTCTTAAATCAACGCTAACGAATAACCAGGCGCTGGCGGAGAGAAAAGTGCGGTGTACAGTTTTGGAAATGTCATGGGCACAAAACTATATACACGAGCGACAACCCCATAAATTCTAAATTAAGATGTTAGTCACATGTAGGTGTCTGTGTTTGTATGTGTGTGTGTGTGTGTGTGTGTGTGTGTGTGTGTGTGTGTGTGTGTGTGTGTGTGTGTGTGACGTGTGCGTATGAGTGTGTCGTGCTCTCCTACACTGTCGTGCCGGCGACAAACGATCGGCGGATGAGAAGTCGCGTTTTTGCCATAAAATATATCAAATATTATGTACCTATATATATGTACGTATCATACGTGTGATGTCCGACGTACGATCTTAGTACACGATAATATTGTTATGTACCACATTATAATCATTGTACCTATGTATATTTTATTATTATTAAAAGAGTTTTTACAATGCATGTCATCGCCGTCGTTAATATTTCGAATTGTATCTATAGCTTTTCGTCACGAAATATATAATAATATTAATGTATAGGTATATGAGTTTTAACTAACGCTTGTCAGCGCACGTATATATTATAGATATAGAGGTTATCATAAGAGAGGCTAAGTCTAAGTTAAAATTATCTTTCCTACATAGCCGGGTAACAGCCTACAAAAAATTCACATTCATGTTTCAATATAATACAAATATTATAACCCAAAACGAAATTTTTAGTTGTAACCAATCTAGTTAGTGTAAAAAACCTAACAATGGAATTTTAAAAAAAACTATTTTCTGACAACCATTTTTAAAACCAACATAAAATAATATCAATATATCCATCCCATCGTGTCCATGGTAAAATAACGAATAAATACCACACGTGATACCTGTCTGCAGTCGTCGTTTTTCTTGGGAAATGCAACCATAATATTATTATTATTTTCATCGACATGTTTCTTCAGAAAGTGAGGTACAATCGGAGGTTCAACCAGCACGCAGCATTCAAAATATTCAAAAAACAGATGAGTTTCATACTTCAAAGAAAATTGTCTGCTGGTTGATATAATGATAAAGTGCCAAGTATTCTCCATTGTACATTAAGCCGATAAAGTTCAGTAGAACGAGTTCACAGATGCAGTGAAATATACCTACTGTGCATTTGATAATTTACGTTAAAACAAATAATAATAATAAGTAGAAGAAGATGTTCATAAAATGTGTCGAAAATTCGAAAAATGAAATCTGCACAGTCAATAATTAAAACAGCCAGCATCAGTCAATTTAATATAATGCCAGTACAAATGTCTTAGGGCTCACTCACAGTATTGGTAATGCGTTTAAGATTTATTTCTAATAAAAACATGAATGACTAAAAAGTATCCAAACAAATAAATTCACTATTCATTTTAAAACTTTTCTAATATAGTAATGCCATAATAATAGGATTCAGAATATATTATATACATTTTTGAACATTAAAATGGTCTAAAAGTTATATAATTTGTATTGCAGTTTGTCCATAAATTACGGAAAAAAATCTACAGTAAGTACCTACATATTAATATTATATTTTATAAATGTATAATAATATGTGAAAAACATTATAAAACACATTAAATAAAACTAATATTATTGGTAGATACTCTGTATCGATGGATAATTATTTTAAAATTGAATTTAAGGGATTTTTTGTATTGGTTAAATAATATGAGTACGCAATAAAAATAAAATTAAGTAGAGTAGGTATAATGTTAGCTAATTAACGTCAATATTACGAAACAAATAATTATTGTTTGTATGTACAAGATGCCAAGTGTAAAATTATACCGCCGAATGGGGGAAACGTTGACTCATTACACCTTTAAAGCGAACTCATTACTATATTCGTCTTGGGAAACCATACGTGTCGTTTTGATTACACAGCACAACATTTTGTCGAAAGGGGGCGATGGCTGTGGTTCTGTATAGCTCAATATAGGGGTTTCCATCCAGTACAGCTTGTTGGAGAAAAAATAATTCAATAAAATACGGTATAGAAAACCATTATTACTGACGCGATATTGAGGTCTTTAAAATACATTTTTTTTATTTCATTGAGACAATCAGTGTCGATTTTTAATGACTCTCAATTGTTTATTCTGGATACCGTCCGTTGTTTAATTTATTCTTATAGTTTTAGAACGAAACGCTATCGTCATTCGTTATTTATATTTTCACCAGTCGCCCTTATTATGCTTAAGTATAATATAATAATATATTATACTATCTGTATGTATATTTATAGGCGTTATTGATTGAATTCGTTCATTTTCGGTGAAAAATTGTCTCGTTTTTTTTTTCATATAATATAATGTTATTCAAAAACGAGTTTTGTAATACGACCCTTGCGGTGTTTTTTTTCAATGGAAACATCACAAAAAAAATCCCACGTCGTTTGTTGACGGGCGACGGGAGTGAGGGAGGCGGGAACGGACTGCTGCAAATGCACGATCGGACATCCCTTCCCCGACAGCAAAAATCGTGATTAATGACGACGTCGTTTTGTGTCATCTTTGGTAATTGATGATAGCGGTCCACTTGACACGAGAAACAAAACTACAGTACTAATTTTAAAAACGAACGCCGGAAGCTATGCCACGGACAAGGGGGGGAATTACTCTTTTCTTTTGTCAGTGTACCAAAAAAAAAAAAAAAAATATAATAATAAAAATGAAAGTAAAAACTTTGGAATAGAATTTGCTCACACACGCCGTGTGACGCGGTGCCACGCTTATATTATATAGTGGGGAGTTGGGGTCTTTGAGAGAGTCACCGAGAAGAATAACGCGGAAATCCGTTGAGCATCATTATACGAAATCTTAAAAGAATTTTATGCACTATTTATTTATTATTATGTACGTGCAAGAGTGCACGTTAGGGAAAATAAATTGAATGTTTTTCTCGTGAATTGCGCATGCACGTATTGACGACGTGTATAATAAATGTATATTATATATACTGTGGCGAGGGCAACGTAAACAAAATATATAATATATTATACGTATACATACGGATTCGATCGAGAATTTATATGAAATTTTCTCGACGACGACGAACAGTGTATAATAAACCAGATACGACATAAATCGTAATATTGAGGTTTTCGTATATATAAGGGACACGCAGTGGTAACGGCAAACAGGGAGAGCGGAAAAAGAGTATAACTCGATATGATATTATAAACGGGGGGAGGGAGGAAAAAAAACTCTAAGCTTTTTATCCTAGGCGGTGGCGATACGTTCGGTGCGCACGCCGCCATCGCCTGCGTTTTAATATAATATTATACAGAGTATATTATTTTTCGTTATAATAATAATAATATTATATTTCCACCGAAAAAATAAAGCCGCACGATGACGACATTATGACGACGAAATAATAACACGCGGCAGTGTGGCGAATGGGAAGGGACGCGTTGTTTCCTCCTCCACCGCTCACAGCGTTCTGCTCATTAGATCGGTTATGACGGTCATGTGTCACGAGCCGCGCCGGAGCGGCTGTTTTTTCTCTAATCGTTTCCTACCTCTAACACGCAACGACGTACATTTGTCCGCCGCCGTCTCTAAATTTAGTGCGACGGTTAAATTTAGTCTAGTGCCATTTTCTCGGCCCGGAATATGCCAGCTATGGACCAACGGCCCAGCATCCGATATATATATTTATTTTTTTTCGTTTAGTTTTTCCACCCCCCCCCCCCCCCCCCACCACTTCGACGGCTGTAAATCGTTAGAATTCGGTAGTGCAGGGCAAAGGACGAAAACACTGCGGAAAAAAAAGGGTGGAGGAAAGTACGGTGGACACTGCTGCTGCTGCGACCATACAGATACGAGCCGTCAACCGGACGAAATTAAATAAAACGCGGTAGAAAGGATTGTTGTCGAGTCGCGCCTTAATTAGCCAAACTCCGTACGGGAGCGGCGAGCACGAGACGGAGGATTTAAACGGCGCTAGATTAATGCCACGTCGGTGGTGCACTATATATATCTATGATAAAATACTGCCATATATATTATATACACCGGTTAAGCCTCTCTGCCGAGGCTTAGGTCAGGGGCACACACACTCACGCTAGAGCACTTGGCTTTTCGGAATTATACGACCCCTCCCACTCACCCTTCGAGCACCCAAAAAAGTAGAGTTATTATTTATTAGTCTTCTTTTCTTTTTTGTATTTGTTACTCTAGTATTATCTATCTTTTTAAGTACAAACTCTGTTCGAGACGCGTAAACGCGGCAGCTTAGCAGATTAGGCAATATAGCGCCGTTTTATATTTTATACACATTATAAATTAACGTTTTAAGTTTCATTCACTTGCAGCTAGCACTTCGAGTTTGTGTTTGTCAGTAGTAGTTTTTGTGTATGTTTAAGGCGTATAACTGGGTAATTTTGTAGGTAGTTAGCATACAATATCGTATAACCGTATACAATATTATATTATTAAATACTTTAGAGTTCTTGACTAACTTGAGAGTGGCTTACGAGTTGGAGTTAATATAAAATAATTCTGTATATTATATGAAAAAACTGACGTATATATTATGCATACCTAATAGTTATTTTAAAACATAAAAAATTTATAATAAAAATGGTATCGGATGGAAAATCTCTTGAACAAGAATTATACAACAAAATACAGGCGCTCAAGCCAAAACCCTGTAGAAGGTTAGGTTATTCGCACGCAGCTAATTTGTTTAATATAAGTAAATACACATTTTATGTAAAAAATTTATTTTAACAGTATACCCACAATTTTTCGCTAAACGTCGTACGTAAGTTACGCACAATTCTAATATGTTTTAGATTTAATTTATATTTTAATCCTTATATTGTTTTTTCGGTTGACCTCTATTACATGTATAAACTCATTTTTAAATCGCAACTTATGTGAGTGTCTTTTAACTTCACGGTTTGCAAAATAAATCGCTTTTCTGAAATTCTTGGTATACAAAAAACATTTTATATTAAGGATTTTGTCGAATATTATATAGTTTTTTTTTTTTTTTTAAATAATTTCGAGTTCAGATGAGCATGTACACATTTTCCCCAGTGATCGGTATCCTTAATATTTATAGACGACTTGTGACTATGAATACTACTCGTAAGACCCCAGCCGCAAACCGTTATTAATGATATCGGACGAATCCGAAAAACTCTCTATATATATATATATATACACTGAAATGATATAATGACGCGTATTAAGTCGTTCGGGACGGATAGAAATGTAAATCTCGCGTGGAAAAACTCCAGGGGAAATGCATCGATATATATACCAAGGCGGCGTATAAAAACGTCGAATACCTACCTCTGCAAATAATTCGGATGTGTTGTATAATATACAACTCTTTTAGTCGACACAGCGAGCACACCTCTCTCCTGTCTGTCTCCCTCCCACCCCTCTCTTATCTTTCTCAATCACTCTCACCCTGCCGCTCTTTCGCGGGTGTGTGGGTGTGTGTGTGTATATATATATATATATATTGTTATATAACTTGTATATGAACATGTTGGAAATAAACAACCACTGCGGCAATAGACAGTGAACGGGAGGGTATTTTTTTTTCTTTTTTACTCCAAAACCAACGGCGGCCCACATGAATAATTTATGACTCGGCGGCGAAGGCGTATAGTGGCTGCGCGCGTGCAATACAATAGTTTTCCGAAAATTCTCTCTGCTCCAGACATTTATACTACCGACGCATTTGTAACGGCGGCGGTGGCGGGGGTGCACTCGAAAACACAAGTCGCGTTATATCCGTCGCCATCACCGCCGTCGCCCCGTGTCCTGACAGGGTTGGAGGCGGGTCGACTTATAATTCTTCAGTTTTCTCATATATATATATATATATACAGGGTGAGTCAAGGCGTTTTCTTCACAATGACGAAAACACGGCCAGCTCTGTATATACTATATAATATCTAATATATATATATATATGTATATATACACACACGAGTATATAACGGATGAACGTCGCGGGACGTTTTGCTTCGAAGCGCGTGACGTTTTTATTTCTCTATCTCTATGTTTCCGTCTCTATCTCATTTCTTCCTTTTCGTGTATATGATATTGTAGTTATTATATATACGATATTTTTCAGACACTGTCGCCAAAACCCGACCGTTTCTATACAGAACCACACTTCCATGTCTCTCTATCGCTCTCTCACCCTCTCCTTTTATCCATCTCTATCTCTATCTTTCCCCGTTTCTGTCTCTCCCTTTCTCACTTTCTCACGCACACCCTTTTGCTGGTCACGGCTAAAGGTGTGTTATTGTTCACTGCATGCCATTCCCGCTCTAGAAATATCGGCCATTACTATCCTTGTGTACAAGACCCTCGGACAAATTGAGCCAATTCGATGCAGGCGTCACGGCCACCGTCGGAGTAATAATCGTAAAAGCGACAAAGCAAAAAAAAATAAATAAATAAAAAATATGAGACAATAATATCAACTGTACGAAAACCGTTTGCCTTTCCTACCACCGCGCTGTCGACAGCTCTGTGTCCCAACCCGTACGTTATTGTACTAATATAAATGTAATCAATAAATAATAATACAACCGGAAATAAATTTTAATATGCGACATTAATAGTGAGTCCACGCGTACTGGTATCAGTGTCGTATTTGACATTTGTTGATGAGGGGTTGAATTTATGCCTTGGGACTTGATTTTATTTCCAAGATTAATTAATAACACAATTGTTTTAAAAATGGCCTTATTTAATATTATAAAAATTAGAAATTATGCTGTTGAAAAAATTCAAGAACATGGCGCAGGGTGGAACCTTTTTCCTCAACATAGTTGTCTTAATAAACTGAAATTTCCTCTTGGCGGGGTTCAGATATGCCACCCGAACGGTGTAATTTCGGTTTGTGAACCACCGTAGTTTTTGGTATAGCGGGTTTACCTACTAGCTAAACCCTTATATTATTATGCGTATTGGTGCGATTGTTATAATGTTATGTACGTTGATACGATAGTGAAAGTGATGGTGTTGGTGATGGATCAATGGATATCACAAGTATAAGAGTTTGTAGAAGAAATAGGAGTGCTGAAGGTATGGACCTGGACCAGTGCACTAATACATCAAAATCGTCAACTTAAGTTTGTCCGACCGAATGTTTGGGACATAAAACTGTTTGAAATATTTTAAGTTCGCCTACGGAATAATAAGGTATATTACCACACTTCTATTTATAAACATATTATTTTAAGTATATATTTACAATTCTACGGGTTTGTCTTACGCCCCAAAAGATAACCCCATTGCAGTGGACGGTACGTTATATCAATATACATAACGGGCACAAAGGACTTGGTCGAAAATTTGTTTGTTAAATAAATAATAAGTATACAATTGTATATTTTTTAAGTTTATTTTTCTTTGCAGCGGTGACCTCTCTCACCACGCCGCACAATAACGCGAGGTATAAAATAATAGGTTTTTTTTTTATCAACAATTGTACAAAGTACATTCGCCTTTACATAATACAAATAAGTGTATTTTTTCAATGTACCTGTCTATTTAATGACGTACTCGAGACATTTTGAGCATTAACTTTTTTAATTGCACTAACGTAGGTTTATTTTATTTAAGTAGTTTATCAAAAGATGTGTACAACCCGACCAAAGTGCCTATATAAGTTGGTAGGTTGGCAGGTATATGCATTCACAATAGCACACAGATCATGTCAAAGGTATCTGATGGTATTAAAATATAATTGCACATTGTCGGAATAATAACATAAGTGAACCTTATTACTTTAAGATAAACTACACTTGATATGAATTATTACAATATTGCTTTTTGTTGTGATCGTCAACATAAAAATATGTATTTTTAGCCTTCCAAATTAAAAGGATTTCAAAGCATTACGCGTAATATTATGATATGATTTAGAAAACGCAGAGCAGTAAACTGCCGTGTCCGTATTTCTGCAAATATAAGTATTGTAACGGGACCAGACGGGGAGGGTACCTATTAAATATAAAATATTCAGAGAAGATATATTTAGAACGGATATAATATTATTTACCTTAGGTATAATAGCTAACAATATCATAGTATCTTATGTTGTTTATTGAAATAACAATAGGACTCAGTTCCACTGCAGTACTGACCTACTGCAGACTAAGACTCTAGAAGTGCGTCGGATAGGTTTAATATTAGTTGGATACTGTGTCGTAGTCATACAGAGTGACATGCTGTGTTGAGTACTTGAGTGCACGTGGTCACGACTCACTGAGAACTAACTATTCTTACATTATGTATATTGGCCATTATCCTTACAATTTGTATTGTGTACATAATATTACTATATTGTGTCAGTTGGCAGTTATTATTGTTGCACCTGCAATAATATTATGTACCTATATCATTTATAACGTATACCATGCACCTACTACCTAGCATGTACCTATACATTCATAATTTAATAAATGTTTACCTATATATATATATAAATATATTGTTACAGTATCGTATTAGAATAGGGATTTAATATCAATATTAAATCGTTAACTTTATAACGATCCACGAGAAAACTATATAATATTATGGTTGACGGTTGAAAGTGAATTATAATAATGCAAACAACCTATTTTGATAAAGTAGTTATATACTATTACCGGCTTCGCAGTATAAGGCATAATTATATGCTAAAAAATAAATATAATTTAATGTGTATATTATATTATTCGTCAGATATTCTTGGTAAAAAAAAAAACTTTGGATTTTTGACATAATATTGTGTACGGCTTACAAATAAATTGTTTAGGTGGAATATCCTGTTTAAATGGACGAGATAAATTAAATTGATAATTTTAATTATTTTAATTAAAATATCCCCTGACAGACGATTAGTTTTTTTTTTTTTTTTTGAAATTGAGTAACTGAAGTTTGCTAATTAACGTACGTAGTATGATGTATCGTGTACATTTGTATCAATTAATTTATTGATGTTATTTTTTCCTATCCAGTGTAATTTGAAAATATTCTGGAAAATAACGTTAATAATATTTACGTAATAAATTAATGTTTGTGTGCAAGAAGAAATAAACTGTAACTTTTTAATAAACGAATCTTCAGAATAGATCAAATAATTTAATTGGAATGTAAAAAATAAAGTGAGAAAACAACTATCGAACATTTATATAACATTATGCATATCGAAACTACATATTAAACTGTGTATATGCGGAAAGGGTTTTTTTTAAGTTAATTGACTTTGCAAACACGTTTGCTCTCAGCCACCAGGCGTGTAATTTAAAAAATTTTTTATTTATTTTGTATAGGTATAAGACCGATTAATGATGATTTAATCAATACGCTTTGTATAAAGTGTACAATAATAATATAATAGTAACAAAAATTTGTCTAAACCCGAGAATGCAAATTGAGTTAAATGATAGTTTTATTGGAGTTGTGCTAAAATATAAGCCCATACCTATTACATTATATTATTATAATATAACTGTTTAATAATTATTACGAAGAACTTCGCGTTTCAATGAATTTAAAATTATTATTATTATAATATATTGTGCCTATTGCCTAACGCGAATATTATATTCGTTAAAAAAACGAGTCAAAACGAAAATATGTAGATGAACATAAAAAAGGTGGGTAAGTGGATGTCGCTCTGCTGTACAGTAGGTTACAAGTGGGTCACTGTATAATTGATGCTATTAAATTTGAATTCAATGATACAATATCATTGTATAAGAAAAACGATTCTGAGCGAAGACGGTATGTCAGTCTAGGTTAAGACAAATTATATACATATCTATGGTATTAAAAAAAAATTGACCTATAATAAATTCCAAATTAATCATATCACATTATCACAATATCCATTAGGTACTAATAACACGTTATACACCAACAACAAACCCTGATACTATCATATATATATAATAGTACACTTTAGAAGTTTCAAGTAGGTACCCACGAATAATATTATATAATCACAACAAAATAACTAGGTTTTTAATATGTAATTTCGTCAAAATTTGAACATAAAATGACTATAAAAATAAACTGTGATTGTATATTTTTTAGATTTTTCGGTAAGAGAATTAACTACTTACGTGAAATCTTGTTTTAAATTTTCAATCCTTAGCTATAAAAACTGAACATTTTATAATTTATTAATTACGATGATTAATAATTTTCGAGATTTTGAAAAATTCTGTCAAAATTCGATGTTAAAATGCTTATAAAAAAAAATTGTGCCTATGTGTTTTTAATATTTTTCAACTGATATTGTAACAATATATCAGGAGCCTTGTATTAAATTTTTACACTTTTTGGCCCAACAGATAAAACTTAATTAATATTTATAGAAAAAAAAAACTAAAAAAATTGAAAACTGAAAATGTCCGTAAACGGCTCAAAAAGAGTCAAAATATTTTCAAAATTGTATGGTGTATAGGAAATGCTAATATAAACATTCAGTGAAATTTTCATGTATCTACAGTAATTCGTTTTTTAATTACAACAAAAAAAGGAAATTGCCACATGAGAAATCGAGTGAATATCCAATGTTGTAAAAATTTGAATTTCAAACGCTCATAAAAATT
The DNA here is from genome assembly GCA_949089665.1 of Macrosiphum euphorbiae. Taxonomy (NCBI): domain Eukaryota; kingdom Metazoa; phylum Arthropoda; class Insecta; order Hemiptera; family Aphididae; genus Macrosiphum; species Macrosiphum euphorbiae. The sequence continues at coordinate 8,377,950 of CARXXK010000005.1, read as the reverse complement.
TAATTTGACTTTCCGGTAGAGATTTTTTTATTGATAAAGGTAGACAATCTTATGAGTAATCTTGTATTAGATTTTAAAATCTTAGATTTAAAAAGAAAAATTTTTACGAATTCTTAACTCAAAATAATTTGCTAATTTTCGTGATTTTTCCATATTTTGTCAATTTTTGAACTTTAAATGCTTATAAAAAAAATTGTGACTAAGGATTTTTAATATTTTTCATCTGCCCTTGAAACAATATATTAGGAGCCTTCTATTAAATTTTCAAGCTTTCGCAACCAACAAATAAAATTTTATTGATATTTCTAGAAAAAAAACTAAAAAAAAACTAAAAATGAAAATGTCCCTAAACTGTTCAAAATAAATCAAAATATTTTGAAAATGTTATCGTGTATAGAAGATGCAAATATAAACAACCAGTGAAAATTGCATGTACCTACGGTCATTTGTTTTAAAGTTACACCAAAAACCAAATTCAATTTTCTGAAAAATCGATTTTGCGTAAAAATTCCCGTTTTTCCTTAATTTTTCTTTTGTTTTTCCCGGCGCTCTTGAAAACTACTGGGAAATTTAAATTTTGACCTCCCCAATGCACCAACGATATTCACTTTCCAATCGAACAAGATACTGAAGTCGAAAATCGAAGCATTATTTCGACTACTTATCGTGTACACAGACACAAAAAAAATAAAAAATAAAATAAAAAAAAAATAAAAAAAAAACACACATCATTGTAAAATCAATACATTCATCGTTTCACTCAGAATCTAAAATCTGAATTCTTTTTGTTTATTACATGCACGATATATAGGAATTTATATATTATAATAATATGCAGTTACTTTATGAAATATATTTGTCAATATTGCTTTATACAAGTTAAAAAGTTATCGAAAAATGACATTTAAAATAATATATATTGTTAGAGTTTTGTTTTCTAATATATTTTTTCACGGCTGAAAGATTAAAAAAGTACTTATTTCCAGTTTACTGTAACATTTAGCATTTTGCAGAGAATTTCGGAACTGAAATCCAATTTAAACGAGCGAGTTGTAACCATTTAAAGTTTGAAATAAGGGCAAAAACTGAGATGACGCAAATATTCTTCTATTTCCTTTTTCCTTATATTTATTCTCGCCGCCGTTCCACCTCGAGACCTCGGCCCAAACTTTTAGCGCATAAATCTAAATATTTTTAAACTCTCGGCCCGTAAGAAGTATATAATACGCATATATATACGCGTACATGACAATTATTTTCAAGTGCGGTGTACCTAATGGATTAAAATATCAAAGTTTCAAACGGTTAACTTTTAAAACCGTAAGCTTATGAATATATATATACATGTGAAGCCACCGCTCACCCATGATTCCCGTGTGTTTTCGCCAGACGTTCACACGGCAATAAATAATATAAACGGATTTTTCGTAAAATATTTACGGCGTCTCTCTGACGGGAAGCGCCTGACTTGTGCACATCCACTGGCCATGGCCCGGGCCAGTTGCAGAGGGACCGGTTATTTATTTACAGGGTAAATTATTATATATTTTATATCGTGCCCTTTCCCCGGTATGTATTATATTATTGTAAAAATAATAATAATAATAATAGACATACGAGCGAAGGACTGCGCGGAGAAATAATCAAAGCGCGCATTATTTCGGGAGGTTAAAAGGTTTTCGACGCGAATGATGGTTGACGGGCACGAGGAACGATATATATTTATTATTTAGGCACCTGTATATATATATTATAATACACGATATCTGGGTTTACCGATTTCTCCTGTTCCTTTTCCGGCAGTCGTCGGGCCCGGTGGCGGTAAACTTCCGGTGGCCTATATATAGGCGTTTTTGGACGTGGTCCGTTAAAAAGCCCACGGTGTACGAGCGAAACTTCTATTCGACGCGCATTCGCACCGCGAGCATTTTATATATTGAACAAACAAATCCTGTCAGTGAATTCTTTTTTCTGACGAAGGCGGTCGAGCTTTTTTTTTCATTTATATAATACGTTAAAGGTAAAGTATATTATTGACACCTGTCGGCTTGTAAATTAAAAGGTCGCCACTGCGGTGTTGTATGGGAGGGGTGAAAGTTTTGACGGGTCGTTTTTCAGCGGTACGCACCGGACAACGGTCGGTTTTCGGCCCGTTGTCATTGGATATTTTCAAACAGTCTCGCGTTACCCTACTATATACCCCTCACTTATAATATATACACAACGCGCGCTACGCTGCAGCAGCCTCTGCAATCGATATATTATGCTCATCGCACACTCTGTATATTATATTATATATACGTACATATCGCACCCACCCTCCCCCTCGTCCAGCCGCTGCCGCCGCCAACCCACTCGCCGTCACGCTTTCGTCCTGCTCTCCCTCGTCGGTGGCGGCGGCGTATACGTACGCGCGCACACACCCATTTGGAGGCGATCCAAAGGCCATTGTTTGAACGGAAGTGCGCCGGTAATGGATAGGAAAACACACGCGTTCGTCGTACCCACGGTCTCTGCCGGCTCTCCCGAGAGTGTGTGTGCGTGCGAGACAAAACATTAGCGAACGTCGACGGGAAGAAGAGCTGCAGGGAAGCCACCGCCGACCGACCCGCATCCCGGAGCCCACATGGCCCGGCCGCGGAAAACCTATATTATTATACATACAATATACTGAGTGGGTGCCGGCGGGTGGCGATAGGGTTTAGGGGGAAAATCTTCGTCGTTTGTGGGGAGGGTGGAGCGTTGGGGTCGGCGGGCATTGCGACGGACGAGGACCCACGGTGACTGTGTCTATAGCGTACATATAATATATGTATATTATAATATTAAGTGCGACGAGTGTGCTGCAGGCGGTGGCGTGGCGCGGGGAAGCCGTTTTACGCTCGGTGTAAAAAATAATGCATTATCTAGCACCGACCTGAAGGGGACGCCGCGATTTATCTATATGGTTTTTTTCTTTTCTTATTTTATCCATATAAACCGTAGATTAGTCTTATACCGAATATGGGGTTTCCCACAAATCCTCATCCAGTCCGATAGGGCCGCCGCCAGTGGTTATAACCGAATGCAATCCAATTTTCTGGCAAACCGAACGGGCGCTGCAATTATTACGTGTGGGAGATCGATCGCGGAACTGTCAATTTAATATTATTATTATTATAATTTCGTGTACACTGCCGCAGATACCTACTCGTGAGTCGACGACTTTCTGAGGCTAATGTGTGTGTGGGATCCCTTCTCGACCGGTGCACCCCTTGCACGAGGCGGCCAGAAGGGGAGGCGATTTTCCACCACCCCCTCGTCGTGCGGACTATACGCCGTTCGTCACATCCGCACCACGGGCTTACGGGTTTACCATTATACCTATACATTATCGTATAAAGCTGCGGCGTTGACGATGACGGATTGCTGCTTGGCGATGGAGATATTTTAACGATACATCGTCGTATAAATGAAGTAAACCGTCGCGTATAGTAGCAATAATAGTAATAATCGTAATACGTCTTCGCAAGCGCGACTCGTCGTCTTCGGGTGTCGTTTGAATATTTGTATACTCATATATATTAATAAATTACACCAGGTGGCTTTCAAACTCTGTCCAGCTGTAGAGGTATGCTAGTCGGGAAAATATCATGACGAAATCAATACAATATAATATTATTATTATCATTATTATCATAATGGTAGATGATAGCCAGATAGGTATGTAATGACACACATAAACACAAGACCGTATTACCTAACCGACTATTACCTATATATGAATAAAAATATTCGGGAAACGCATAAATTCGATTTAATCGCCTTGCTTATATTACATGGACAATATAATATCATGTTAGTGTATATACCTATAATGATGTTGGTTGTTATTGTTATTACTATTATTATTATTATTATTACCTTATGTTCGTTTATTTTTTCGTAAACGTATGGAACGAGAAAAAATGTACATACCTTTAAGCATATATTGTCATAAATATAAAAAAATAAATATATATATAAATTATATATTGATATTTTTGTCGTTTCGAGGGTTCACATAATAATAATGTATTGCATTATAAATAGCAATAGTAGCGTAATGGTACGATCGAGAAAATGTCAAGTGAATACCTTTAAAAAAAAGTTTACTCTGCAGTCAAATATATAAAATATGGTAGTTTATTATATTAATTAATTATTATACGTAGGTATTTAGTATTAAATACCTAGTTGTTCGGTATAATATTACACAGGGAGTATAAAACTAATGGCAGTTATAATTAACCCTTTACCTTCTAAACTTTTTATTTAAAGATCTGTATATACATATGTATATTACAATAAATTATATATACATATTATGGCAATTAACAGCTCTGTCGTTAAACCGTATAATTTCTACCTGCAATTATAACCTTCAGATTCACCCAGTTATTGCATTTCGGGGGGGGGGGGGGTGGGAGGTGAGAGCAGAGCACATTAAAAACAACCGCCTCCGGTTGAACATTATACACGTTATTATAACATTATTAGTTATTACCCATATTATTATATGATATTTAAATACGTAAGTACAAGCACGTCAAATTATATTCCAAAAAGTCGTCATCGGCCTTTTGGTAACGAAAAGGTCTAACGAACGGCAGTTATTTTAAAGGGCTAGCAAATAATTATAATTATTTATATCGAATTCCGCGAACTACCACACACTCACCCAAAGGGGTTCATATTATGTATATAATATTATATTCATCTTCTTCTCAGGTAAATCGGCAACTGTAGGACAATGCAGATGTACAACCTTGTCTCTAGTTTTCCCTATCCGAAGCTTGTATACTTCAATCGAATCCTCCTCCTCCTGATGCTTCCAGGTCTTCCCATACTACGTCCTCCCATCTCAATCGTGGGCTTTTCCCGGCGGTCTTTTTCCAGTAGGATTTTCTTTAATACAGTATACTCTGCGTACGAGTGGATTTAGGCTACGACATGCACGCCCGTTGTAATCTTTTGTTCCTTATCATTTCCAGTTTACTCGGTTTGCAGAAGAGTGTTTCTAATTCATCATCTTTCCTTGGCCTCCACTATAACCTATTGGCGTGTCCTTTACATGTCCAAAAAACTTTCGCAATGTTTTTATCTCCAAAACTTACGGATATATATAAACTGAAATATATGAAAGTACAATATGTATATATGACCACCGTTTTCACATAAATATATTATTTATTTTCATAGGATGCACTCTAATTTCAGAACACGGTGAGCCTATAAGTAATAGTATAGATTAGCAGCACACACAATAATGAATTACAGATGATTACTTATAGTCATATGAACCAACGTATAAGTGGCCTATATGTATATTAGTAAAAACGATGAAGATATATTAATATCCTTGTGAAAATATTTGTTTTTGACAAATTTTGAAATTCTCTATTTAATTTATTTTTGAGTTATATTTTTTCAAAAGCGAGTATAATGTTAAGAATATATATTTCTGATTGATATAAATTTCATTGGAATGAATAGAATCATAATTATTTTTATTAAAATGTACAATGAATGCGGGAGTGGAGTAAGTAAGTAAAATGTCTATAGGTATAATATTTAAAAATAATAAAATATATCCCTAACACAAAAAACAAAATATCGTTGAAAAAAAATCGTTTACCGAATATAAACTTATAAATATTTAAAAAGCTTATCAGTATAAAACACCGATCCGGGGTTTTATTATAATATTTACACGTTGAATATTTATCAATATATTTATGATTATGTAGACGTGTTTTAACAAGCCCACACCGACAAGCTAGCCTCAGAGAAATAGTTGAAATTGATTAATTTCTGTTCACAGTTATTTATATCAATTCAATCATTATTTTATTGTGCGTGATAGATATTCATTTAATAAAATATCAACAATACAATGTTTAAGCATTTCTCTTGACATCGTTTTATTTTTGGTATTATTGAATAATGAGTGGTATTGTTTTTCTTCGACATTTTCCACACTAACCCTGCGGGTGTTCACTGTTTAGTATAATCATAAGATTTATTTGCTTATGAATTAGAATTCGATTTGCTGCAAACGTTTTTGCATGTGAATTTTCTCAGACAAATCGCATACCTATAATACGTATGGGGAACGATTTGCATATACCGAGTCGGACCATGAAATACTTACGTCCGTACATTATTATAACTTATAACTTAGTTGTAAGGTACATTATAATAAAACATAATATAGTTAAACATTATATCAAATGTTATCAACGTACGTGTAATATTTGAAAAATAAAACCGACTATGAGATCAGTGGGTTTTCTTTGCTTTCCGGTCAATCGAGATGATATAATAATAATATATAATATGACGTCCGTGCCTCGAGTCACGACAAAGCAAACGGCTTAAACAATATCGCTCCGATGGCCACTTTTAAACTTCACGTTGTTGTATTATTATTACATATATTGTTCGTTCTCAGCGGCGTTATGAGAAAACACCCGAGTGGTTCCGGTCAACAGTGGTCGTCGTCGATGTCGTCTGAGCAGGCGGAAAGCAAAAACAATAATAATAATAATAATACAACTCGGAGCTGCCGTCGAATACGATTTACGCATTGCACTCGTTTCGGTCTCGACGAGTAATACGCGTCGTGTTTTCCTCTCCGATATTATTATTGTACGATATTTGAAAACCCAAAAGATTTTCCAGAGCGTAAATATTATATAATATACTGCGCTCGTACCAACTATATATACGTCCCTAGTCGTCGATTTAGCGACGTTTCATCGACGGATTGCCGCGCGTCTGCCGGTTCGAGATTTTATAATATTTGTTGAAATTGGTACATACTTTATTACTATATGACAATATTTTGTGAAGACTAATTCGTATAATATACACAATAGGCTTTCCGTATTGGCATTTGGGTTTGTAGTGTTGGATTCTGGGCACTATAAAATCGAGGTGTTAGTCCACATTTTTTGTTGTATCCATTTAGGCGCACGATTTACAGTTCCGGTTTCAGGGTGGGTACCATATACCTACCTCTATACATCATAATATTACCATCGTCATGATACACGGTTCGTATATTATTATGATAAATGATACGGTTTTAATAATAACTGCACATAACGTTCGTATACGTATCTGCTATTATAGTAATATAATATATTATTATTGAGCGGTTGCGAGCGGCACAATATCGCTGTTTCGGGCCCTCGAGAATGGTGTAATTAAAACTAATTTGTTTGTGGACGACCCTTCTTCCGCCAGGGACCCATCCGATGCCTCGTGCAAGCGAACGGCTTGCAGGAAATAAAATTTGCTTGCCAAGCGTCGATATGGACCGAACCGTCGCCGAAAGCTAAGCCTAAATTGTACAATATTATGCCGCGATCGGTTACGAACAGCGACCACGGTGTTGGTAAATCGTAAGAACGTCAACCATACTCGAGAGTATAACATTATAACTGGCTATAGGCAGTAGGCAGTGGCGGATTTAGCGTCAGGCAAAGTAGGCAGTTGCCTAGGGCGGCAAATTTTTAGGGGCGGAAATTTTAGGACAATATTTTATTGAGAATACTCTAAGTTTTTTTTTGTTTTTCTAATGTACGGTGATTACTCTGAAGGATGGAAAAAAAATGTTTAATATTTAAGTATAATAATATTCTTGTTAATAAATATAATTTCTTCTTTATTTTATAATACATAATAATAAACGTCCAAGTAAATTATCGAACGACTACCTTAACGTAGATCTATTATCTAAATACTAAACATAGATAACATATTTCGTTAATTTGTTTTTTTGCTAAGTCGTAATAATTATTAATAATCGCTCGTGGTTCGTTTGATCGCATGGCGTACACACACTACACGCACAATACATACAGATATGATATATTTAATACGAATACGGGTGACGATCGATTCGTATTGGAACGATAGTCTAATTATAAACCAGTCACTGTGAATATTTTTATATAATAATATACTCGTACGTACTATGCATTATGTGTACAAAAATAAAACTTTTTCTATCCAAAAGATAAAATTATGTAATAATTGTTTATTTTTCTTCGGGACTATGAAAATAGAGGGCGGCCGAGTAAAAAATAGGTTTATTCTGATTAGACATTCGATTATTTTCAACACAACATTCAAGGCGGATAGACTTCGTATTCGGTTTTAGTATATTACTTAAATTACTGGTAAGTAAACACTATATTTTATAAACACATTTTATTAGAACAGTTTATTAACATAAATGCCATTAATTATTGTTTAGTAGGTATCAGTCTTTATGATTTATTTTTTTAGTACTTATGTTAAATAATTATTTAAAAATACGTTTTCTCGTTGATAAGTTTAATGGGGCGGCAATGGTGTAAATCCGTCTCTGGCAGTAGGTATAATAGTTATTGGTACAAGTGCAACGTGGTGCACAAGAATGAGAATGTTGAGTTACGTGGAACGACCTAATCGTCACCGAAACCGTCGTAAGTCGTATCACCTACCTACGGTTACGCACCGCGACGAAGGCGTTCGTAAACCATAAGAATGTGAACCATGGTCGAGGGTCTAATATTATACCTGGGTATGCAGTATAATAATATCGGTATCCAGCGTGAATGAGAATTGTTTTGGACTATTTGGTTTAGAGGCTCTAATCGTGGATATCGGCCGACACACGTGTCCGTCGTTTTCAGTTTAAAAATATTAGGTAGTATGAGGTTATAACCGCTGTAATAATATTATTATAATAATATGACTTTCCCTTTTTAAAACAAAACGACGTTAGTATATCGGTACTCTAATTCTACGACGTATTACCTAACGAAACGAATCGACTAACAACAACAAAATAGGTAATTGTAGGGTGGTTGTATATTTTAATTATTTCTAAACTCGGGACGACGTACAGACGGCAGCTATAGCTATATATACGTATTAAGTACCTATTATACCTGTTTCAAAAGCAATAAAAATATGTCGATATCTTTTTCTGGAATCGAATAAAAAACCTAACCTGACGTTTTAAACGTTTCTCGTTTTCCGCTAGAAACGACTGAAATATAATACAGATAAGTACACGATAATATAATGTTATTATATTACGTAAAGGACATAAGTACATAACCTGAGAATAGAGTAGAGACCCCCCCCCCTTCCCACCAACCCATCACTGACAGGACTATACGCCGACATTGGAATTTTTGGCAAAACTACAGTGTGGTTTTGGTTGAAAATTGATAGAAAACATTTTTAAGCCGCGTGCCTATAATACTTGTAAAATACTAATGTTGGTAATGGTAAATACCGTGGATAATAATATACACGTACTTAAACCGTAATTAAAAAACTATAAAAAATAAACAAATCTAACCATCGTCTGTATAAATGACACATTATTGCTGCACGTCGGTGTGTCGTGTTCACGACTCGTTTAATTTAAAAACATTACGATTTGTAGTGAATCTATATAATGCGTACGCTGCGTCTATAAAAATATAGTCGTGCTCTTAACCCACACACGAGTGTTGTTTTGGTTTTAAGGTCTCCGAGGAGGGGGGTGGGGGTGACATGCATCGCTAACGCGTCGTCAATTTTTTTTTATTTTGTCCTCCTCATTCGCCTATAAATTAAGTCCCATTATATAATGTACTATTATTATTGTGTGCACAGCGAACGTCGTACAATTTTACATGCGTGTAATATAATATTATATTCGACATTAAAATATCCCGTGTCGAATGCAAATCAAACGGTTTTTTTATTTTTTTATTAATTATAACTTCTGGACTCATCGGTCGGAGCGTTCGTTTTATAATGTTCAGCAGACGATAAATTGATTTTCACTGTCACAAATAATAATAATTATAATTATTATAATAATATTTGTATTTAATCGGCGAGGAAAATAATATATATATACATACAAGCGAACAGTCATTAAATATAATTGAACGAAAACACACCTTTAAAAAAAATATATAATTAATACACGCGTATAATATTGGTTTTTCTTTTAATTGAAATAAAAATACGAATTCGGTGCAATTAACGGATTAAATAACAAGAAAAAAAAAAGATGAAGCCATTAAGGATGTGATGAAAGAAATCACTCTCTTCGGTTCAAAGTACTCACTTTACAGAATCATTTAACACTTTTGAACACTATTCTGTCGATTCGTTAATAATTATTATGATAATAATATATATATTCTCAAAACACTCAATCTTTAACACTGACTTCCGGTTTATGAAAACCAAATCGTATTTTAACAATCAATTCGACCACACTACCGATAGTGCTCACGCAGTAGGTACAATAATAACTTTATTATACTTATGATGATTTATCACCAACTAATTCGAAACTTGGATAAAGATTTAGACAATATAATACTATAATAATGTTATATTATATACCATCACGTGATTTACCTATATGATAAAAAACGTTCACATAATTTGTCTGATGTCTTATTTTTGTAGTTACATAACATTTTTTATTTATTTTTTTACACGACCATAATTATATATTCTAAATTTTTGATATTTTATTCTATTATCAAAATTCTGGGAATAACACTATATTATAATATCGTGAAATTCCGCGGTACACGAAAACGGAGTCAGTTTTATCAAATTTTGTATTGTTGTACAGATTTGTCGATTAGATATATGAATATACATAATGTCGGTTGATATTTTGAAAAACAAAAAATAAAAAACAATACCGCTTAATAAACGAGCGCACAGTTACCAGACACGATATTGTAATATGCGCCAGACGATCAGACAGTATTACGAGTATTTGTTTTAAAATTGTATTAACATACAAATAACTTAAACGCTCTACTTAAAACTTAGATACACGGTTATAATATTGTTATACAATATGTAGATTATTGTAATAGGGGCCGAAAATGTAATAAGATAATTGTTCGTTGTATATTAATTAAGTCAATTGCTGTAATTTAAAACTCCGAAACGGTCTCATGAATTAAACAACGATAATATGTTCTCTATGGTATTATATACACATACATACATACACAGTATAATATTATACAATGCGATATTATGTAATATTTCACCAACTGCTTGTAATAAATTTCAGTTAAAAATCAAAAGAACGGAGCGTATAGTGTTTTAATTATTGTTTCGTTTCGATTTCGACAACGAGCCAATCGTTTTTTTCTACCGAATGTTACGTACATTTCCCCACCCCCACCCATTTGACTTTTTCAACTTTTTCCAACGCCAATATTTAGTGCTCAATTCCTGCCAATTCCTGCCGTAGACCCCGGAATTCCTGCTCAAAAGCCGCCCCCGCAAAAGCCAAAAAACTGTGGGTGGGGCTGGGGAAACGTTTCCCCAGCCCCACCCATGGTCCGAATTTGACTTTTTCAACTTTTTCCAACGCCAATATTTAGTGCTCGATTCCTGCCAATTCCTGCCGTAGACCCCGGAATTCCTGCTCAAAAGCCGCCCCCGCAAAAGCCAAAAAACTGTGGGTGGGGCTGGGGAAACGTTTCCCCAGCCCCACCCATGGTCCGAATTTGACTTTTTCAACTTTTTCCAACGCCAATATTTAGTGCTCGATTCCTGCCAATTCCTGCCGTAGACCCCGGTATTCCTGCTCAAAAGCCGCCCCCGCAAAAGCCAAAAAACTGTGGGTGGGGCTGGGGAAACGTTTCCCCAGCCCCACCCATGGTCCGAATTTGACTTTTTCAAATTTTTCCAACGCCAATATTTAGTGCTCGATTCCTGCCAATTCCTGCCGTAGACCCCGGAATTCCTGCTCAAAAGCCGCCCCCGCAAAAGCCAAAAAACTGTGGGTGGGGCTGGGGAAACGTTTCCCCAGCCCCACCCATGGTCCGAATTTGACTTTAGATAAAAGATAAGATAACATCTTTTTTATCTAGATACAAAACAGATAATTTTCCCCTTTTTAGGTTTTTTAAGACCTCATCAATTAAATTATAATGTCAAACTGGTAGGTAGGTAACTGATTTGTCAAACCTCAAGTGACCTCATCAATGATTTATTAATAAAGCAGTATTTATATAATTAATAAAAGTTATTTTTATTGTAGTACCCGTAAAATGAATTTTTAGAAAGGTAAATTTAATATAGAATAATAAAAGGGGGTGTGGGGGGCGTAGCCCCCCACGGCTCTATGCAAATAAAATGGGTGGGTCGTGTGTGCTGCAACTAACATTTCTTGCCTCACTGTCGAAAAAGTTCGCGCCGCCACTGATACTTGGTATAACTTTGCTACTTTAGAGTTAAATTGTAAAGATACGTACAAATATCACGGGGTCCGCGATCTAAAGCAGGTCGATTGTCTACCTGATAATATAGGTAGTGCTGTGAATCAGAATTTTTATTCCAGGCAACGGAAAAGTTAAGATAAATTTTGAACACCATACACAGAATATTAAATAACGAATTGAACAAAGTTTGAGTCATATAGAGTTGATAAATTTAACGGGTAACGAAGTGCACGGGATCATTTAGTTATATAATATTATTAATTATTTCGTTTTTTATTTTATTTAATATTTATTGAATAATTCAAGATGGATGATTTATGATAGTTTGTTACGATAATATGGTGTACGTGTTTATTTATCCTAGCCAATTGTGACACCAACACTGTTTAACACCAATCACTGCTTACCATAACATTTGAATGAAAGGTCGACTCTGCATTGTGCGTACGATATAATATTATCGTGTATGCAATGCATTTAAACTGAATTTATAATTACATACGGTAAATAAGTTATTATATATATAATGTAGCCAGTGGCGTAATTGTGGGGGGCACTTACCCCGCCCCCCAAATAATCCACATAATATGTTAACACAATTAGAGCTGAGCCGATACCGTACCCTATATTAATTATCTCCCGATATTTTTACTTTTGGTTTATCGGGTCCCTATCGGTTTTTTCTTCAAACCGATGTAATGCAGTCGAATATCAATTTGTATCTAATGGTTTCTCTTGTTGAATAATATTATATTCTTGAAATCGCGATTATGACTATAGGAACGGCTTTCGGGAGGTTAATTTTATTGCAACCCCCCTCCCCCACGCCTAGATTTTTATTCAGTTACGTCACGGAATGTATCTATTAGGTATATAGTTTTATTTTTGAATAATTGTAAACTATGAAAAACAGAAGTTTTCTTCATATTATGTAATACAAATATAACGCAGATATTATTTAGAACATCAGATGAAATCGTTCATTTAAAATAAATCCTGTACATTTTAGTATTTACTGTCACCATACTCGTTATATTCTAAATTTGAATTAATTTCCGTCAAAACAAACATTATTATTATTATACCATTATATAATATAAATCTACAAATAGTAGTATTATTTTTATCGACTGTCCTTAGTTCCAAATATAGAACACGAAATTATGGACGATTTAAAAAAAAAACCAGTTCCAGTAAAAAGAACTAAAAAAATCCCTGCCGAATATTTATTATATACAATTTAATAATATTTTTTAATAAATAGATTTCCTAAGAAAAAAATATGTTTTATGTCTGTTCCAATTAAGCCATGAATTTCGTTAACTACTTTTTGACACTGACATAATAAGTAAATTGTATTTATGAAGTTTACTTCTGAGTTCTGATAAGAATTAAAATAATAAAGTATGATATCTAACCTAAACTATCCAACTAATTCAGAATTAAATAATATTTTCAAAAGTATCAACAAAATTCTGAAAGTTATCCAAATATTAATTTATTTCGCTGCGATGAGAACACTCTTCCATGTACCCACTAAATACTTATACAGTGATATAAATATAAATATAGATATTTATTGACATTTGACATGTAAGCAATAAGCTAATAAAAAATGATAACTTCAAGTCCCAATCAGATCATTTTTAGGGTTCCAAACGGTAAAACGGAAGCCAGCTATTACTATAAGGCTCCGCTGTCCGTCCGTCTGTCACCAGACTGTATCTCATGAACCATGAAAGTTAGAAAGTCGAAATTTTCACAGATTATGTATTTCCGTGAAAGCTATAACAATAAATACTAAAAATCCTTTTTTTTTTTATTATTTTTTTTTCGAGTTAATCGAGTGATGGAAGAGGAACCGCGTTAGATTTAATTCTCCTCAATACTAAAAATCCTAGAATATATAATATAAGATGTGTTGCCAACATAGCTACGATGATGGTACGGAACCCTTCGTCCGCGAGTCAGACTCGCATTTGGCAGGTTTTTTTTTTTAAATAATTAACACATTATTGTTAATATTATGTAAATTAAATAGCAACTTGAGAAATCAAGTCAACTCAATTAATAATTTCAAATAATTTAACATGATAAAAAACAATTATTAAATAAACATTTATTTTCCAACAATCAAATATTTGTAAAATGTTTGCATGGAAAAAAATTGATGACTAATATAATAGTTTTTAATTAATTTAAGTTTTGAATTATAAAAATATTTCTTGCCTCAATGTTTCATTATTAAGTATTATAAATTGAAAACTCTTTATGTTATTCAATATTTTGGTAAGAACCATATAGTATAGGAATATTATAAATAATACAGTAAAAAATAAGCTTATTGATAACTTAATTGCCGATTGAGTGACAAGTTCGATTTCAATATATTATTATATATTTAAATTATTAATTTTCAACTGAATATGAAATTCAAGTATCTATACTGAAAGTTAATGAATCACGGAGTCCAACAATTCCAATGTATCGAATTTTTTTTCAACTTATGAACATTTTGTAATTTTTACATAACCTAAAAAATAACTGTATTCAATATATAATCTAAAGAAAGAACATTTCAAAGCTTTTTAAGTACATTTACTGCACCAAAAAGTGTTTTCAAAGAAAAAATACATCAGTGTATAGCCAATAGCTTTATCGCTTTCCACTTTAGAATCTAAAGATAAAAATACATTTTTTAATAGATCGATTATTGTTTACATGCATTTGTAGTATAATATACCTTTGTTTGCATGCTACCAGAATGCAAATGACTGTTTGATTTTTCTTCATATTATGTAATACAAATATAACGCAGATATTATTTAGAACATCAGATGAAATCGTTCATTTAAAATAAATCCTGTACATTTTAGTATTTACTGTCACCATACTCGTTATATTCTAAATTTGAATTAATTTCCGTCAAAACAAACATTATTATTATTATACCATTATATAATATAAATCTACAAATAGTAGTATTATTTTTATCGACTGTCCTTAGTTCCAAATATAGAACACGAAATTATGGACGATTTAAAAAAAAAACCAGTTCCAGTAAAAAGAACTAAAAAAATCCCTGCCGAATATTTATTATATACAATTTAATAATATTTTTTAATAAATAGATTTCCTAAGAAAAAAATATGTTTTATGTCTGTTCCAATTAAGCCATGAATTTCGTTAACTACTTTTTGACACTGACATAATAAGTAGTCAGGTTTTTTACAATCAATAAATAATATAAAAACTTCTATAAATATTACTGATACAACTTCATTTATCAATGATAACAGGGTATAAGAAAAGTATTATCTCATATTTACAACAACAAATAACAATACATTTTGAAATATAAATTTGTATCATTGAACGTGATTTGAATATAACAATATAATCATATATAATATATATCATAGTTAAAAAATCAATGTTACTTGTATAAATGTTCTCTAATAGTAATTATAATTATATATACATATATATATATTTTTATTATTATAGTATACTAGTACTAAATATTGGCGTTGGAAAAAGTTGAAAAAGTCAAATTCGGACCATGGGTGGGGCTGGGGAAACGTTTCCCCAGCCCCACCCACAGTTTTTTGGCTTTTGCGGGGGCGGCTTTTGAGCAGGAATTCCGGGGTCTACGGCAGGAATTGGCAGGAATTGAGCACTAAATATTGGCGTTGGAAAAAGTTGAAAAAGTCAAAAGGGTGGGGGTGGGGAAATGTACGTCCGAATGTTTCGATACGTTGTTGTGGTCGAAGTATGGTTGAACACCACTGAAGAATACAATAACGTAAATAATACAAGGTCATAAGGTCATAGGGTTGCATAAGACGCACAATTTTTCGGCCTAGGTGCATTTAGTCTCGTCCGTGTGTCTGCCGTTATATGTAGTCGGGTTGTAGGATAAAAATATAAAAACTGAAATATTATATTGTAATATAACGTACAGTTATTCTAATTCATAAAACGATTTCGTACAACCGGCTGTTGGCCGTACTCCAGTTCATCATGAAAAAAAAAAAAAAAAATGAAAAAAACGAGAATAAATAAAAACTACATCACACTAAACGTCTTTGATCCCTATTCAGTTCGACTCGTTATTTATTAATGGGCCACGGCGTTTGTTCGGGACGGTACCGTACTTTTTCCTCTCTATTATTTTAATTAGCGGCCGGCGGTGTGGAGGAGCGTCGAGGCAACGCCATCTCTCGGTTTGTTCATGTTAATTTTCAAAAAGAATCCTTTCCTACGACGAAAATCCCCATTATGAGACAGACGCGAGCCATTGTGCTCGAGATTTTTTTTTTCATTCCTTTCAAAAAGAACCAACTCCCCGTAAATAATTCAGCATCTGGTTTTTTCACCTTGGACGCGTTCGTTTTTCTGCTATCCTTCTTATTTTCGAAAATAATAATACAAAATATAGATATAGAACGAGATGAGTACACAACTACGCCGCGTATGTACGACTCCGGAGGAGGTTGACGACGGGGAGGGGTAGGCGGAACCACCGGCTCTTCGGGATTTTTTTCTACGTTCGCCTTCCTATTGTGCGAGTTATATTTTATCACAAAAGCTTCACACACACACACACACGAGTCCGGACGGTCGTGTTGATTACAATTTTACAAATCCGGGTCGTCCTGTTCGGAGGAACACAAGTAAATAATAATGATAATAATAATTCTTAAATGTCTGCGGACGCCACAATAGTACTGTATACTATACACAATCCAGCACATATTATATTAAAATAGTAATATACATTTGTAGCAGTTTTAATCAACTGTGAGATTTCATCCCCCTCGCCAAAACCCATTCCAATATAATATTAATATGCACCTAACCCGTGTTATGTGTAATATAATATGTGTTTGTGGGTGTGGGCTAAACGCATTTTGCCTATTTATTTAACAACAATTTGTTTTAATCAGTTATATCGAGGAACAATGTTGTATACAACGTGATTACATTTTGTAATTTTCTTATTGTACCTATATGCGTACGTATATTGTATATATAATTATAGAATTACAAAAAAAAGTCGGTTAATCTGGTGTTTGCAGTCGACAATTTTTTATCGCGCTCTCGCCCACTCTCGTCTGCGGCTGAGAGTCTTTGCCCGGTGTATTGTGCATGTGTAACAATAGATGATAATAATAATATGTGAAAAACCACTTATTATTATTTTTCACCATCGCGAGTACACCGATAATTCTAATAGAATATGAGAGATCGCGATAGTGGAAATATAAATCTGAGTGTGTGTGTGTGTGTGTGTGTGTGTGTGTGAATGTTTTTCTTGGTAAGACTGCTGCAGGAGCGCTTCTTTGGCGTTGACATTATCGTCGGCAAAAGAGGCACCGCAGGAGGGTGGTGAACGATCGTCGAAACCGTTTATAAGGGATAATGAAAGTGCTCGTTTTAGGGGACAATTTTAATGATAATAATAGTTTATATTACTATATACACTTGTATTCTTATTTTCTTGCCCATTCCGCGCCACCCACCTTGAAACTCCCGTGCTGCAGACAACCGCATGCTACACTCCACAGATCTCGTTTAGATATTATTATATTCAGCCTTTGATACAGCCATCGTATATATAAGAAAATATCCATTCCCGCGACGATAACATATTTTACGATATGCTGTGTATATATATATATATATACATAAACCCTCACGAAAAACCTCAAATATTATATTAACACATGTTATATAAGTACTTTTAAGCTATATTAAACTAGTAGTGTGCAGTATAATAATATATATATATATTAATTCTGCAGCACGAGCACCGCAATGGTATAATAAACTGCAGTATGCTCAAGCCTAAGAGATTAAATTGAATATAATATAGTATTATAGGTGGTCTATATAAAATATATACTGTCTTAGAACGAGGACTTTCGAACGAAGTTTACTTTAATGAGGGAAAGTGAGTCGTTAACAGATTAACACTCTCAAAATAATATGTGGAGTGACAAACAATGTTTGTTTTTTAAATCAACGACAATTTATGTATAGAAGTAAATTTTTCCAGTTATAATAAACAGAAGTGTATGATAGCAACGTGTTCCTATAACCATGTGCGTGTGTCGATATATTTTCGAAATTTTTTGAGAAATTTGTGAATTAATCTTGACATTGTTAATGCGCTCGACTAAAATGCCCAGTGTATTTATATTATGCCCACGCTTTTTGCGTGTGTGTGTCACATTTTCATGTGCATTATTGTCATGAGCATAATAATTGTAAATTTCTATAAAACTGTGCGGTAACAACTAACTAACCTAACGGTAACCTAACCAACTCGATGTAATATCATTGCGATGTCTCAAAGTCTACAGACGATTAATTAATACCTGGGTCGGTATTACTATTAAAGGGTGAAACTCCCACTGCAGAGGCTCGATCGGTTCGGTTTTGCAGCGGACGGTCACTATCATAATATTATTATTATTCATCGACACGCGCGTGCGCGATGTACAAGCTCGAGTCTCGCAGACTATTGTAAAACCGATGGCCACGACAATTATAATTTTTTTGCTACCTACACGGTTGCAAAAAAAAAAAAGAAGAAAATCCCCTAGGATTTAAATCGAATGTCGTCGCCACGTGTCACATATTTGACTGTATTATTTGGATTCACTGGCATCTCGCTCGGATATAATATAATAATATAAGGTACAATATACGGATATAATGATGCACTGGGTTGAGCTATGCGGCGACATCGACCCGCGGGGTCGTGGAAAACCGCTAATAATATACGCAGACGGTCGGACGCTCTCGATCGCGGTGCGACGAAATGAGTCTCGGAGAAAAGATAGAGTAGCACGTGAAAAATTGCGGATAGTTTTTTTCCTTTTTTTTTTTTTGGGAACGTGCCGACGAGCAAGCCTCCTCAAATGCCTATTTGTAACCGTTTCTCTTTTTACCGTCTGCGGCGCATCGTTAACGAGTCGTGTTTGTAACTTAATGAATACCACCGCGCGCACCATACGTCTCCTACTCCTCACCCGACGACGTAAATATACGAGCGTGTGATGTTATATACCTATGTGAGTGTGTATGTGTGTGTGTGTGTGTGTGTGTGTGTGTGTGTGTGTACAGCACACACGGTGATAATAATAAACAAATAACACGCCGCCGAAATTGAGTTATTCAAAATGCTCGTCTCGAAAATAGTTAGTAATTTTTTTTCTTTTGACTTAATTTTTTTTTTTTCAGAAAATATGTGTATATATTATATATTTATTTATATACACGTCATAGGTATTCGGTTTTTTTTTCGTGTCTAGAAACGATTTTGCACATAAGTGCTTGGTAATTAACGAAGACGACTGCTTGCGTTTATATACTTATGATAATAATAATTTTTGACACGAGAATAGCACCTATATGTATATTATATTATACAGAGCGAGTGACAGAAGTAACTATAACTTTTAAATAAAATTTAAAATCAATAAATTCAAAGAAAATATTGATTGGAAAAAAAGCTATTATAGCAGTACTTGAATACATTGGATAGTTGTTTTCTGTTACATACTGTACTACAATATACAATCTACTTATAATATTTATATTTTATAAAGGACACTGCCATTCACGTTCTCTCAGTATAAAGATACGAAGTTCAGCACATATTGTATACAGCCGAATATAGGTGGTATACTTGGCTGAAGTATTTCAAAATAAGAGGAAAGTGAACGTTACATTTTTATAATTTTATTCCATATTTTCATGTACTTTTATTAATTATTGTTGATTAAAGCTTTGTAATATTATAAATCAAATTAAGTAGGTAACTATTGTAGTAATAAGTGACTAAACTAAACCTAAATTATCAAGTATCTTCATAAATATGTATTTTTTTTTTTTTTTTTGTAAACTGAACAACATAAGTAAAAAGTATAAAGAATAAAAATTGTTTAATTAAAAACATGATTGTGTGTCGTATATACGTTACCGTTTTTTTTTGTTATTATAATTGAAACTGTAATTAGAAGGTATGTTAACAATAAGTCTCAACAGTAATAATTATGTTTTTGTTGAAAAAAATAAATACTTCTAGATTATAAATTTAAGAAAAATATAGCTAATTCTTAAGTTCTATACAGTAGTCTTAGGTATATAAGAAAAGTTTGTCTCCGTATATATTATATTATGATAATAATTATTCACCACCCGTCGTCATCGTCGATCATAGCAACCCCTCCACATACCTTCGCCAGTCGCGTTTCAAACATAGTCGTAAGTAATCGGAACTCAAACCGCCCACTCAGCGAATTTATTTTAATTTTCTCACGTGCACGTTTAATAATAATAATAATATTCATAATAAATGGCACTACATTGTTAGACGCTATTTTTTTTCGTTACCTAACGATTTATTGATAATATTTAAAATTAAATAACTTAATCGGTACTTGTGTCATTATATCGCCCTAATAGCTTGATCGCCAAGAATAAATTATCGAATAAATTAGAGAAAATTTACCGTCTAAAATCGGGCTCGCGAAATGTGATCGTAGTTTATCCCCCTGCCCATGTTTTTGCTTTTTATTCGAATGAAAAATTGTACTTCAAAATCCATATGATATGCTGCGTCCGGCATACTAAGAAAATATACTTAGGTACTCAATATCTGTCGGATTTTACTCGAACTATGAAAATATTGTGTTTACTTTACAGACTGTTAGAATTTATTTGGAAAAATGACTTGCGAAACGAGTTCCTTTTAATGCAATAATAACCGTGCCATAATATTATTATTAATATGATTATAAAACGGTTTCGCGAAGGCGGAATTTAATCGAAATCACCGGAATCGATTTTTCAACCCCTCACCCCGACACCATTAATAACAATAATAATATTATGATGGTTCATAGTCATTCCGACGATTTATATACGTGATTATAAAAGATAACTCGTGTAACGGCGACCAAGCGAAAGCGCTAACGTGTAAATAATTTATATTATTATACGAGAGACTCGAGGAGCTTCGAAATTGGCATTCTTTCGGGGCTGCAAATCATATAATACGGCTCGGGAAAAATGAAAATGCACTGCGCGTGCCCTTTTTGAAAAGCTCTACAAGATATTTCGAGTTTTCACCACTTAAATCGCACGTGGGCCAGCGTCAAGTTCGCGGAAAATAACGTAGGTATACGTCGTTATGCGGTCTTCGAGTGTATCCACATTGGTATCCGTGTATACCTGGTGCTCGTGTACCATGGTTAAGTTAGTTTATCGAATATCATATACCGTCTTGTCAATCAAATATTTGATGAGAAAAACAAAAACGGCAGCGTAAAGGGAGCCAGCTATTTTTCACGACGAGAACAATAATTATCGATATTAATATTGTGATATCCCTTCGCGGAGCCATTTTGTATCTGATTTTGACGATCCGATTCCCATATTATACCCAATGAGCTGTATATTTCAACCATGCATGTACCTAACGCGTGGTTATATGCGGTATAACTCGGCTGTTTGGGCAGGACAAAAATGTAAATATTTAAAGGTGTACCTATATATATACAATACGCGGTATACGTTGGCGAATCGTGGGGGATGATGGCACGTCATGGGGTGGTCGGGGAGGGTGAGCCGGAGAATCATTGTTGTAAAATAATTTATGTTTACACTTTTAACGGGTCTCGTAAATGCCCGTGGCGCCTATTATTATTATTATTATTGCATATACGCTCGCGTGGTCGTACCTGCGTTTTCTACCCGGTCAATATTATAATACAATGTATATGACTCCCCCTATATACCTAGCAGCGGCGCATTGTACCTGTTTACCCTTAACACTCACGTACACCTACAATAAGTACAGTGGCGTGGCGTGGGTATTAAAAAGATGTAAGCAGTGAAATTTTTTTTTCAAAAGTGATTAGAATATAGGTACTATAGTTATACCTAAATACCTAATTATAAATTATGTATAAAAAAATGTTATCCTTTTAAAATGTTTAATATTTTTAAAAATATACTAGTTGTACAAATCAAATTCGAGAAAATAAAGAAATTGAAGAATACTTCAAAAGTCTATTAGGCGAATGACAGTGACAGTGTACGTAAAAACGACTACAGTCTACAACGCGTCGGGCTACGTACTGGTCGTTCCTTGTTTCTCGCGTAAGCAAAATCAAATGTGCTTACAAACGCTAGTTAAATACGTGACCCCCACTATGGCATTATAGACTATAATTCGAAAACAACAGTTGCGCGTAAGCAATTTCAGAATGTGTTACACTGTATATAGTATTATGATTATGCAGTTAACATAATACAGAATGGATTAAAAATAGACCTACAATCGATGATTTTCTTAAAATAGTTGGTAATCAGTAGACAGTGTACGACACAAATAAACAATAACAAAAACCACTATAAGCTATAACTTAAAAATTTTATAAATAAAATTAAAATTTTAAAAATCATTTATTATGTACCTATTAGTCGTGATTGATCAAATTTATTTTTTCTTTCATTTAAAGTGTAAGCAGTGCTTACAGTGCTTACATGCACGCTACGCCCCTGAATAAGTACGAATAATTGTACAGTATACGGTGAGGTTGTAGTTATGACGTACACAGTGTACAATAATATTGTAATGAATAATAATGCGTAATAGACATAGGTAGGTACTGTAATTTACTATAATATAATATAACAGACCGCATAATAAAATATATAGTCAATAGTATTGTATAGGTAGGTGGCTATTGCCGTTTTCCTCGAGACTTGTATTATTCAAAACATGACGTTATACGGTAAATGTTACCATCGTAATATTATATTATTCATATCCACAATATTTAGCATTATTCTATGTGGCGTAGGTATTGCCGGTAAACGTTACCCGAACCTTGATCGCCATCGTCGCAGTGCACAACAACGAGTATGCCTAAATAATGTAGTGCGATACGTATGCATTAGAAATACGTATTTGTAGATACTGACCTGCAACAGACAAAACAAAGGAAAAACATTGTTAGTGCATGTTATAATAATATAGTGTATTATAGCGTATTATTATAATAGCACAATCATTTTTACAAATTATAATTATTCTATGTATCGATATAATATGATCGTGTAATCTTCTCTGGCGTGGATATTAGAATATTTATTGGGAGGGGGAGGGTAAACGCTACCCGTTTTATTGGATGAGTTTAAATATAATAATATATTATTATAAATTCTGTGTGGCATAAACTTCAATACTTCAAGCCATCACAATTTCAAAATGGGACATAGTGTAGAATATACAAAAAATGTTGAAAGATGCCACACATATTATCATATATAATAATATTAACAAGCCAATTTCGTTATATCTGAAGTTCGTGTGATGACCAAACTCTGAATCAATAATTTAGTCCAAATTTGGTAAGTAATTATAACCATATTTTCATTTTTTCTATTCGAATATGTCGATTCGACTTTCCGTGCGCACGACAGATCACTTTATGATATGCAATATGAGATGTATATAATAAATATTATAAGAGGTTTTATTTTTTATAAAACAGCAATTATATTGTAATCTTATATAATAAAACGCTAATAACGCGGATAAGATCCGCGGGGAGCGCTCACGGCACTCCGCGTTTCTTCCATGACGACCAATCACAATACTTCCCGCGCGTTCGCTATAAACTCCGCTCGCTTATCTCCCTTTTCCTAATCGACGAATATTTTCGAACATTATTATTATTGTTATTATTATTATTCCGTATTTCTATATATTATTATGAAAATTGGGATATTTCCGTGTGTAATATAATATAAAAATTCAGAAACGGTTCAAGTGCTCGAGATTCAAAAATTCAAAAACCCGTGTTTTTCAATTTTTTGACGTGATAATAACGTCTTATAAATCGATTACCCCGCGACCGTCGGGCGGAGTGGGGGGGGAACCATTAAACGAGTAATTATTTTTGACGAAGCATAACTTAGCCGGTATTCGACTTAGAGACCCCGGACCAATGGGCATCTCAATTTTTTAGGCCCCAGATGAATTTTCAACATTAGGGAACCAACGCCCCCACCCCCCCCCACATTTTGAGTTGAGTATAACTCGGCCGGAATTCAAGTTAAAGACCTCGGACCAAGGGGGAACCCATTCTTTTTATGAATACTACCGTTTTCCGCTTTAGGGAACGGGGGCACCTCCTCCCCCCCTTTTTGGATTTTGCTTTTTTGATGGATTTTGGTCCGGGAGAGTACTAACACCCACCTCGCCAAGGGGAAACTCGGGGTTTTGAGTTTTTGATAGGATTTATTGGGATTTTCTTAAATATTGTTTTTATTGATAAGGAAAGTGATAAGAATTTTATTTTATCGCCGCGAGCACGGCGACGCGGCTTAAGAGTCATACATTTGCCTCGGAATTTCATCTGATTAGGTGGCTAGGTTGGTTAGGCGTTAGGATAAGTGACTTGAGGGTCGTGGGTTCGAACCCGGCCTCTGGGATTTTCGATAATTTGCGTCATCCGGGATAATTTGAATGTTTTTTTTTCGAGTTTTTTTTTCGTCACATTTTTTTTTTTTTTGGCAAAAAAATATTAATATATATTAAAGTAGATATTTTAAATTGTAACTAAATTGTATAATGATACTGTACTATTTTATAAATAATAATAATAATACTTGATTTTACCGTGACCAACGCACCTATATGTTTCTTATATAAATACAATATAATATAACTAACCTACATGTAGTACCTACTTGATATATTACAGTTTTTAGGTTAAATACTGTTTAATACGGTATTAATAAACTAATAGATCTAATAGAACTGATTAAACTCTGGCAGTTAAATAGTACGACTATATGACTGCTCTTTTTGCCGTTTTTTTTGAAAATTATAGTTTTAGCCCCTTTCGGTCATATCACCCTCCCCGTCGACTACTTATTCGCGTTCCCTGCTATATTTATAGCCACAGACGAGTCCCGGGGTGGAGTAGTGTGTCAGAAACGAGAGTAGGTACCGTGTAGGTATCGCTATATACAGGCATATATACGCATGTATATACATGCGCCTCGAGGTTCGATTTTTTTCGCAAATCTCGCGTTTTGAACGTCCGAAAGTGGCGGACACGGTGGTCCGCTCAAACGCCCTTAAGAGTCATAGATTTGACTCCTAATTTCATCTCGGTAGGTGGCTAGGTAGGTTAGGCGTTAAAACGGGTGATTCGACGGTCGTGGTTTCGAACGCCGGCGGGGCCGTGTTAAATCGAATTTCTTTTTTTTGCGTTTTTTTTTTCGTCACATTTATCATTTTTAACGAAAGTGTTAATTTTTTTTTTAAATTTGCATTATTATATTATATATATTATTATTATTCGTTTGACGATATTTATTGGGCAAAAAAATAATTATAATTAATATTTACCGACGCACCTACATGTTTCTTTTAATAATACATTATAATATAACTAACCTACGTGTAGTACCTACTTGATATATTACAGATTTTACGTGATTCCGATTTGTTTAAATACTGCTACAGATTATAAATACTATATTAAAAAATAGTACGACTGTAATATGACTGCTTCATTTGCCGTTTTTTTCGAAAATTCGAGTCCCGGGGTGGAGTAGTGTGTCGGAAATATAATAAAACGCTAATAACGAGTATAAGATCCGCGGGGAGCGCTGACGGCACTCCGCGTTTCTTCCATGACGACCAATCACAATACTTCCCGCGCGTTCGCTATAAATTCCGCTCGCTTATCTCCCATTTCCTTATCGACGAATATTTTCGAACATTATTATTATTATTAAAAAAAAACCCGTGTTTTTCAATTTTTTGACGTGATAATAATAACGTCTTATAAATCGATTACCCCGCGACCGTCGGGCGGAGTGGGGGGACCCATTAAACAAGTAATTATTTTTGACGAAGTATAACTTAGCCGGTATTCGACTTAGAGACCCCGTACCAATGGGCATCTCAATTTTTTAGGCCCCAGATGAATTTTCAACATTAGGGAACCAAAGCCCCCACCCCCCCCACATTTTGAGTTGAGTATAACTCGGCCGGAATTCAAGTTAAAGACCTCGGACCAAGGGGGAACCCATTCTTTTTATGAATACTACCGTTTTCCGCTTTAGGGAACGGGGGCACCTCCTCCCCCCCTTTTTGGATTTTGCTTTATTGATGGATTTTGGTCCGGGAGAGTACTAACACCCACCTCACCAAGGGGAAACTCGGGGTTTTGAGTTTTTGATAGGATTTATTGGGATTTTCTTAAATATTGTTTTTATTGATAAGGAAAGTGATAAGAATTTTATTTTATCGCCGCGAGCACGGCGACGCGGCTTAAGAGTCATACATTTGCCTCGAAATTTCATCTGAGTAGGTGGCTAGGTTGGTTAGGCGTTAGGATAGGTGACTCGAGGGTCGTGGGTTCGAAACCGCCTTCCGGGATTTTCGGTTATTTGCGGCGGCCGTACTAATTCGAATTTCTTATTTTTGCGTTTTTTTTTTTTCGTCACATTTATCATTTTTAACGAAAGTGTTAATTTTGTTTTTAAATTTGCATTATATTATTATTATTCGTTTGACGATATTTATTGGGCAAAAAAATTATTATAATTAACATTTACCGACGCACCTACATGTTTTTTTTAAATTTGCATTATTATATTATATATATTATTATTATTCGTTTGACGATATTTATTGGGCAAAAAAATAATTAAAATTAACATTTAATTAATACTTGATTTTACCGACGCACCTACATGTTTCTTTTATTAACACATTATAATAACGTATAACTAACCTACGTGTAGTACCTACTTGATATATTACAGTTTTTACGTGATTCCGATTTGGTTAAATACTGCTACAGATTATAAATACTATATTAAAAAATAGTACGACTATATTTGCCGTTTTTTTCGAAAATTCGAGTCCCGGGGTGGAGTAGTGTGTCAGAAACGAGAGTAGGTACCGTGTAGGTATCGCTATATACAGGCATATATACATGCGCCTCGAGGTTCGATTTTTTTCGCAAATCTCGCGTCTTGAACGTCCGAAGGTGGCGGACATGGTGGTCCGCTCAAACGCCCTTAAGAGTCATAGATTTGGCTCCTAATTTCATCTCGGTAGGTGGCTAGGTAGGTTAGGCGTTAAAACGGGTGATTCGACGGTCGTGGTTTCGAACGTCGGCGGGGCCGTGTTAAATCGAATTCCTTTTTTTTGCGTTTTTTTTTTCGTCACATTTATCATTTTTAACGAAAGTGTTAATTTTTTTTTTTAATTTGCATTATTATATTATATATTATTATTATTCGTTTGACGATATTTATTGGGCAAAAAAATTATTATAATTAACATTTACCGACGCACCTACATGTTTCTTTTAATAATACATTATAATATGACTAACCTACGTGTAGTACCAACTTGATATATTACAGTTTTTACGTGATTCCGATTTGGTTAAATACTGCTACAGATTATAAATACTATATTAAAAAATAGTACGACTGTAATATGACTGCTTCATTTGCCGTTTTTTTTCGAAAATTCGAGTCCCGGGGTGGAGTAGTGTGTCGGAAACGAGAGTATGTATAGTGTATTCATTTATAGATACCTACGTTTAATAGGATAGTATTACATTTCAATAAAATTTGTTATTCACCAATATAATTATCTATTTGTTAATTTGACTTAATTCTCATAATTAAATAAATATACAAGGTACCTAGGTATATTTTAGAAAATATCCAATCAGAAAATTAGATTTTGTCGACTTATTTGTTATAACCGCGAAAACATAACAATGATTAAATAAATTACAGTGAAGCCTAACATAAAACACCTGATAACTGTTCTCTATAATTATCAACAAATACAATTTTATTACCTCCTGTATACTTTTTCATATTTGAACGGCCGTTTCGAGCACTTTTCGCTGTAGGCGGATTGTCCGTTCGGGAATCGGATTTCACCCGAGATGACTGATAACTAGACACTCAAACTCAGAATCCGAATTTCCGATTTCAACACACACACACCAGAACCGGACATACACGCCCGGTGCATGGTCTGCGATCCGACGTAGTCGGATTGCCTACCTGACTAGCTACTTGCATACGAGCGACTTACACCCCCACTGCAACCGACACTCGGGAATCGAGATGACTGATAGCTAGACACTCAAACTCAGAGAACCCGAATTTCCGATTTCAACACACATACGAGAACCGGACATACACGCCCGGTGCATGGTCTGCGATCCGACGTAGTCGGATTGCCTACCTGGCTGGCTGTGTCTTACGATCGACTTGAATCGCGTGACTTACGACTAGACACTCTTCCGAGTTCAAAAATTACCGCTTAACCAGTGCTGCCAACACGACAAAACACAATACCCGACGACCCCCCCTTCCCGACGCAGGCTGGATCAAAAAACCCAGCATCGCTGACAAAGATGCACCACCGCCCACACAGTCTTTCCGCCGTAGGCGGGATGACAAACACTGGAATCTAGTCTTATATAATAAAACGCTAATAACGCGTATAAGATCCGCGGGGAGCGCTCACGGCACTCCGCGTTTCTTCCATGACGACCAATCACAATACTTCCCGCGCGTTCGCTATAAATTCCGCTCGCTTATCTCCCTTTTCCTTATCGACGAATATTTTCGAACATTATTATTATTATTATTAAAAAAAAACCCGTGTTTTTCAATTTTTTGACGTGATAATAACGTCTTATAAATCGATTACCCCGCGACCGTCGGGCGGAGTGGGGGGACCCATTAAACGAGTAATTATTTTTGACCAAGTATAACTTAGCCGGTATTCGACTTAGAGACCCCGTACCAATGGGCATCTCAATTTTTTAGGCCCCAGATGAATTTTCAACATTAGGGAACCAAAGCCCCCACCCCCCCCACATTTTGAGTTGAGTATAACTCGGCCGGAATTCAAGTTAAAGACCTCGGACCAACGGGGAACCCATTCTTTTTATGAATACTACCGTTTTCCGCTTTAGGGAACGGGGGCACCTCCTCCCCCCCTTTTTGGATTTTGCTTTTTTGATGGATTTTGGTCCGGGAGAGTACTAACACCCACCTCGCCAAGGGGAAACTCGGGGTTTTGAGTTTTTGATAGGATTTATTGGGATTTTCTTAAATATTCTTTTTATTGATAAGGAAAGTGATAAGAATTTTATTTTATCGCCGCGAGCACGGCGACGCGGCTTAAGAGTCATACATTTGCCTCAGAATCTTATCTGAGTAGGTGGCTAGGTCGGTTAGGCGTTAGGATAAGTGACTCGAGGGTCGTGGGTTCGAACCCGGCCTCTGGGATTTTCGATAATTTGCGCCATCCGTGAAAATTTGAATTTTTTTTTTTCGAGTTTTTTTTTTCGTCACATTTTTTTTTTTTTTGGCAAAAAAATATTAATATATATTAAAGTAGATATTTTAAATTGTAACTAAATTGTATAATGATACTGTACTATTTTATAAATAATAATAATAATACTTGATTTTACCGTGACCAACGCACCTATATGTTTCTTATATAAATACAATATAATATAACTAACCTACATGTAGTACCTACTTGATATATTACAGTTTTTAGGTTAAATACTGTTTAATACGGTATTAATAAACTAATAGATCTAATAGAACTGATTAAACTCTGGCAGTTAAATAGTACGACTATATGACTGCTCTTTTTGCCGTTTTTTTTGAAAATTATAGTTTTAGCCCCTTTCGGTCATATCACCCTCCCCGTCGACTACTTATTCGCGTTCCCTGCTATATTTATAGCCACAGACGAGTCCCGGGGTGGAGTAGTGTGTCGGAAACGAGAGTATGTGTAGTGTATTCATTTATAGATACCTACGTTTAATAGGATAGTAGTACATTTCAATAAAATTTGTTATTCACCAATATAATTATCTATTTGTTAATTTGACTTAATTCTCATAATTAAATAAATATACATGGAAGGTATATTTTAGAAAATATCCAATCAGAAAATTAGATTTTGTCGACTTATTTGTTATAACCGCGAAAACATAACAATGATTACATTGATTACAGTGAAGCCTAACATAAAACACCTGATAACTGTTCTCTATAATTATCAACAAATACAATTTTATTACCTCCTGTATACTTTTTCATATTTGAACGGCCGTTTCGAGCACTTTTCGCTGTAGGCGGATTGTCCGTTCGGGAATCGGATTTCACCCGAGATGACTGATAGCTAGACACTCAAACTCAGAATCCGAATTTCCGATTTCAACACACATACGAGAACCGGACACACACGCCCGGTGCATGGTCTGCGATCCGACGTAGTCGGATTGCCTACCTGACTAGCTACTTGCATACGAGCGACTTACACCCCCACTGCATCTGACACTCGGGAATCGACTTTCACCCGAGATGACTGATAGCTAGATACTCAAACTCAGAATCCGAATTTCCGATTTCAACACACATACGAGAACCGGACATACACGCCCGGTGCATGGTCTGCGATCCGACGTAGTCGGATTGCCTACCTGGCTGGCTGTGTCTTACGATCGACTTGAATCGCGTGACTTACGACTAGACACTCTTCCGAGTTCAAAAATTACCGCTTAAAAAGTGCTGCCAACACGACAAAACATAATACCCGACGACCCCCCTTCCCCCCGCAGGCTGGATCAAAAAACCCAGCATAGCCGACAAAGATGCACCACCGCCCACACAGTCTTTCCGCCGTAGGCGGAATGACAAACACCGGAATCTAGTTATATATTATAAATTCCCTATTTAATTATTCGGAAGTCAATAGTGTTCATAATACGTGCATATATTAACAAAATGTATCGTTTGATTTTCGTTGATTAAACAAACATTAGACGAACAATTATGGTTTAATCACTACTGAGTTCGAGGGTGTCCAAAACGACCCTTTTCGGAAATGTTGAATTATTTTGAGCCCATTGCATATTTTTATATTAACCTCATGAAAAAAAGTTTAGATTGGTAATTGGTATTTAATAACACTGCCTACTTATTTAATTGTTTGATATTTTTGTTCTTAAATATTTAACAGACCAAAATGTGTATGAATAATATACTCTTATCATATTATAACTTTAAATAATATGTTGTAAATACAATATATTATGGCAATAGGCTATTGGAATAATTGTAATCATAATGCAATATTATACATTAAGGGGATTCGATCCGGTGATTTAATAAGGGGTCGTGTATAGGCAATTCGATGTATTATAATCGTTTCGCAGTGTGTTTGTGTGAGAAGTAAATGATCATTAGTGTGCGTAGATACGTTAGGAATCAGTGGTTCGCACCCGCATGCACATGTCACATAATAAAATATTTGTTCCAACGAGAAACTAATTTCAATCAATTGAGACCTAAAAGCCTGACAAAAATACGATAACTTAGAATGATCGGATTTTAGTTCTGTAAACATATTTGAATTCATTGTTCTTTTTTCTAGGTTATTGTGGGAGTCGATTTTTGAATAACTGTTTAACTTTTTAAAGAAAGACACAAACAATTTTCAAAAAATTGAGAAATCGAAGTATGATTTAACGTGAAATCTAAAAAAAATATCGAAAATTGATTCCCACAATAACCTAGGAAAATTGTCAATGAACTCGAATCTTTTTACAGAATTGAAATCTGATAATTCTAAGTAGGCGTATTTTTGTCAGGCTTTTAGGTCTAAATCATGAAATAAATACGCTGGATCGAATCCCCTTAATAGTTTTTCTCGTTTTCCTAGAAGGAGATCGAATTTGAAAGAAAAAACAATTTTAGTTTTGGCCGAAAAGACTTCAGCTGCGTATCGCAATTGCATTTTATAAATATTTCATTTACACTTATCACCCACAGTTGTTACTGCTGATACGGCGATGTAGTGACTCGATCGCATCGTCATACACTATAGCGGTATTACTTGTACATAATATAAGTGTACAATCTACCCAAGGTCATCGGTACATATCC
The DNA here is from genome assembly GCA_949089665.1 of Macrosiphum euphorbiae. Classification (NCBI taxonomy): domain Eukaryota; kingdom Metazoa; phylum Arthropoda; class Insecta; order Hemiptera; family Aphididae; genus Macrosiphum; species Macrosiphum euphorbiae. The sequence continues at coordinate 8,345,611 of CARXXK010000005.1, read as the reverse complement.
GAACATAAGTATATACAATCAACGTGTGCATTCCCCCCCCCACTTGCGGGGAGAGGAGAGGTGATTGCAGTGGTATAGAGTAATAATACTGGAGGTGCACGAGGACGGAAGACCGGATTACATCGCAACCGGGAAAAAAATAATATCGTTGTTGTTACCTAATATAATAATATTATAAAAATATATGATAATAATACACTCGGGCCGAGGCGACGATGTCGAGAACGAATCATATTATATTATATGGGTGTTAAACAATATCATTATAAAAATTGTAATCGTCGTCGTCGTCGTCGTCGTCGGAATAACGCGAAGATCGCACACACTCGCATAGCATTATATATAGTGCTCACTCACGATTTTTAATGAGACTATATACTCGGCGCAAGCTCGCGATCTACACACTCGTCTAAGACAAAAAATTAATTTCGATTTTTTTCCTCCATTATTATTACGAGCGATCCCATAACAATATCGTTAATAATAATAATAATAATATTATGATATATACGACTATTATACCGTGGTGCGTACCCACGTAACACACAATATTATTCCACATACTATAATAGGTACATGGGTACGATATTATAGGTGTTGTCAAAATATATTATATTATATTTCGATTATTCGCACCGGACCCGATGCGACGACGACGACAACCGATAATTGCTGGTAACAATACGCGAGCACACAAAACAATGGTACGACATTGTATGACGTATAAAATATGATATCACTATTATGTTATTATTATTATTACTATAACATATTACAATAATAATATGTATAATATATAGGTGTATATAGTTCGGTATACCGTTCGACTGCGATGACGGTGTGACGTCGAAAGCGTTCACGAGCCCGAGCGAGTAATTATATATATATATTATTATTATAAAACGTTATCCTGTGTACAATTTGTAATCGGATTCGGTAATTAAGTCGTGTGTGCGAAGAAAATGCAATCTACAGGAAAAGATCTGAGGACCAGATAAACGTCTCTCTCTCTCTCACTCCATCACACTGAATATTATCATTTATGTCTCTGTCCGGTCGCTTTTATTCTTTTATATTATATTTTACATTATAATATTGTGTGAGTGCATAATATAAATTCAGTTTATGCGCTGGATAATGTGAAGAATAACATTTTTAATTATACTTCAACAACAAAAGTCCTTCGGGGGACGATCGAACGAACGCGCTTGCTGCGCGCTCTCCGCATACTCCTTAATGCATATACATATATATATATGTGTACATAATGTATTATATACAATATACATACATATATATATATATATATATATATATCTTATATTAATAATATACTACACTATTTTAGTGACAGTTTGTCGGATGAGATTTTACGCCGCCGCCGGAGCTTAATGGATATAGCAATTAGAGTCGACGCGAACAAAGGTTCGAGAGACATATACAAAAGCCGTACCGTGAGCTTGTTATAATAATTACTGCTCGACGAGATTTCTCCACCCGCCGCCGTATATATATATATATTATGTACGTGCGATTTGTATAAAGATTTTCGGACCAAAGTTATATGCGCGTTAAATGACTTGGGTACAAAAACTTACATTATTTGCGAGTAGGTATTATAATATCTATTATACTGCTGCAGTATATTATATACCCACCGACTGCCTCGGAAGTGACAGTTTTCTGTCGAGTTAAATATTGTAATTTGTTTAAACCTTAGAATATTATATATTCTTAGGAAATACAATGAAATTCGATAATTCAAATATTTTATATATATTATTTTTATTCATAACAATTAAACGCTATAGTAATCGTATACTAATTTTTAGCTGCTGTTATTTTCTTCCGTAGGTTAAACTGTTTCATAAAAACTCGTAAGCTATATTTATCATAATTTTTTTAAATATTTCTACAAGAAATCCATCCAACAATATTAATAATACTTAGATTTTAAAAGTTTATTAGCGTGGAAATGACTCAAATATCAGCTGAGACATTCAAAGTATAAAAATAATATCGTGCAAACATCTGAAAGCCTCAGGTTTATAAAAAAAAAAAACTTTTCATGTCTTACAATCGTTTCATATACGTTGCGAATACCTACTATCATATAATACTATAATTTATAAAGGCAGATAACTATCGTTCACACGCGTGGTCGCTGTTGCAGCAACCGCGGTATGAATGGTCAGCGCATGACTGCCACGGCGATATTATTATTTTTATATATTATTCAATGAACCGCGTGGATAGATATCGACTATTAACAAAATATTGGCCGAGGTCCCACCACCGTCGCTCGCTAACAACACGGTGCAGGTGCAGGGATTATGGGAAATCATATTTGCCAACATCATTAAGACTCAAGTCGATAGGATTTTTAAGGGATCACCGACTGGACGCATCGCGTGAGAGAAGGGTGCTCGAGGCGACCGGTGCTTCGGCAATAGGGTGCGAGTCGAGTGCGACTTTCCGCTGCGGCCGGTTAATATTATTGTGTTTTTTTTCGTTCGATACCGTTCATGTCGCATTGCACAATAATATATTATAACACTATAATGGGTGACGTGTATATACTATAATAATAATATTATTGTGCGAGCTCGTTGGCGTCTGATACCCACTGCACTGCACATCAAAGATTCGCTCGGATCGCGAGTAAAAATATAAACGCGTCCTCCGATCGAGATTGACAGTTAAACACGCCCGTCCGGTCCTAATGATGTACCGTGCCGGATATCCGTACCCGTGCGACCGGGCCAAAAGTACAAAAGAGACAAGTGCGCAGTATGTATAGGTATATACATAATATATTATATTATAATATGCGTATATTATGCGATTGCCGTACATTGGCGCACACGGTACATAAAATGTTAAACTATAGTCTCGTTAGGTTGTCAAACTCAAGGGGTCCTGACCCCCATAATAGGGTAGTCGACGCGCGTATATTATTATAAAAGTGCGTAAACATGTCTGAAGGATCGACACGATATTATTATGATATCGATATTATTATAATGTTATGTACATAATACGAATTTTAATATTGTATTATTGCGATGTGTATATTAAAATATATATGGAGGTATTATAATGTACCTATACGCTTCCCATAGGTATGCGTTATTATAATTTATAACATAATATTATTATAATATATTATATGTATAGGCAGTCCTCGAACGCGCGGAAAATTATTTTGCAGATTGTGCGGGGCCATGCATAATACATAATATTATTATAACGTGTGCGTATAACATTACACATTGAGCGTAGGTACTGATGATAATATATCATTTACGTTCATGTTTTATTGATCAAATGTCGATTTATATAATCATAATATACAGTTTTTGAATTATCATCTTAACGTATTTTTAATTTTCCCTGTTAGCCGAAGCAGCACGCTGTTATTGTTACAGTATATTTGGTTAGGTATTCTTTTTGATGAGAGAATAGCTATGAGTGAGCATACTTCGTTTTTCCTTTTCTAAAATCATAATATCGCCGCCTTTTTTACAGGTTGGTCCATGTTGGAAAATCATAGATAGACATATTTTGTACATAACTTTACTGTATAAGTTGGAAATCGCACGTAAAGTATGCATCGTTCTTTCTTTTTTATCATACCTATTACGTAATGTATATACTATTTACGATTTTATTTCATATTTTATTAGTCGGCAGATGTAATTCACCGGACATGTAAATTGAAAATTAATAGTCGGACGTGCGACGCGCCATAGACGAAGACAGTAGGTAGCCTATGCCAAGGGCATAATTTTGGTTGATACTTTTGTACAATTGTTATTAGATTATGAATTATTATACTATTATGATAATTTAACTATAACAATATTATGACGTATTATTTTCGCCATTTGTCATAATAGTATAGGTAGTGACATTTAATTCTTAAACCATCCGCAGGCCACGGCTAGGTCTAGACACACACACACACCATCAACCATACTGACAGTGAGCTTACATACCTACTGTACAGCAGTGATTCTTAAACTTTTTTAGATCACGGAACACCAAACAACAATATTTGTTTTGATGCGGAACCCCTATGAAAATTAATATTAATATCCCAGTGCTCGGAATAGGAGGGTAGAAGACGTTTTGAGTATTAGAACCCCTACGAGTTATCCCCAGGGTTCCACGGGGAACACAGTTTAAGAAACACTGCTGTAGTACCGTCTGTGCAGTCTATATAGTTCTATACAGTAACGCTGTACAGCTGCAGTCACGTGACCTTTTTCCGCACGGCGACGTCTCCTTCTACCTGTATAAATAGCAAACGCCCTAAAGTCGCGGCCAAAATGTTTTCGTAGCCAATTTAAAATGCCAACGATAGATTCTGATCGCAGCCCGTATACTTGTTTACACACATATTGTATGTGTGTGTGTGTGTGTTGGTGTCTACGTGCCGGGCGTGTATAAATATTGAAGAAAAATAGAATAATATAATGTTTTATCCGATCGACCTGGTTGAGCGCGGTGGCGTGAAAAAACAAACGCTATCGGATTTTTTCCGCGTCAATACGTAGAGGTATACCTATGCAACGTACATAATATTGTGGAGCACTGCAGAACGGAGGTGAGGGAGAGATAATGTCGCATACTAATGTGCGTTACGACTCTGTATAATATATTGAAACTAAACCTGGAATTTTCGTTTTATATTTTTCCGCAGGTGACGGACAATAAATCGCATTATTATAATATTATATTGGCGGACTGCGCTGGACACGGTTTGGACTATTTCTGGACTTGCCCACCATCGTCGCATACAATCGGTGCTCTTTGTTGTCGACCGCGCGCATCCACACGAGTGCACGTATGACGTACACACGACGGATACGTTTTAGATGATAAGTTTTATGTTTGTGTGTGTGAGGGAGACAGAGGGAGAGAGCGTGCGCGTGCGTACCTTAGACACTAGCGCGAAATCGGGTCTGCGTGCCAGATCAAAACGGGACACCGGAGGAGGATGACGAGATAAAATTAAAAACGAATATACGTCGTACCTATATATACATGTGAGTGTGTGTGTGTTTATGTGTGTATAATACGTTCTCTGACATCCGTTGTGGATTCGATGGCGGCAGGACACAACTACAAGCGAGGAGACTATTGTTCTAAATTTACACGATGAATGAATTCGGCAGCCACAGCGGAGCCGCAGCAGTCTCATTTTCCGCCGTTTCACTCGGCCGCTTTAATACAAGCGTGAATAATAATAATAATAATGTTACATAATTAGACACACATACCACCGCCAAGGTAGGGACGCGAAGACGTATAAAATAGAGAATATATATGGGTTTCTCGCAAAAATACTATTCGAATATGCGGCAAGACAGGCAATAACAATAATATATCGACTAAAAATCTGATGGGTGCACGTCGTCATCAAACACGTGACACTGCACCACTGTCGAAGAGCAATATAATAATATAGGTATCGTATATATAAAGGATCGTTTGAAAATTGCAGGTGTAGGTTAGGTGGTTATCTTATATAAAATTTACAGTGCACATGGTGTTCCAAAACTTGAGAGAATTATATTCAACTCCCTTCATTGATTTTGTAACGCAAAATGTGGATGATCACTATATATACATATAATACATATTATGTAATGAGGTAAATCAAGTCCCAAAACTAAATCGATATTATACGCATTTTGTCACCTCCACGCATTTTAATAATAGTAACAACAATATAATATCATATTATTATATCATCGTCCGTCACTACAGCTTTAGGTTAGGTATCTGGTATACTGCAGTATGGAGTGTGTGACTGGAACTTTCGGCGGCAGTAAATAGATGATGATGATAGGGAATCCCTAACCCCCACGAAACGACCGTTGACCGTGTGTGTCACGAACGTTTTAGATTCTGGGGTAGCTATATATTATATTATATATATTGGTTTCACAATGATGTGTATTTTTTTACGCGTTTTTTTTTTGTTGGTTAACACATTTCGGGGTGGTAAAAAAGCTCATTCAGCACCTTCGCACATTATACTTACCTCTTTTTTTATATTTTATACACACATATAGATATATATTGAAAATCTAAAACGGATTGAACACTTTAGATAGGTCGTTTTTCGAATTTCCCGATTTTATTTTTTTTAAAAACCAGAAAAATAACTCCTGGATAAATTGTATCATGTATGCGTCCACGTTTTTAAACAAAATCACTATAATTTATGGGCAAATCTTCTTGCAGTGTCTATATATAGGCTGGTAAATATACAGCTGTGTATTCGCATCAGATATAGTCTTCCTTAGGCTTTACTATATAATATTATAACATATAGCTAATATTTACCATAAAATTATAATATTAAATTGTACACGGTATGTTATACTGCTACCGTAGTTAATTGGGGTCACCACTCTCGATAGATTTAGTTTTCCTAAAATTCATCCCCGCCTAAACACCCCATAAGACCCATCAGTTGCCTGGGCCAACGATGATCCTTACCCTCCTATTTTCAAATGGTGTATTAATCTTCATTAAACCGTGTGCGCAAATCACGCCCGGGAAACGATCGATGGCCATCACTAAGGGTGGTACGTATTTATGCGTACATCAGAGTAAAACTCGAGATAAAATGGAATCCATTGGCCAGAGGTCTTATAATAGATATTTAATTGACGTCGAAAACGCACTCTGTGCATCCCGTCGCTCGTTTGCGACAGAGAGGTAGTAAGAAAACACACTATAACAATTATAGGTACATAATATAATATGATTGTAATATTGTAATTATTGATAAAAAAAAAATATTGTAATATAATATATTGTACATGGTATATTGTGTTACGTGGGCGACTGTGAAAACTGTGAACTTCAATGTTGAGGTTCACAAATGATAAATGTGTACAGTGTGATTTTTTTTTTATCTCAAACTTGGTGACAATCGTAACATTTAAAGAATTTTCAAATAATAATAATAATTTCAAATTTAAAGTAATAATTTTCAAATTTTCAAAAATCCTTGTATATTATTTATTATTACGTTTGAAACTTTAAAATCACAATATTTTATATTTTGAAGATTATCATCAGTAGTAATTTTAAACGTTTTAAGTTCCTTACATTTCCTGAGAGACCTATATTGCGTGCGGTTCACAAGCACCCTGCAGTGTATAATATGAGCATCGGTGGTTGAAAATAAAAACCGATTGCAATAATAATATTATTGATGGTATCATTACAGCTGTAACGCGAAAACCGATACAGACGTATATTGTGTTATACAATATAATAATATTATAATGATTGAATAATTTGACAGACTACCTACGCTATAATTGGATATTGCATTAGGGCTAACGCACATGTGGCGTATGTACCTGGTCGGGCGTGTACGACGGACATCTGATTGACGTGTGAGATGACTCCGACGCGTACCTACACTTGGATATCATATTATATCGTAATATGTATGGTTAGGTTAGATTAGTAAGTGTCCACTTACTGATATTGTATTATAAATATATAGTTACACGGTCGGGTTAAGTCCGTCGAAAACCCCACAGACATATATAATAGTACTGTGCATCGCAGTACAGTTCCATCGTTATTTGTCATTATTATCCTCTGGTCGACGGATCTTCTTTGATCACAATCAATATAATATTATACATTGTCATAATACAATACCGTATGCCAGAGTGATGTGTGCAGATATTATGATTGCATAGCAATGTTGCTTTTAATGATATAATAATTGTTGTTGTTCCGACGAGTCTCGTGCGAGAGTAGGCCCCGGTTTACCCTCGCTGCGTTAGTTTCGCCCTAAACGATTTGCATGTAATATCATAATATATGATCGGTATACTCAATTACTGGTACTCTTAATGCTATTATTATAATCGAAAATCGCAATGGAACTTCGGTGGAACTGCTAGTGTGAAATTAATTTCGAATAAGTCTCCAAAAAACAGACACACAAGAGACTGCGCATGACCGACGATATTGCTAATACCTACGGGTGTGAGGAAAATGCTTTTTAATTTTTTATCACCTATTCAACGTGATGTGATCGATATACATCCAATCAATCAAAAGAACGTTTCTCTTATATCTAAACCGTCGGGGATTTAAGCCAACAAATGGCCGTATTTTTATCGTCGGAAAACATTAATCTGAATATAATATGAATTTTATACCATCTCTATTAGCCGTATGTCGAAATAATTAAAATGTTACGACATCGTTAACTCGAATTAAATAACGTTTTAAAACGCTGTCAACTGTGTGTATGTATATAACATGGTATAACATGGTCAGCTGACATCGTATTATATACTCATAAAGCTCGATATTCTGTAACTCTGCGATTTTGTACATATTATTATATTGCTATTATCGTTATACATTTTTATTTTTTTGAACCTAAAAGACGAATGCGTAGAGTGTTATATAGAAATAACAATTGCAATCCTCAAAGTGTGTAAAACGGCATGCGGGTGAACATAAAATAAAATATATTTATTATTCTTAAAAAAATAACACTTCTATGGTTCCGAGACAATTTAGCAACCACTAAAATTCGGTCAATTTTATATGCCATATGACTTATTGGCTACCACAGCGCATTGCAGCGTGACTTCGTCACTTCAGACTTGACTTCATCACTTGCAGACTTGACGGTCATCGAGTTGTGTATATATTATAATTATTGCGGATTATAACTGTTTTATATGGATACGAAAAGTATCGGAGTCATGTGCCATCGTCACCGGTATATTATTTGTTTTGGGAAAATATAATTTAAAAAAATGATATAAAAAAGGTAGTGACCTTTTTTAGAGGGACCCGAGACCCCGCACGGACTCGCCGTCAGTATTGTTTATTTTTCCGCGTGTTTTACAATGCTCACCGAAATATCAAACTTTAGACATATGTATCGCAACCGGCCGCATATAATCGAATAATATAATATTGTGACATTCGACCTTTCGAACTTTGTTTGTGACACCAGCGCCTGAAATAATTGTATTATACCCTAAAAATATGTCGTGCAACAATATTCGGCACAATTCACATTATTATTATTATTATTGTGCTAGTGTACTCAGAATATATTGTATACTCCGTGTATTATCGTTGAGGTAGAAATTAATAATGGCAGTGCGTCAATCAAGCCAATATGATAAAAATATAATAGAATATAATATGATTTACTATATTATACTACATTACTATTGTATTATTGTAATCAAAGTTCGTAGATACAATCGATATATTATTATCATTTCTTGCTGAAACTTGAGTTTGTATTATACCCAACGATTCAGGCAGTTTTGTTGTGAATTGTTTATAAAAATATAATATGTTAAAATATTATTATACGTGAGTCGTTATAGGTTAGGTTAGGTTCCTAGATTAGGTGAGTCGTATAAGTTTTAATAATCATTTTGTCCCCGTTTAAATATATTATAATAAAAGTATTATGAGATCACTCGTCGCGGTCCGTTGCCTATACAGCTGTATACAGAGTGCGGTACGAGTTGTATAAACTTCTCGGAAGTTTTCGTAAGTCAAATTTCTAAAATATTATATTAGATGCTTTCTGCCACTGCGTATACGAATGTTCAAACTATAATATTATAATAATATAATATAATATGAAACACTTATGATGATGAACGACGAACATCTCTCTCCTCCTCGTGATTACATATAAGCAAACATTCAAAATACAGTGTATTGACCTTTGTCAGAAGTACTTAAAAAATACTCTATTGACATGAAAAACCCAACTTGTATTATTAAGGTAGCTGCAGTACTCAACAATGCAATGTCGCGTAAATAAAAATATATTTTCGCTAGTATTTTTATACAAATATTTACTGTGTTTTCATACGACAAAAATGTAATGTTTGTTCTTTGAAGAATCGCTAGTTTTCGTTTAGAGACCTACGACATATGTATGTTTAAAATTAAACGCGTATTCGTGTTCAAATGACATTGTATTGTTCGGGGAGAGTAGAGTAGTGCGGAGTAGAATATGGAGCGGAGAAAAGCATTGAGATAGCAATTTTCTGCGTCTAGAATAAAAATGAATTTCTCCCTATATATATATATATATAACATCTCGAACGTTTAAAACTCGCGTTACTAAGCAAATATCGAATTACAAAACGGTGTTTTAATTCAACGGTCGATTTTATGGCGAGGGCCGATAAAACAATTAAAAATATATATAATATATTTATCTCTCTCAAACACCTAGCACCTATATAAATATACGGTTGCACTCCACCGAGTGTTTAATTCGAGAGTGAGAGCACTATTATGACGCCCGTATCTTTCGATCCGCAATAATTGATATGAACACAATAAATGATTATTATAATATGGCTGTGATTTAAGTATGCACTTATTGCATTGTTTTCGAAAAGCTCTGCTGCAGGCCATTCGATGCCGGTTTTGTTACTAGCCCGTTGCATATTATAACAACAGTTATGATTTATGGTCGACAGAGCATAATATTCATAATTTTTTTTTTCCTGTATCCCAGAATGACATTTTACGCTAAAATTAAATTTGAAATTTCATTTTGACATAACGTGATTACAACATTTTTGTTCATAGATTCCGGGAAATACTTTCCAATGGTATAAGTTTTATGTATGAATTGCAATAAATAATGGCATGTTATTAAAAATTAAAACACAATAGAGTATTAAATCTGACAATATAATATTATTATGGTAATCATTCGAACGTCGAGACCGATTAAAGTCATTAAATGTACGTCGCCAATAATAATTACTACCGAGTACTTGACCTATTAAAAAATAATATACGAACGTAGAAAAACTTTCAATTGTTTCGAACGTTTCAATGTTATTTATAAATGTTTTTTTTTTAAATCATCAAAGTAAACATAGTTTAGTGCTTTTGAAGTTTGAACTTTTGAGGCACGACATTCCCCGACTTTATTTACAAACACGCATGATATTTATATATATTATAATATTATATAATAATATAATATACTATATGCGCATCGCGGTACATTATAATACAACATAATATATTATTATTGTACATGTATGGAGAGAAAAAAAAAATTGTAATAGGATCGTCTGGGAAAAGAACCGACGATTGTCTGGTTGTCTGGCTTCCACGTGCATCCTGCTGCAGCCACGACCGCCTCCTGTGCCTCGGACACACACCGCTCGCAAAACGGTAGCTATGATGTATTATAATACACGACACTGGTGGCGGGCGGGTGCACTCCACCGTTGTAGTTGTACCATAATGATAATACCCGTACACTGCACCGTTGATGGTGAATATGATGTCACACATTATTACAATTATTTTTTTTACCCCGTCATTACTTCACAAGCCGTTCGGGCTCTTACCATTCGACCAGACTTCTCGGTCTCCCGAGTCCTCTAGAGCCCGTCAATCACTCTACGTCTTTCCCTGTCCGGGCATCGTTGCCGGGGACTTCCACGAAGTCGTTTTCCGAATAAGCAAGTCCTTGTCATCATCACATCGGCACACGAAAAATTGTCGATACTCGGCTTATTGAAGTATCGGTAAGTCTCAGCTTTCTTTCAAAATACAATAACTGATTTTCGTCTCTCTTATAGTTGCAGTTGACCTTTTTTCGTAAGCATACATGACAACATTGGTCTGATACGGGATATTTTTTCTTTCGTTTTCTACCACAGAATTGTAGAGCTAAGCGTTATCATTATTACTATTTTTATAATGACATAATACGAGCGAGGTAGGTACTGCCCACGCTCTCTATATGTCCACGGCGCGTTGTCGGGTCTCGGTACTAAATAGAAAACGAATCGATGTACTTACAATATTATTATGAATGGCGTTTCGCACAATAGCCGATATATTATAATATACTATTGATCGCCTCCCTAAAGTACCGAAATCGTTTAATCGATATGATAATACTATAAAATATTAAACGGAAAGACTGCTACAGATTTAATAACATAATGAAATATCGGCAGAATATAATATAAGTACTATTGTTCTGATTCGACATGCTGAATTATGTCAATGGTAAATACATTATTATTGTTATTCTTCGACCAAAAACCTCGTCAAATATTACCCAAGTCGTACCTATAATTGTTTAAACTCTTTATAATAATATATTATGGTAACGATTGTTGACCAGCATATTATAATATTATATGTTTCTTTTAAAATAGTACTTATAAAGATAAGTGGGTAAAGCAATTTATTTTCTCGTCTTATTTTATTTTAAAACCTAAGACGTATGTTTTACAATAGGTAAATTCCATAACCAACATTTAAGTGCGTAAGAAATTTCCTTTAATCATTGAACAGATGGGAGTGAAATATTATTCTAAACTGCACATTTTTAACTGCTAAGCATACCTATTATTATAGGTAACCCATTAAAATAACAAAATATGCTCAATCGTGTTTTATATTGTTTTTATCATTTATTGTAAATGTATGAATCGTATATTATAGGTTTTATGGGAAAACTTTCGAAAAAATTATCATTAATATATTTCGGAATATTTCGTTTTAAACATGTTTGCCCCATTTGTTACGAAACACATCCCGTTCATCGTTAATTAATATTGATAAGGACTAAATAGATGGTAATATTTCAGCCCGCACCGCTACTGTCTCGACCAATCATTTAGCGGGTGATACATTAGTACATTACTCTTAAATCTACTTTATAATACCCCTCAACTACGGAGTATTTTCTCTTGTTTAGTCATTCAACGGAAATAATGTCGTTTACATTTGAATTCGGCACGCCAGGCAGTCATGATGAGACTCAAGAGAGCATTATTAGGGCGCCTGTCAATATCACTTTATTTTACATATTGTTATAAGCCCGCCACTGTAATCACCCGACATGCCAGTAATTTAAAAATATAAAAATAAATACTATTATTTGGCTACCGTAGTTTTTGTGTTGCTTTTGGTTAATGTAAGCACATAATCAATTATTTACAACATATTACGATATATCACTAGAATAATCATTACTACAGGCTGGAATCAACAGACGTTATAATATCAATGCATAAACCGTATAATTGAAGACCACAATAAACTGGAGCAACAACCTCTATATTATTACGTTCTCACGCACCACTCGCATTATCGAGTCCTAAACTGGTTTGTTTATGAATTAAAAATTATATTTTAGACATATTCCGACGATGGCATCTAATGTCCGATGCCGACCCTTCTTCAAACAAAATACATTTTACTTCTAAATCGGTTACATAATTAATATGCATGTATTTAGAAACCGATGGTCGCACAATATGCTTTTTCGAAATAAAATTAAAACCCTTATAAAGACGTGAGAATAAGAAAAAAAAGCTCCTTGTTCGAGTGACATGAAAAATTGATTTGATCTAGGCATATGGGTGTGTTGTACGGTGTCGTTTTTGGATTGTTCTGAAAACGGTTATAAAGAAATCTCTTTGTTGTTTAAAGGCGTGAAAAAAAAACAATCAAAATAATTATGTTTTCAATTTTTTTTTAACAAGGTGGCTTTACGTTCACTATTCTCACGCGTTCTGCAACGCCGCTGCGTACACGATAATAATTTGTTTACCGTTTAAAAGTCGTCTCGCGAGTTAAGAAAGATTACAATTATTATTAGATTACGATGATAAACAACAGCCGCGAACGCAGTGACGTCTGTGTCGTGTAGTCGGTCTCCTGTTCCCCGGGGGATGTGTACTGCTGCAGCTGCAGGACGACCTGAGGTCGGTGCATGTGCAATAGAGGTGAAAAAAAATTCATCAAGGGATACTATTTTGTACGTTATTATCATTATTATTGCTAAGTATACGTATAACTCACGGGCAGAGCACCCGGATCGCGGGCGGGGAAAGTCGTACCTGCAGCAGCCTTACTGTCTGCCGCATCAGCCACGCAGCCGTGATTAAAAACGAAAACAAAGCGACGACGTGACATTTTACATAAAAGGGGTTTTTATTATTATTATTTTTTTTAATCAAACACAATATGTCGGTTACACACGTGACGTCATTCGTGAAAATAAAAAAAAAAACACACACAAAATAATAATTATAATAACGTTCTTTCTGCAGCGGATTTTGCGGCGGGCTTGAGGATCCAGCAGACGACGACGACGTGAAATATATTATTATTGTGTGCGACTTGAAAATTATAATATTATGACGTGATACACACGCGGGACTTCGCGATGATTACTCGAGTCGGTGGCGGCGGCGGCGGCGCATTGTACGCATTATACGCGAGTATAATAATAATATGTATATAATATTATATAAATGGATGTGTACACGCATTGTCTCGTAAATTAATGACACAATGCGAACCGTACGTTTTGATAATCCATTAATAAAAAATACACGTGTACATACCTGCGGCGCAGCAGTGTTTTTGATACTAATATATTATACACCGAACGCGTCCCTCTATATACACACACAATATATTATTATTATTATATAGCCCGCCCACGTATACGCACCACTATTTACTTTAGATGATAAAACACGCACTGCTGTGATTATAATATCATACAACTGCAACTGCGACGAGTGTATAATAAATATGACGTGTAGTAGTCACACGCGACTAGTCTTCCGAAATAATAATAATGATATCGTTTTGACTTTTGAGCGGTGGCGTGCGAGTACCAGCTCTGGTATCATATGGTAACTAGAAAGTATTCTAATATCGTATTGGTATTACGTTATTATTATTATTATTATTATTAGGTATTGGAGGGTATACCATCGCTGGAAGATTTCCCTCATATTGTGCTTCGTGTGTTATTTTTTATGTATGTTTATATAGTGTTATGTCAGTCGTCTACTTTACTTATTGCGTGTCATGTAATACAGATTGTAAATTTTGCTAAAATAATAATAAAAAAAAAATTAATTGTTTGTATTGTACATTTATTCTGTAATATCATAATAAGCTGCGATGCTTAAAATCCAAATTTGACATAAACACTAATACCTAGGCGGTGTACGATATTATTTCGATATATTTGCGTACAGTGCATTTGCTCTTTTATTGTTTGAAATTAATTTCACAGAGAAACGTTAATTATTTTTCGATATTTCTTTAGCTTAAATATGTCAAGACCTATGATTGTAGAATACAACAATATCAAACAAACAGTTCTCGACTAAAAATAATGGTATACAAGTAGATAGTACACATTATTGGTAAATCGTAAATAACACGGCAAGCTTAAACACAGACTAATTTTTTTTTTTATTATTATTCCAAATCCAATTACGTTTTTCAACCTTTTAACGCTATTGTTAATGTATAACAGTATGTTTAAAACAGTAAAATTTTTTTATATTCTTGAAGTTTTTACAAAAGTCCAAAACGAAAAGTTGCAAAGCAAAGGTGCGTGTTTTGAAAAAAAAAACTCCAGAAAATAACGAACAAGTTTTATTAAACTGTATAGCTTTGTATAGTATATAAAAACCAATCACGAAAAAATTCCAATAAACATTAAAGGCCTTCGTGACTAGAAATACGCCAAAAAGTTTTTACAATATTAAAAAAAAAAAGAAGTAAATAAGTGGTTTATTTTATTTTATTTACCTATACTATATCATAAACCAACAGTTCACAAAAAACATCTATTTTCCTTTAAATTTACTTGGAAATATACATTATAAGACTGTGTGGGACATAGACTTTAAATGGACTTTAAATGTAAACAATTATTATGATTAAATATGCGTATAATATCTTCGAAACAAAAATTCTTATTACATATTTTGTGTCAACATAATCATGAGTATAGTCAAGGATTCGTCGATAAGATCGATAAAGTCAATTGTTTCGGGGTAAAATAATGGTGTGACCAGCATTCGTATAATATGTATTCATTTTTTTTTTTTTTACTCAAAACATGATCCACATATGGAAATTTTATAGTAATATTAATATTTTATTGTTTATAATTGTGTCATATATATGATTTGGCATTCGTACGAATCATATTATCCGGTAAATACCGACACGTTTAAACGCGAAAATAAAAACGTCCGGCTAAGAGTTAAATGTCACTGTATATAATATTGAACTATATTAATTATATTTTGCAAATAATGTACCTATGATATGTATTTATACATTGTATCAGTTAAATCTATTTTCGCAAAGCATTTCTTGCTTTTATATTCTATCTGGCTCGATTTGGCATCGATCCGAACCTGCTATTTATGCATCGAAGGTTTCGTAATTTATTCTCTTAAACCGTCTGTTTTTGTGTCATGGCAATCGTCTGCAGTTGTAGATGCGTACAAGAGCGTTATCCGTTTTTTTTTTCCACCGTGGTCGGAAAACTAGTAAAACTCGAGGGAAGAAGATTTTTTTTCGGAAAATCAGTATACGTTAACTCTAGACTAGTCCTCGGGGGTTTCGTTTTCGAGTGACAACAAAATGCCAATCGTACACAGTTCGCGATACCAAATTTTACGGTAGGATTACAATTATTATTGCTGGGATTTGTTTTTATTATAATAATCTCAAAAGTCAACTGTCTGGATCTGAATCGAGAATTCCATCTAGGGTACCGAATAGTTGTTAAAATATTCCAAAGTCAGTATAATATATTATGTTGCAGGATGTGTACACATAGATAAAATAGAATGTAATAGACATAGGTAAATATTATTTTGAAGGAAATAAAATAATAATAAGTAATAATATGTGTTTATCTGCTGCAGGTTTATTTATTCTTAATATCTGTATAACTCATCATTGAAATGTCTAGGATATCAATTTATTTGCGGATGTATATGAGTTTGATTAGTTTCCTAGTACTATTTTCTATTCGACTATATTATATTTGCCAAGAGCTAATAAAAATACTTAATTATTTTCTATGCCGTGTTGTAAAGTAGTAGGTAAGTACAACCTTTTTCTACGTTGGTTTTGTTATTTCAACCAATACAAATATTTTATTTTCTATCGATAAAAATAATATGTAGTTCAACGTAAAATCATTATAGCTAATTATTGACGTAAGTAATAATAAACAAATATCATAAATACAATTATGTATTTACATTATATTCATGTATTGTGTACATAATATTTGACAAATATTTTATCCACGAAGTATAAACAATGTTTACTGAGCTTTTTACAAAATTAATTTCACACAAGGACATAATGTATAACATAATATAGCACACGTAATATATTTTATGTATTATTTAATGTCCATTTATGCATAAAAAATATGACCACGAGACAACTTCAAAAGTTATAGGCTGAATTACATTTGATTTTTATTTGTTTATACTATTCAATCAGTTATGGTTAACCGCAGACACCACGCAGTATATGCGCCAATCATTTTAAGTGATTCTATTGAAGGAATATGACGGTTTAGTTATTTATTAAATTGAAGTGCAATCTGTTCGATTTTAAAACAATGAAGAGAGGATTTTATAATTTTATCACCATAAAATATGATTTCTGAATATTTTATTGTTAACCTTGATGAAGAATTATTATACATGAATTAATTATAATTATTTTACGACGCTATAAATACAGTTTTTATTCATTTAAATGTACCCCATTTACGTTCATTAAAAATTACAATAAAGTACATGTAGTAAGTATGATAATATGTACATATTATACAATTCGAGTGTTAAAAAAGTATGGCATAATGGATACAGTAATGGTCTACAATGTTTAAAAAAAAAAACTGCCTATAGTAATAAAAACTGACAAGTATCTAACTTGATTGTTAAACGTTCTTTATTTATTTAAAAAATAACTTTTCGCCGACGGTTTGGTTTGAGACATAATGCCTTACGAATCGATTCATCATAATATAGAATGGTACTAATATACATACATTATATGGGAATATTTGAAATACGGTTAACGCTATAATGACGTACAAATATTAAGTAGGTAGGTATCTAGTTTGTAAGGCTGTAATTATGATGAGAGACGGGAGCTTATAGAATAAAAACAAAACACTGCGCAGCTTTCTCTGCATTGTTTTTGAAAAGTTTAAGAAGACTATAATATTATTATACTTATCAGTGATCACTTGAGCACATATATAATATTATAAGCACGCCGTAGCTTTTTATTTCTATAATTTCGCCTTTAGTCTATGTATAGGTGCATACTTATTTATATAACAACGTAAACATAATAACTGTAAACGATAAATTTTGCTGTGACAATGTGGTGCGGGTGAACTGTAAAAAGTAAAAACGCTTTGAAATGTACCGCTCCAGTTTCGCTACATTTATTGTTATTATGCATATTATTATTATATGCGTATACAGACAGTGCAGAGGATTGCATCGATTTATTGAAGACAACGCCCGCCCGAGTAGGTGGTTCATAAAATTTCTCTCTCCCCCCCCCCCACGACCACTATGCGCATTCGAGTCGACTTTCGGTTACCAGTTAAATCGTCATCGGGTCTAATCGCCTTGAAATTTTCGATTAGTTTGGTCGTAAAAACAAAGACCACAAGAGAGACGGTACACACAATAAGTAATAACACTGGCGCGACTATTAACATTTAACATAAATAAATGATGTGATGGTTTCTGGTCGCGTAGTAGACAAATTTCGAGTGGTCCCACAGAAGAAATCCAAATAAAATTACCGAATCTCTACGGGAACCGTACTATCTATGCCCCGCCGCCAAAATAATAAGTTTATTTTGAGAACGCCAACCCGGAGCATTTTTTCTCGGTTTTTATTGTCGCCCGTAGTCGTAAATTCCCGCCGGGATTTATCCCGCATTGTTTTTGTTCCGGCTCCCGGATTTGATTAAAATATTATATTGTTTTTCACCGTCCCTTGCTGGATCTGATCCAAATGCAAAAAAAAAAAAAAGGGCTCTCTGAAAAACTTAAATAATGTAACCGATAAATTCACCTCCGTCCCTGTTTTCTCGTTCACCTCCATCGTAGATAGTGACAACAGCAGCATAGTATCGGCAGTGTATACACGCGCCACTACGCAGGGAAACTCGGGATAATGGAAATTCTCGAGTAGGGTTACGAATTACATCGAGAGAGCGAACGAAACGTAGAACACACATAAATATATCCAGAGAAAACTATTCCTCATTGAAACAATGAAAATTGTAATCGAGTTAAGTCCAGTTGATTTTTTTGTTTTAAATTTTAATCAAATTATCATTATGCACCTAGTAATAATAGTGTACGGTCGGTCGCTCTAAATAAAAATGATAACATTTTTTTTTTTTATGGATCGCTATATAATTTATAAACAATCCAATTAAATATTTCTATATTTTCAAAAGCCGTAAAAAGGCTACCGGTATAAATTGTTATTATATTATATATTATTATAAGCTTTGCGTATATTATATTTTTATGATTATAATATTATTACTTGAAATGTTGTTATTTTATCGTATTAAAACTGTGACGGTACTTTTTTTTAAATTTAAAAATATAGTTTTAAAATGATTCTGAGCTGCTTTATTATCCCGCAGTTGTTTTGTAATCGATTTTTTCCGTCTAGTAAGTCCTTTTTCAACCAATAATCAAAATCCGAGCTTTTGCATTTTAAACAAGTAATTTTTATATTATATTGTTTATAAATGTCTATTTTATTTTTAGAAATTAATTAACTAACAAATTATGTGAGCTTTAATTGTGTAATTTTACCTATTTGCTAAAATGATAAAATATATTATTTTTGTAATTTATGTCTCTTATAACTTCTGATATTACATTATGCGGCTT
This sequence comes from Macrosiphum euphorbiae, assembly GCA_949089665.1. NCBI lineage: Eukaryota > Metazoa > Arthropoda > Insecta > Hemiptera > Aphididae > Macrosiphum > Macrosiphum euphorbiae. Next base: position 8,325,791 of record CARXXK010000005.1, on the reverse strand, counting down.
TAATTACTCTGTAGATCTTTAGATATTATGTTAAAAAATAAAACTTTAAATTTGGGAAATTAAGTTTATTCATCCCTATAGAACATCCATTAAATCCAATATGAAACATTATTATTTTTATTTTATTAATCTTCCTTAACTTGTATATTATAATTCATTGGAATAAATTAAACCCAAGAGCAGATAAAACATAAACTATTTAGTTTATTAATTAGTTTATTTTTTATTTCTGTTTTTTCTGTAAGTTTATTTGCAAGTTTATTTTGTTGCATTTTTTTCTCCTGAGTAAATATTATTAAAAGCAACATAAACAATTGTTTTTTTTTTTTTTTTTTGATTTACGTGTCAATACATTTTATTACAGTTAATAAAAAAATAATATGAAGAAGACTGAAAATATTGTGCATTATATTTATTTTCTATTTCCTTTAAAATTGTTTTGTATTTGTATTAGTTTTATCAATATGTATTAAACATTAAAGATAACTTTATAGTTTTAAAAATTATTCTGAACAATAATTATACTATTCGTTCTAAGAATGATTTTTTGAACTCTGGTTAAGCTCAATTCAATTTAGAAAAATCACCTACTTAAAGAATATTTTATTCTTACTATATCAAAAAAAAAAAAATAGTTTTTTTAATATGTGCCAAAAACATAAATAGTTATTTACACATATAAAATAAACGTATATATTATATTCGTGTAGGTGTGATTTTCGTTGAAATATATTGCTCCACATCAAAGACTGGAACCACGGGGAGTGTAATCGATGTGCATAATATACGTTTAAAGTATGATATTAACAATAAAATAATTTATTGCCAAACACACTTCACAAAGAACACATATTATCTATATTACACTATTGCAAGTATTAAATTTGCATGTTTGTTAAGTATCGAAATACTTTTTTTGTATTTCAAATATACCTATTTAAAAAAATATTTAACACAGATATTATTGTGTATGGACAAAAGACGAAAGAAACTTACCGTGACAAATTTCGGTTCCAAAAAACGCTAATTATTTGCAAGTCGTATGGGTAAGTATTTCAATTTTATAATATTTTCTAAATGTATTTATATAATAAATTGTATAGCTTTTAGTTTAAGTTATCAAATGCAAGTCTCTAATATGCATAAAAAATTGTCAACAAGTATGAAAAATTAAACGTAAAATTGCAGTAGTTGCAGGTCGGAAGTGCACTATCTCATGACGTGTTTTTCAAACGACGGTTGGTTCTAGTCGCCATAAAGCCTATATAATATGACTGTAACATTATCACAATAGCGCGTTTACTGCCTCGAGGCAAGGGCATTCACCAACACTTAAATGCTAAAATGCGCGTTTATATATATATATATATATGCGCTTATATAATATATTAAATACTACCCAATTCCGACTGTAAATTCGAAAGAGGACGTAAATCACCACGTGGGCAGCGAGTGGTTTCCCGAGTGTTTGTCGGACCTGCGTAATGATATGGGAAAAGGATACAGTGGGGGCGGGGTGATACGGAAAGGATGGATGGCTGGGAGATAGCATCGTGGGGAGATGCTGTCGGAGACTTTTGGGCCACGATAAGTAACCATGGTTACCGTGGCGGTGTTGGCGGTAGTGGTGGTGGTAATAATAATACCTCGCCCGGATAATCTGGCCTCGAACCAATACTACTACTTCGCTACCCCTGCGACAATTTACGACCGTTTTCGGGCCACCACCCGCATAGCGTAATCTTGTATTTTGGTGCGCCTTATCATCGTTTTAAGTACTATAATATACTCTATCCGATAATGTCTTCTATTACGTATAAAGGAAGACACGTATCTATAGTCGACCATGGTATATACCTACCTATAATAGCAGTCGTGTGTCGTAATATTTATCCTAAGTACATATTACAATACATTAAACAATAATATATTACATAGGAGATATACGTGTAGCACACGTGTATGTGTGTGTGTGTGTGTGTGTGTGTGTGTGTGTGTGTGTGTGTGTGTGTGTGTGTGTGTGTGTGTGTATGAACATTCCACTGACTTGTAAAGAATAAAAAAAAAAATCATGCCAGGACCAGCTATATGATTGGTGGTTGGGAGGCAGCTGACATGACATGTGCTCTCGTCGTAAAACAGTGATTACCATGCGTTTATTTTTTTTTATATATATGTACAACCAAGGCGAAACGCATCGTTTCACAAGAAAATGACAACGGTGATGTTTAATTAAAAGGTTAGGTTGAAAATGAGACGAGGAAAAAAGTCGTTTTTTGTCATATTTATCCATTCATTGTTCAAATCACTATGGTTATTAATAATTACGATACGTATAATAGAATAATATACTGCGATGATGTTATTGTGTTGAATATTTTATTCCACCTTTAAATGCATCGATTACGAAGCCAAACCGAACACGGGTTAATAATTTTAACATTTATATTTCGTATTATTGTCAACCGATGGTTCTTAAAATATGCGACAGTGTAATGCACAATATTAAAAGAGTAACATATATTAACCGTTTTATGTTTGCTTTTGTCAAGTCGAAATATGCAATGTGGACTGCACGTTGTATAAACGGTCGTTGAAAAGGAAACGTATATATTTTTTTTCCTCAATTTTTTCGTAACGTTCGAGGACGAAATTATAACAGTTCTTCATACGTGGCAGAATATCATTTTTCGCATATCATAGGTACCGCATAATATAAACACAAAACTCAAGTGTACTCATTACGACATCGCAAACAAACATAAATGGGAAAATGCACGCAATTACGAAAATGTTGACGTTGAGGAAATTGTTTCAGCGTTCATAAGTATATGTACATACCTGTATAGAAATATACAATATTATACACATAACAACAAAGGGACCGTTTTCTAGGGCGATTTCCCAGGGACGACGGAACAAGAGTCGGTAATAGTAATTTTTATGGTCCCACTAAATCAATGCGAATCGGGTCGCGTTCGGAACGACTTGGATTTTGTATTCCACCTTTATAATGCAAATCTTTAGGTATTTTATTTTGGCGACTTCGGCGGCATAATAAAGGGGAAAAAATAGCGAGGTTCGTTTCTTTTTTTCCACCGGTGTACCTACCTGTACTTAACTACCTGCGCGGGTATAACGTTGTGTAAGAACTTGTTTTTTCGTCGTCCCCTTTTAGTTCAAGTGGTCGCAGGAAGTGGCGCAACTTGTCAATGTCGGCCGGAGGGTTTAGGGGGTTTGCGAAACCCTACGCAAATATTTCCGGGGATACATGCACACCGTAGACTCACCCTTACCCTTAACAATGTGCACATTATTAAGTCTTCCAGAAATCACACGTAATTGCATTAAATGAAAAACGCCGAATACGCGACACTGCAGTTGCCAAGCGCTTTTCGTGTTTTCCTCATTTGAGGATCTTTATCTTGAGATAAATCCTGCAAAGCCCGCGTACACTTCTATATTTGTATTTTTTTTTAAAAGTCTTACAATTGTCATATATTATAAACATGTCGAATACCGATAAAGCACACGATAATCGTGTATGAGAAAATAATGGGGGGGGGAATACCTACTTACAATTAAAAAAAAATGCAATTTTTTACCGAATTACAATTGTCTTATTATACCTACATTTATTTCATCAACGGTAATTATTTATGAGCTAACTGTATACGTTTGACTTTAAGACTTATTGAATCTTCTTAACGACATTGTTGTAGAGTCATTCAAATTAAACTATTATCATTATGTGCATTTTATCTATATACCTATTATACATGTACTAGCATTATTATTTTAACTCGACGGCAGATGCAACCACTCCTATCATGAGTAGACGTACTTGAAATATTGACTATTCAAAACGAATGTACCTACCTATGTTTAATTAATAATTGAAACCATTGTAATTTTCTTTTTTTTTCAATAAAAATAAAGGAAAATATTTTGAAATCTTTATAGTCATATGTTTTTGCGCACTAAGTAAATTTGATTAATTTTTATAAAAAAAAAGATTTATAACATTATAATTATACACTAGGAGAGAAACCCAGCAGTATGTATATGTAAACCCTAAATCATCGCAGTACTTAAAAACTTATTCAGATTAAGAATAAAATAAAATATTATTTTCGATTTAAATTATTATTATACCGCCATATCGATATTATTTACCAAAACGCGATTATTATTAAAATACAGTATAGATTTTTTTTTTAAATGATTACAGATGTTTTTAGTATTTTATTTGATGTTTAAATTAATTGAAAAAATAAAAATTATTATGGTAGTAGCCGTCTCTCCCTCTCTCTCGCCGAGCTATATGGGTTCTGGATCAGCGCCTGATTGCTTTAACTGTTTAATATGTTTTGCTAAAAGCACGAAATATATTTTTATTAGGTAATTATTATAAGTACCTACACCATTTTGATTAAGTTCTAAATGTGTTAATTGCTGTCGTGTTAAAATGTTAACATCGAATGATATATAATATTACGTTATATATGTATGTATAATATAAAAAAAAAACCTAAAGCTTTAATTAATTAGAAAAAAATTAAGACACGGCTGAGCAAAACTGACGTGCGCACATACAGTAATTGGACGGTGAATAGAATGTTTTCAGTTTTACAACCGGGGACAGTCATCGTTCGTTTCGTTTTTAAGCTATTTGCATAAAAAATTAAAACAAAACCGTCAGAATATCGAATTATGCACTTTTATGATTTATTTATACATTTTAAGTTGGGACTGTTATTTCGAACCCGATAGTTAATGAATAATTTATCAATAATGTGCGCATTTGCTTTTGTCCCTATATATACATCATGGCGGTCGATATTTCGAACGATTTTATCGGTCTAAAGGGGTGTGTAATATTAACGTCGAAGGTGGAATTCAAAAATTAGGTACTTAGATAACATAATAGGTATTTTAGAAATTCAAATTTAAATATACATATTCATTATTCACAAATAAATTCATATTTGTGTATTATTATAATATTACGTAAGCTATAAATTGAAATGGATTTTTAAACTGTCTTACTGATTAAATCAGTTTCTTATAATTTAACTGGAATTCGTATAGGTATATGCGTAATTATACTATAGTGTATTTATTACTATAAAATATTTATAAGTCACGTAGGTCAAGAGAAAAACATCATTATAAAATGTTAATGTATATTAAAATGTAATAATATTTCTCAAATCCTACTGAAAAAAAAAAAAAAAAAACCAAACCTTTGAACGTTATTCTCGAAGACTCGATTATAATGTGTACCTATCTGTGTATTTTATAAATTAACGATTTGACTTAAAATTCAAATATTTGATAATAATTAAACGACAATTATTATAAAGATTAATAAGATTATGTTTCGACGTAGAATTAATATAATACGCTTTTAACGCGGATTTAAATAAATTCACAGAGGACTTTCTCAAAATGTTTATAAACACATTCATCTGGAATAAACAAATTATTGAAGCGTATAATTTCACGCACAGACGTTTAGTCAATGTAACGAAGATCGCGCAACACCAAACGTTCAAGGGCGATATCTTCTCCTCGGCTGTACATAATGCGCACCCACACACCCACCCACCCATATTTATGTATAGGGCTCGAATTCATATTCGAGTATTTGTCTCACGTAGGGCTTACACGCTAGTTCCTTCATTTTACACCTCGACTACTTACACCTATATACACCCTGCACATCTCGAATTTCATAAAACCTAAGTGTCTCCGACGTATATAGGTGCGTGTATACACACACATATATATATATACACGCGGTCGTTTCCTTCAGTTTCGTTAATGCCGTGGGGTTTTGTCTTCAAGGAGGATTACCGACTGTATAACCGACGACGTGAATGCATGCGCCCACACAGAGTGTGAAATAAAATAATAGACTCGGATATATTTGAAACAAAAACACACACACAGCCGTGTTGTACTTTCCGATTGTGCGATGCATTTCAACAATTCGTTTCAACGTGTTTCGCACACGATGACATATTATTTTCGCGTTTATTTTTTTTTTTTTTGTTCACTAAAAAATCTACCACGCGTCGTTATATGCGTTGTCTCGACTCGCGGCGAGATGTGTTTTTTAACGCGTGTGGCAGAATAACGCATTATGGTGTTGTCGGAGGGGGAGGGGGAGGATGATGAGAAGTGGTGATTTTAGCTGTCACGACGGACGCGTTCACTTGTACAATATAATATATATGAATACTGCGAACGCGTACGCCTTCGATCGGTTTCGCACAATATATAACATAACGATATGACAACTGAAACGTAAAACAAAGTATGGGCAGACTAATAATAAAAAAAAAAAAATATGTGAATTTAAAATAATAGGACAGCCAAAACATTATAGACGGGCAACTAAATCGTTATTGGAAATATTAAAATCAAAATTAAATGCATAATACAATGCGATTACCTACATATAGGGATATGCCTACAACTATATATACTGTGGACATTTAATTGAACGGAAAAAAATCGTATGTATATATTGTTTTCCTCAACACAACTTGACCTCTGTGCGTAGACTTATAGTAAACCTAATATCATATTGTATCGCATATGGTGTAACCCTGACTTGGGCAGCCATTTATTAAAACCGACTTAATATAGGATATCTTTAATGGCATACTCATATAATATATAATACACATTGTAATATTAATTTTACTGTCCGTTAATGTGTCATCTAAAATATGTCGTGCGCACTCACTTGTTAATAGCACTGTTAATGTAGACCGATTCAATAAAAAAAAAAACGAAAAAAATTTATGGGACAGGATTAAATGGCTCTATAATCGTATCTACTAGGTATATACGGAAGAAAAAACAAACACTACAAATACCTACCTATACATATTACACGATGTCGGTCTACTACCGACAACGAAAATATTATTATTATAACAGCAGTCGGTTTAATAAATTATTCATTCACGTTTCTTTCTGCATATTTAGGTACATGTTAAAAATCGAGGTGAGTGGATTGCCAGTCCAAAGAAAGTTATCACCGTGCTCCAGTGTGTGTTTGCCTTAAGCCATGCATGTTAGCTACATATCACGTGATATAAAATCAGGGGGTTAAATCTTGGGGGGGAGGTGGAGGCGCAGGAGGACTCAGTCACCCTACTTCTGACGGCGGTTAAAAAACGTCTCCATAAACAAATTAGGATTAACTAACATTATTCAAGGTTAAAAGCGGAATGAGTACGCTCTCACACAATCACTGTTTACACATTTATTACATACATAGGTACCTACATTAGACACTATACATAAAATGATAAATGGAACGCTTAAAACTATACGGAGGCATCATTCCCCCCCATAGATTTTTTTCTCACTTTAAGCCCCGATAAAAATCAAATAATAACAATATTATAATGTAGGTCGACACCCACATTGCACGTCTCCGCCGCCGCCGTCCTTTCGATTATCGTTTATTAGCGATAGAATAACGCATAGATATTATTTCGACCGTAAACCGTTTTAGGAGGATTAGTTTTCTTTTACGGTGGAAATCATTGATTATCCGTCGTGTTTCGACCATGTTTGATGGGTATATAACGGGCAGACCTGTCGGGGCACACCGTCGAGAATCGCGATGATACAATGACGTCACAAAATTTTCTTCTTTTTATTTCGACCTTGCGTTCGACCGTGAAACCCTAAAAACTAGGCCGGTGGAACTTTGTTTCGAGACAATGCGCGTAATGACCGGAAATTGAATTGTTGTCGACGAAAATTGCCGATGCACACGCCTTTGCGCTCAGTTACAATATACGTAGGTACTGCACACATTTTTCTATGTCCGCCGTGTCGAAATGTCTGTCGGTCTTTTAAAAGGAAACTTTGGGTTAACTTTTACTCCTACGACCTATATACTATATAATATAGAGTACAGAGTGATTATTTTCATTTGCTCAAAGGAACAACGACAGCCTTCAAAAAACGTTTCATGCAATTGATTTCCCGTCTACATCATTATTTTTTTTAACGATGATACCTATAGGTAACTTATAAAATTATTGCAAACAGTGAACAGATTATACTCTGGGAAGACACATAACATAATGAACCGTTCAATGCCATAGCGGTAGTGTATACGAATAATATTAAATATTGCAATCCAAATCTATACATCTAACTTTATAATACATACACGGAAAAAAATTATAACTAAATAATTATAGGTAGAAATATTATAGTTAAAACAAACATATTTTAGTTTCATTTACTACATTTTTACCAAATACATTAGTCAAATTAACGAACTATAATTAGTTGAAATATTTTATCTTATTCAACTATAAATATAGTCAAAAATATTTTACCAGTACAACCTTAAAATATAGTAACGATTGTTCGCAAATATTAATATAACCGTTATTATTTTGGTCCCAATGCCTCGGCGGCGGCGGCGGTTGTGTGCGTGTGTGTGTGTGACAGTGACTGTGTGTTGTTATTCTTGTTACTATATATATCTCATTAATAACGAAATATTAACACGACTATGCGCTGTAAGCCCAACGTCAGTCCGGGTGTATTTTAATTTTAAAATTATTTTATACATTTTATTGAATTAAAACGGAGTGTCCGGTCGGGGATTACAATTATATTTGTCTTTTTAATAATAATATCGTCATAATATAATAATGATATAGTCTCGGGGAAGCCAACCAAACGGAGTGCGATCGACCAGCGGAACCAGCGCCACACACCCCATTTGCACTCGTTATTAAAAAAATAAAATTTTTTTTTTTGTCTCGTTATTGTCGTTGTCGTCGTCGTCTATAATGTTATTATACAGTCATGGTCGTCGAATTTACGTGGTGCCATCCACGCGAGGCCACTGAACTGGCGGCGGGGTACTTTTTTATTTCTTATGTATATAGTGTATTATATATTATTAATATACATATATATATATCGATGCCGGCACGCGATACACAAACCGTAGTCTTGTGTTACTGCAGCCGACCTACACCGCCGTTACACGTCATAACACGACTATACGGAGTGATACGCGTTTAACTGGCTACACTATATTTTTCCAAGTCCATTTTGCAGCGTTTTTTAAATAAAAAGTTTTTACATAGTTCGCAGCGCAACATTGCCTTTTTACAAAAAAAAAAAATAATAATAATAATAATGAATTGTTATAATTTATTATCGTATACCTATTTAATTGTATAAGTACCCAATAGTTGTTTAGGGTTTTTAATATATCTTTTATTTCACAATCGGCAGCGGAATACTTTTGTGAAATATATGCGTTACCTATATATAGCACAGATATTCAATATTGAATACCCAGTTAGTTTTTGTTTTTCATTACTGAAAAACAATAGCATTTAAAGTTCAGACGAACGGAGTAGTGGATCACGACTTTTGCAGACAGCCCTCCTATATATTGCTATTTTACTCTCATTTAAACTTTGAACGATTGTATTAATAAAGGGAACGATTTGTTCGATATGCATATACGACAAAACTCTTAAAGAAGATTGCTGTATTCTAATCGTGAAATATAAATCAGAAGTTTTGGGCTGTGTTATAAATTCTTCAAAATGTATAAATAAAAAAAACATTTACTTTGAGGCCAAGAAAACTACCGTGGCCGACGGTCGTGTACATAAACGAATCACCCTGTACATCGCTTATAATATACTTATTACAAGACGTTCAAATTTTGACAATAATAATGTTATATTATGTTTAGAACTCTCACGCACACTGGGCCCGATATTACTGAAATCAATACATGTTTATACCAAACGGCCTATCATTAACATATTGTTTTCGAAAACAGAGACACCCCCCCCCCATTCGGCGTCGTTGGCTTCGATATTATTATAGTGGTGTGTGCTGTATGTTCCATTCATTCGAAACGATCGTAAAAAATTGACGCAGCCTACCGAGAAAAAAAACAAACAATAGTGGGTAAAAAAATGTAACGCGTCGCGTGTGCAGTTTACTATGTTTTTGATGTATTGTGTATTTATTATATTATTATTGCAAATACGCATACACTGCGTTAATCCCGAGTGTCTATATATAGAGGAGGAGCAATTCAGCAACGAGAAAATTTACGGTCTACAATACAATGCGCTTTTCATCGAGTTTAGTTAATTAATTTATTGCGTGCTCGAATTTATGGCGTAGCCGCGTGTCGTGCATGTATATATAATAATATATGTTGTATTGTTTGACAAAGGATGAAAGGTTCGATTGAAATTCAATTTTATTGATGACACTTTTTCTACAAAATATAATATATTTTATTCCTACAATATCATTAAATATCGACGATTTTCATTTTTTTTTCAATGTTTTATGTAGACAGACATAGCGATCGCAACTCACTACTCGAAACCCTTTTCATTAAACAAACGTACCTACATATTATTATTATTACACCAAAGGAATGTTGTGTTCTCCCGCAGCCGTTGACTATAATATATTATTATTATTTTTTGATCGACATATTTTTTTTTTGTTATAAAATAATACATAATTTAATACGGTGTTTGCAGATATCGTGTTAGCGTTATATCAATTGATTTATATTTCGCATAATATCACAAAGGTATAAGATCGTCAGTGCTGTTGTAGTATACATAAGACGCATGCATTGTATCCATTGCACTGGATAAGATCAATTATTGATTCGCCGTTCTATTATCTGCATTACAAATGACTGCACATGCATCAATGAATCATACGAAAAAACTGTAACTGATTGTAAATCCTTCAGACAGAATACACATTTTTCAATCTCGGTAATAATTATCCCAACAAAACATATATGTAAAATGATAGCCAAGTTCAATTATGTAATATATGCTTTGATTGTTGACTTCAACGACAAAAGAAGTGAGATCTAAATGGATGCCAAGTTCAATGGTCAGCCCTGAAATTTATTTATAACAACATGAAATATAATTTCTTCTTATCTCTTAGGATAATGTTTTGAAGCCTAAAGTCTGACTTGGCTAGTTTCCATATTTTACGAATTATTATCATCAAGTACCTACTAAATCAGTCATGGAAGAGCACTATGTTCGATAGCTAGTTTCTAATAGCAAGCCAAATTTTTAGAAGAATAAAAAAGAACTCCCAACTTTTTAGAACTTTCGAAGGCTATAACATAATTCGTATATAGAAACTAGCCAAGTCAGACCTTAGGCTTCAAAACATTATCCTAAGAGATAAGAAGAAATTATATTTCATGTTGTTATAAATAAATTTCAGGGCTGACCATTGAACTTGGCATCCATTTAGATCTCACTTCTTTTGTCGTTGAAGTCAACAATCAAAGCATATATTACATAATTGAACTTGGCTATCATTTTACATATATGTTTTGTTGGGATATCATTACTTTTTGTATGTAAATTTTTAATAGCTATTTATTCATAATAAAATTATTTCCAAATGGTTTTTATTAAACTATTGTATTTATATTATATTATTTATATTATTTTTACAATAATTTACCATGACGTATTCTATAAATAAAGTTTATTACTAAATACTATAATTCAGTTACTAACGTATAACATTTATAATATTTATTATAAAATATTTTCTATTGTATATACAGAGTATAAAATATATGTAAAATTAATATACAATTATTTTAACTCTTTTTGAGTATATTTTTAATTATCATAATTTTATTGACTGTAGTTTCTACTGTTGGGTGGATAATTCATAATTTGTAAGAATAATTATTTAATTATTTTAATTGTAATATTTAAAAAAAATAATATTAATTACATACATAGATAGAAAAAAAAGTATGTTGCTGCGCGCGGGTCGACAATATCGACACATATTCGGCTAGTCGTATTTTTGGAACGGCGATACGGGAAAGGCTATTTAAGTCAACATTACATTACAGTACATTAAATTAGAGGCAATTATTATACCTAACCTAACCTAACCTATAAATTGAAAAATTAAACATAATAGATAAAATAATTGCAAAATTATAATAAAATCAATTGATTAAAAAATTAAAAATTAAAAATTAAAAAATTTTAAATTAAAAATTTTTAAGTTTCTGATTTTTTCCTTTGTATTTACCTAACTACCTATCTGTATGCCAAATTTGAACTTTCTAGGCCATCTGGAACTGGGTTAGAATTTTGATCTATAGGTAAGTCAGTGATAAAAATGACGATTTTCGGATGTTAATATCTAAATAACGGTTTGAAGTGTGTTTATGAAATTTAGAGCACATATGTATCTCGTTAGTCTCAATATATGAGCCAAATTTGACATGTTTATGTGGAATAGTTTTTGAGTTATGAGGGGGTCAAAAGTGGCTCCAAATGGTTCGTGTAATATTACACACGGTGCTGCTCGCCAGTTCTGTTAGCTAGAACTTGGCTTGACACGCTACCGCGTGTCTAGATTTTCCGGATTTTACGATTGTAGTAGAAGATTCTTTTGAACAATGTCCGTTACGTCCCATGAGATTAGCACGGACAGTACAAGTTTTTGATTTACAAGTGGTTACCTTTACTTCGGATATCATTTTTATCTGTGCATTTTAAATCACAAAGCCTTCGTCTATCATTCGTAGTCCGTATACGTTCACCTATTGTGTCCCATAAAAATTATATTCATAATAAATGATCCTTATTCTAGTTTTTTGATTGACTATTCGCTTAATTTTCTTACTTCAAAATGTCGATAGTCTTAGAAAAGCTACAAATATACTAGAATAAACTCACTTTGAAATTGTGTAAGTGACAATTCGATTAGTTGTTATTATTAATTATTAATATTATTTTATGGTTACTAAAACTATATAGGTACAATTAATTTATATTCATTTAGAACTAGATAGACTGTAAATATTATAACGCATAAATTACTTTGCATGAATTCAATATCAGACAATATATTATATTATGAAATACATCCGGTAAATATACATCGACAAACTTATTCGTAAATCAATATATAGTTCGAATGTAAATAATATATATTACGATAAGACGTATACCTAATTTGATTAATGATTAATTAATTATAACGATACACTTTTTGTAGATATTACAATTGTTTGACATGATGCGGTATTGTATTAAATCAAAGGCCGTCTAGAATCAAGATGTTTAAAACAGTGTATATTCAATATCAAGTTAGGTGTTATAGTGTGAGGAAATAGTGTCGTATTTTAATGGTTAATTAAAAAGGCGTTTTGGAAGTTATATGTGTTCCTCAAAAGTCAAAGGCCAGGCACATACTATTATGAGTAAATTTTAATGTATAATACAGCTATGCGTACATTTCCTTTGAAACAGCTGTTTCGAATTCCTACACTTTAACTATACGGTTCAACTGTGTTAGACCATCGATAAATATTTTAATGAATATGTTGTGTTGCGTGGAATTTTGAAACCAAACTTATTATAATATAACATAATTTTTTTTATATTATATATATAAATACGAGCAGTGTTTCTCCCATCCGGATATCATTATGACTGTTACAGGAACATTAAAAATTTCTAATTACATCAGAACATAATATCGCTGATATTTCAAACGTAGGTATATCATTTTTAACCTATAGGTACCTCATTAATTAAGAAGAATTCCACAAACACCGAGCGACTGTTCAATTTTTATAGTTGATAACTAAATAAAAAATGTATTAACCGAACTCGTTTTTATAAAAACGAATAATTATTATTTAATGATGTCAAAATAAATTACGAAAAATAAAAATAAAAATATTTTCTGTGATGTCTGTGGCTAAAACTATGATGTATTAATTTCAAACGCTTTTGTGAACGCCAAACAGAGATAAACTTCGAATAAATATAGGATATAATTTTTTTTATAAAAATCGATTAATCAATATGATTTGGCGGTGAAACGCCTTAATGGCTACTTATTACAATTCAGTAAATTTTTGAAAAGCTTTATGTGAAATTCAAGAAAATAGCTTGCGTTTTAAAAAATAAGAGGTTTATTAAACATTTTATCTAAACGGAAAATTATCGCCCTTTATCACTTTATATTCATTCGTATTTATATAGTTTTACTTTCTATATACGTATACAACATTTTACTTCATAAGCTAATTTATTAATGTTATGCGCTCCACTTAACTGTTCATAACATAAATGTGTACTTTTTATCATTCGCCGTTTTTCCTGTCGCGCTGTAGGGAAGCTGCATATTTATCTTCGAATTAGCTGTTTTACATTTTTGTTGTGCACACAAATGCGATTCGCAGGCAATGAAATTTTTTACAATCGTAATTAACCGTAAAAAATTAATCTACTAGAAAGCCAAAGTTTTCCGAGTTTGATAAGGGAAATGCCATATAAAATATGCAAAGCACAGCCAAAGGAGTGTCAGTCCCTGCGGGTTGGGTTTTCCTCGAAAACAACTGTACATAAAATAAAAAAAATAACTTTCGGGTAAAAAAATTAATAAGACCATTGAGATAGTCTAGAATTAGGTTTTTGCAGAAAAAAAAAACGAAAACCTTATATTGTTATACCTTAGGACGACCAAAATATTTTTTCCTCGGTATACTATGGTAATACTATTAATAATAATAATAATAATAATAATATAGCTTTAATAACGTCCCTTATACCGTGTCGTCCCGACTTCCAACGGGTACGACGATAATAATAATTAGTTTAATAACGGCCGTTAGACGTGCGGTCGGACACAGGAGGGAAAATAATACTCAGTCGTCGACACGTGTGGAAACGAAAACACCATTTTAGATTCGTCGAAAACGTTATCGACTTCTACACGGTGGTCCGCACACGGATTATTATCGATAAGCAATACATATTATTTTCATCATCATTATTATTATTATTAAATATTCTATCTCGTTTTTTGTGCTCGTCGGGCATGACAGACCCAATGCTGTGCGTCCAGTGAAAATCTGCACACAACGTGTCTGCCGCACGAGACGCCGCCAGACTGTTTGACCCGGTTTGTCCGAGGAGTTCCGAGAAATGTGATACCGTGAATGGTTCTTATCAGTCGGCTGTTATCTCGTGCTGCGCGTACTAAACGGGTTAGTAGTGGTGCCTAATTTATACCTATAATGTTCAATATTTGTACGTCGTCGTGATTGCGAACGGACAGATTTTAAGGAGTTCAAAATAGGCAATTTTCAAATTGTATGCATGCGGGTCTTGTAAATGTGTGCGCAGTAAATGATCATTAGTGCGTGTGTGTGTGTAAATAAAATAGTGGAGCGCTCCCGCACTAGTCACCGCCAAGGCGTGAACAATTTATGCTCATTTGTATGTACGTTTCGTCAATCATACCGATGGACCTGATAAGTGATAACGCGATAAGACTTCTGAGAACTGTTTTGAATTCGTTAATATGTCTACTTGAGATCGATAAGGCCACATTTTAACATACTTAATTTAATTTTCGAATAATTGACATTTAAAATGTAAATATTTGAACAAAATGTATAGGAATTTAGGGACAAAATTTAAAAAAAAGTGGTATGATGATTTATTAACGAATTAACGAACTCCAATCAGTTTTCAGAATTCTTATCGCGTTATCAGGTCCATCTGTATGATTGATAAAATATTGAAATAATTGTCCGTTTGAAATCCTCTTAAATAAAACGACATGCGTATTATAGACTATAGTATAATGATGCATAAAATATATTTATTAATATTTAAGGTGTAACTAAAACAATGATATCATGTACTTAGGTATAGGGTAAAAGAAAAAAAATGATTTTTCGATACACCCTTTGTTCTCGTGGATTCGGGTAACAAATGTGCCCTATACAACCACCGCTACCATTCGAATTAACGCGGACGAGAGGTATAGGCTGGCCACCAACGCACTAACTAGTTAGAAAGCTAGAAATTACTTTCTTCTGTAACTTTTAACTCAAACAGTTACTTTGCTAATACTTTATAGTGACTATAAGTAACCTAACTATAGTTGTATTTTTAATGTGATTATTGGGTAATGGGTGCCTTGGGAAGTTTTTTTAAAATCTAAAAGTTATATTTAAATGTATTTTTAATGATTTCTTTTCTTATGGTACAGAATTGTTCAACAATTTTGAAAAAAGACACTTACCAAAAAAAATGTAATATATAAATAAAGTAATGGTGTAAAAATATAATATGTAAGTAGGTTATAAGATATTATGTTTATTTATATATATATTTTAATATACAAAAAACATATTGGTTTTTAGGGGGTATAAATGCCTATTAAAATTTTTCCAACTTAGTTTCTTTATTAATCGACCAACTTATAATCTAACTAAACTCATCACAATACTTAATAAACTTTCTAAGAAACTTAAATATGATATTAATATAAAAAGTTGGTTTTTTTCTCAAAATCCGATTTCAACAAGTTATAGTCTCTGTAACTCGCCCAACATCGATGGTAATAATATAATATTAAGGGGATTCGATCCAGCGTATTTATTTCATGATTTAGACCTAAAAGCCTGACAAAAATACGCCTACTTAGAATTATCAGATTTCAATTCTGTAAAAAGATTCGAGTTCATTGACAATTTTCCTAGGTTATTGTGGGAATCAATTTTCGATATTTTTTTTAGAATTCACGTTAAATCATACTTCGATTTCTCAATTTTTTGAAAATTGTTTGTGTCTTTCTTTAAAAAGTTAAACAGTTATTCAAAAATCGACTCCCACAATAACCTAGAAAAAAGAACGATGAATTCAAATATGTTTACAGAACTAAAATCCGATCATTCTAAGTTATCGTATTTTTGTCAGGCTTTTAGGTCTCAATTGATTGAAATTAGTTTCTCGTTGGAACAAATATTTTATTATGTGACATGTGCATGCGGGTGCGAACCACTGATTCCTAACGTATCTACACACACTAATGATCATTTACTTCTCATACAAACACACTGCGAAACGATTATAATACATCGAATTGCCTATACACGACCCCTTATTAAATCACCGGATCGAATCCCCTTAAAGATAACGGCGCTGCAGTAGACCTGCCTAAATAATTACCTATTTTATTTCACGTGCAGTGTATTATGTTTATGTACCTACGCTTCATGCGTACAGAGCTAAAAATTGTGCATATAACACTGCAGTGGATATAATTTACCGTAGACAATGTGTGAAAGTGCTGTTTTGAATTTTTCGTTTTGCATTTCAAAGGCATTTGATGGGTTCATAACTCACAATATTAGCGTTGTCTTTTACAAAACGTCAGTGCACGGTATAAGTACCGTCGATATATATTATACACCTAAACGTATTCGACCGTTGTGTGTGTGTGTGTGTGTGTGTGTGTGTGTGTGTGTGTGTGTGTGTAGGTGTCTGTGTGTGTGTGTGTGTGTTCCGCATCGATTGAGAGTTATATTATTCATTCGTTTTAACAGTCGTAAAAATAACGTACCTACATAATATTATTATAATATGTATTTTACCCTATTGTGTAATGTGACCAAAGGTGAAGAACATTATTATAATAATATATTATATACTATAACGGCACACACGTGAATGTATCAGTATATTGTAGAACTACTGTTTTAAATAATATAATAATAATACGATGGTATTATATTATTATTAATATTATGTTCTTTGTACTTCCACTAATCATTTTTTTTATTTGCTTTCGGTCGACCGTCTTTTTCGTGTATACCGGAAAAATGGTAATGTGGACATCATTAATTTTATTCGATTCCACGATGCGTTTTTCTCGCCCCCACACTGGGGTTCAAATATAATATAAATAACAATTGTTATCGGTTCGGTTGTTTGAGAAATGCTATCCCCGAACCATTTCTTTCCGGAGTTATCACCGCACCGTCCATTTATCATTGGATATAATATTATATACGGACCGTAATGACTATACCGAGAAACACAATGTGTGGCGGTGGTGAACTTATTGTGTTGGATTTTGAATCGGAAAAGAAATAATTATTGTCACGAATAATAGAAAAAATTCAAACCGAATGGAATAGAATACCATGTGCTAAATTATTCTGATTGATTTATTTTATTCGGTCGTATAATATTTTATCTCGTGGCCAAATCGTAAAACAAATTTGAACAACTCGTGTACCATGGTAATATATTGATATTGTATAAATAATATAGTATTGTGTGTAACAATTAATTAATTTTCCTAAAATACTTACCAATAAATTCATTATTTCATTACGTATTTAGACATTTGGAATTTATTAGAGAGTCTTTCGGAGATACACGTGCTGTAGCTCACGCCAGGCCTATATTTTATTCTTATATTATATCCGTCCATTTTCTTTGTTAACTTGTGGTAGAATTAATAGAATACCAATCGCGGAACGTCAGATTTACCAATATTTGAGTATAGTATACCTACATGTCAGTAATTTTAATGATTATTATTAATTAAGAATCTAGAATAACTTCATATTTAAGTTTATGTTTTACATTTTGATTTTATTTCTACATCAGAAAATTATTGCTCTTATTCCTACGCACGTGTCAGGGACGCCCGGAGGGAGGGGCCAGTGGGGGCCATTGCCCCCCCTGAGATTTTTCGTGTCACTTACGAAATTGGAAGTTTTTTTACATAAAGTTGATCTTGAGCGACTATTCGACAATCCTTGTATTTAACAAGTCATATAGGAGGTATTTAATCGCAATAAAAGACATGACGATTATTTTCAATACTTTTGGCTGGTTAGGCGTAATTGCCGAAATCGTGTATGAAAAACATATTATTATAATAATCAAATCAAAATACTTGGAAAGCAATAAAGCAAACGGGATTATAAATTATATCGTATAATGTACGACGTTTACGACAGAATTACAGATAATATAATATTAAAACCGATTAGCGGTTTCTGCGATTGCGATATTGATATCTTACAAATTATAATTCCCAATATATGTTCACATTTCCTTTCGATAGCATTTTTCATAATTGACCGTATTGAAATGTCTGCGCAGTCAGTCTGTACTCTATTCTCTGTAGCAGTGCTTTCAATTTGTCTTATAATCTGTTTACCACCGCACATAAAATGAGCAAAGAATCAAAAAACAATATTTTGAAATACTTCAGCTCGACTACCTCAACATCAACAAAAACTAATAAAAAACGAAAACTTGACGACGACGTTGTTCAAAATAATGACATTTCAGGAAAACAGGTAAGATTTACTATTATTTTTATTTTACAAAGATTTTAGATTATATTATAATGTAGACTTTTTAATTATTTAAAGGTAAGAGTGTATAAGACTCTTTCTTTTAACATATTTTTATTTTACTCATTTAATTGTAGTAATAAGTAGTAGTAAGTATCTAATACTGTATTTATTTTGTGTTGTTTTTATAGCAGTCACTTGCTGCAATTGATCATCATGAAGTAGAAGAATGTGTAGATGACCCTGAATTTGTTTCTGACCAGACCGATGTTGTAGCTAATTTTGAAGAAGTAAGTTTAGTGTGTCTGTGTGTAGTAAAATTTTACTAATTAAAATTAAAATTAAAATTTACTATTAAATAATGTAGGTATAAATGTAAAAATAAACTCAAAATTCTTTGATTATATTTTTATTTTACTAATTTAGTTGTAATAAGCATTAAATGTATTTATTATGGTTTTATAGAAGTCACTTGCTATGATTGGTGACAAAGATAAAGTACTCATAGAAGAATGCGTAGCTGATCATTCATTAATTTCTGTAGACCACACCAATGTGCTTTCCAATAACGATTTAGGTTTGCTTCAAACAAAAGGAGATTGTCATTACTTTTTGAATAATAATAATATGATATAAATTAAATTAAATAAAGTGGTTTTTTGTTTAAAATGTATTAAGTATGTTCTTTCTTATAAATATTAGAACTAATAGTGTAATTTTATATAAAGTTAAATTTGTTTTTATTTAAAAAAAATTTTGTTTGCCCCCCCTGAGCTGCATCTCTGCGGGCGTGCCTGCCACGTGTACAACCTATTTCGGTTGTGTTTGAATCGTATCCATATTAATAATGATAAATGTTGATAGAAATTCATTAAGACAGCCGATTTCCAGATATTTTGTCGAATTCGTAACCTCGAGTGAAAATATTTTCCCCAAAAATATAATAATATGAACAACTGTCAACCTGCAGTTGTACTGCCATATTATTATAGAGACGATGTACGATAATAATAACTATAATATTATACACAATATCATTGGCGTTGATTCATAAAAAGAGGTTTGCAGTCAACTGAACGGCAGCCGATCAAATATGGGATTCGACTTTTAATTTCTCGTCCTATGTTTTTTTTTAAATATTGATCGACTCATCGACAACAACGATGCGATTGAACGGTATATAAAACCACCACTTAAATCTAAACAATTGACCCCCGTATGAGCTGTGCAGAGAGATCATTATTACAGTTGTTGTTTTGCTATATTCAGACGACAAATTAATAACCATTATAATAATATACACATAGTTCGACGTCTCGTCTGCAGCAAGTGCTGTACTCGCATTTTATCCATCGCCTCCGCCGCCGCCGTAGTAGGGACGTTTTACATGTACAAATAAGCGGGGAAAAAAAACATTCGCATTTAGACCAACGCTGAGCGCATTCCTTCACTACGGGGGAACAATAATTACAATTATTATTATTATTATTATTATTATTATCGTAGTGTTCTGAAATGCTTACAGAAAGAAGAGTCGTATATGTGACACGGTGAGAGAGACGTCATAATTATTATTCCATGGGAGCGTCGCGCGTCGTCGCGGTGTCTCGTCGTCGAGTTACGATATTATTATTATTATAATAATAAATTCAGCGATCGGGCGGAAATCGAGAGACATTAATAATACGTCACGCGACACATTACAATATAATACGACTATGATTATAACGAAATATATTATTATTATAAGCGAATTGATATAATTTATTGCGCCCGTCGGGTTTTTTTTTTTTTGTCTATCCCTCCGACGTTTCGCATATATTAAAAACAATTTTGACCGGTCTGGAAGGGAAACTTTATACTACACACACACATATATATATATATATATATATATATGCAATATCGTACTGGAGGAAACGGACGTTCGTGCCTAAACGAATGCGTACACGGCCGGTCGCGATAACCCTCAAAGGTTGACCCACCTCTACCGCGGTATAACCATGGCAGGCGGTTGCGATGGTGTTCGTTAAAAATTATCTAACTTGTTTGTATTAATGTTAAACGATAAAGGTCGCAGGAAAAGAGCAACGTGGCAACGCACACACGGAATAATAATATTATAAGCAGACATATATATATATATACATACACAGAATACATATTTTATAGGTATACATATTATATTATCCGTCCTCGAATGATAATAATATATTATTATGTACACTGTGTATATTTTAATGTACCCATCGTAATCTTAATTGCTCTAGTATATAACCATATATTATAGAAAAAATGTTTGTTTGTATATTTTATTTTAATTTGATAATTTTTTTTCTTTTTGTTTCGGATGACTAATATTATAAAATTGCTCTAAAACATTCAGCTATGAAGATCGCTTCAGATCTAAATGAAACAAAAGTATATAATAATAATATGTATGAGTATGACGGTAATAGGTATATTATTGTATATGTTACGTAATATTTTATAATATCGTTATTTTATGTATTATCTGAAAGTATATTATATTTTTTTACATAATAAAATATGTCCCGCATAGTTTTTCCTCTCACGCATTGGTCTTTTCCAATAACGGCATGTCATCGAATGGAGAAAAGCTCGAGACATGACAGTGAGAACTTAAATTCTCCAAATTGAACTTTTTCGACGGATTTATCTGTCACCACACCCGGTCGAATACATTCTCGGAAAAATGTGTTATATTCTCGATACATAGCTATATTCCTGATTATATAGATTTTTTATGGACCGGAAACAGGTTTAGAGTTTTTTGAAGGCAACATATTTAAGTACTATGGAAACGCCGTGTTCTACACAATATATAAGAGGCGTAGGTAACGAGTATTGTAGGTGTTGAGAGTATCACTATGACACGGATTCACATTAAAATGCAGTTCTCTCGAGATGAATACTAATTCCATAAGATATACATGTGCCTACCTAGTTACTCATAATTAAAATACAAGGCTCAGGGTTTCATTGGGGTTCAGATAATCAGATTAATAAACGTATTCGTAAAAAATAGACACTGCCTATTTTAATGTAAATCTGTTTAACGTCTCAACGCTTCGGCGAAATCATACGATGTACGTGAACACTTTATTATACATCACGAGGCTGCAGTTATACCTACGTATCATAATTAATGATAGATGTAACTACTGTTAAATGAAAGATGTTTTATATAATATGATAATTTGTAAAAACCGTCAGGTTGATGTGCATATATAGAGACGTTGAAGTGTAAAGACACGTGGTTTCGTGTCGGCACCACTTAATTTTTGATTTCACGTTTAAACGAAAATTTATTACGAAAATTAACATGTAATTACATGCTATTAATAAGTACCTTCATCCTAACTGAGTGTGAAATATTTGCCAAACTTTTTTTTTAAATTACGATTTGTTGGAAATTTGCATGGAAACGTATTACACATACATACATATGTTATTGGAGCTATTGTCTACAAAATAGATGAATAATATTAATGATAAATAAATACAATAAAATAGATGTAGAAAATATTAGTTAACATGACTTCATACATATTATATTATTTTATTACAAATTCATCTAAAATCATCTTTATTTGAAATAAGAATTTTTAAAATGATTCTCAGTAACCGATCGAGATTTTCCTCAAAATAGTTTCTTATATTCTCAAATATAGCTTTAATATTTCGAATATTTTTTAATGTTTTAAATACGTTGAAAAAAAATATACAAAACAACGGCAATGTTTAGTTTTATTTATTATAGTTTACGATGAATTATTATTAGTATTTTAATAAAAGTAGCGCTTTGCCCTAAATATCCGTAGGGTGGTGTATACAATGCGTTTTTGTGTACATATATAGGTATTGAATTTATTGGGTTGTGCGAGCAAACGAGGTCGTATTATAATATTATGGTCTTCGCGGCGTACATATACACCTACCGCGGTATGTCGTTAATTATTGTAATAATTATTTTGAAGTATTATTATTACGGTGGAATTTTATCTGTCAGCACTGTGTGCAAAGTAATTGGTAAGTGCGTTATGCACACATACACGCAGTTATTCCACATAGTATAACATTACTTATATTATTATTGTAAGCAGCATAAATCATTCGCCGCGCAAGGTCCTCCGTCTCCAGATAAAGAGCTTATCGCAAACCTCAAACGTATAACGGTGGCGGTGTTGGTATTATAATATCTATTTCTCTAATTAAGTTCCTACGTAATATTACATTAGTGTTCGCTAGCGTATCCCAACGAGAGAGCTTATTCCCGATGAGCCTTATTTTTTTATTATCCCCTTACGGAAACCATTTTGTTGCAAACGTTTCAAAAAAAAAAATAATAATAATCGATTAGAAAATTAGACGTATTCAATATTATTATGCAATATTATGCATTTTTTTAAGTACGATCAGACCGACAAAGCGAATGTTATACGCGTAGGTCGTTAGATCTAATATTCTAATATCATATTATAGTGTGATATAAGCGTTTGCTTGTAATATGTTTATACTGTATACATATATGATCGCGGATGCCGCCGATTGGCCTTCAAAAAAGAAAAGAAAAATTAATACCTAATAATCAAATAATAATATAATAGTATAATGTACAATCATTATCGATAAAATATAATATTATTTATTATAAATATGTGCGGGCGACAACGGAGCAAATTTTTTTTGCGTTCGAAATAGGTACTGTATATTATATTACTATATTTAGTATGTTATCTACGACGTAACATAGTTGTGCCATATATTAGTCTACCTATTAAACACGTGTTCGCTATAAGACGTTGTAAAACGTCGTGTAGTTATTATAATAGTGTGATAATACAGTCTTCGACACGGTTTTCACTCTTGTCTCTGGCCGAATATTGTTGAAACAACGAAACCGCGACACTTCATCTTTGCAAACAATCGTGTTGATTAATTATTGATATCAGCTGCAGTAAGCCCCCACGACACAAATTTACACGTCTGCGGCAGCACGACCGATACAGTTATTGTCATGTGGATGTATATCGATACGTCTGCATTTGAGTCCGTAAGACTACAGAGAAAAAATTGTAACAGGTACTCGAAAAATGTAACCGAGTAAAGACATCGCGATGTATCTTATACGTTTAATAAATTAAAAAATTTTGTCGCTTTAATATGATATGTACTTATATATACATATTATATTATATATTTTGCTCAGTGCTCACGTATATTGTAAATAATATAGAATGAACAGTGATTTTCACCAGAATTATTATTATTATTCAATACGAATGTAAATACGATTCAGGACAAACGACAGACAGTACTCTTATTACTGATGTTTGTCGAAACTTTGTCTATGGTATGTTTATTTTTGTTTTCGATATTTTAGAAAACTTTTAAAGCATTTTCCCTAGGAGAGAGGTGTGACGAAACAACTACTCGTATACGTAGCTAGAGCATCCAGTCCGGGGCGCAAAAAACACTTTTCCTACTTCTTTAATGTCTGAATGAAACTTTTTTTTTAAAGATACCTCGGTCCATGAACTTGTTTTTCAATTGCTTGCTGTAGTGCTTAAAAACTAATACTTGTTAAAGTATACTCAGTTAAACTACTGACCAAGATATATCAAACATAAACCCCACGAATCATTGTCAGACGTCTGTTGGTATAAATTGTAATCTACTATACACTCGACGAACAACTATTTAAGCAGTTAACAATTTTTTTCCAGAATTCAGCATTTTTTAACATTATATCCATTATATTTACTACAGGAAATCAGTATATTTAAATTTTACTAAGAATATAGCTATTAAAATGTTTATGAAACATCTTTGTATTCTCATAAGATATTTCTGTAGGCGTATGTATTAATACATTTTATATCTGTTAAAATTATTTATATAAATCGTACGTTAAGTTTATTAGTCTTCTTGTTTATCTATAAAAACAGTCATTTGACTCTTCTCATATAATTTAGAAGCAAAAATCAAATACTTCCAATTAAATTATAATAATTTTCAAAACGTGACACGCGCGAGTATAATATATTTATATGAACATGAGTAATTGAAAAAATATCGATTTGCTTACTCTTAGCTTTATTATTTAAGAACAAAACGTAAACTATACCTATATAGTGTGTTTTATGAATAAAAATTAATTCATTTTAAAATCGTTTATCGCGCTCGACACAATATATAGTATTGTATTATTGTAATTACGTTGCAGATATGCAATATAAATCTAAATCTAAATGTGTAACAATAAATCTATTCGGGTATCTATTTAATAATCTATTTCAATATCGGATTACATTTTTATTGGACGATACAAAATGTTGTTTTACAAAATATCTAAAATTTATTTTTTCTGACATAATAATATATACGCGCATTGCAGATATCAAAATGTAATTTGTGCTCGGCAAAATCTGAAACACCGATGGTCGGTTCTCGGACGGTGTTATTACAGTTTAAACATTATTTTTTGAACAGTGTAAAAAGCTGTGCCGACATAACGACAATAATATTATGTCTCCGCTAGCGATTTGAGTCGGTGAAAACTACCGACAAACGTACAGTATAAAATAATATTAATACATAAATATTATACAGGTAGAGGTACCTAAAATCAAATTCAATAAATGCATGATGGACGTAATGATTTCACGTCACTCATTATTATGGCGAGGGTTCGGGCTAATCGAGCGTGACGAGCGGTGGCCATTTAGCGTTGACGCCAATACATATTGCACACATAATTTTATAAACACATCATATACCATCGACCGGGTATTTAAATCGCATTCGTCGTTTTCGCAGTGTAACGACCGTACCCTGCGACCCACAAGTATTTTTAGTCTCGACGGCCACTCGTCCTTGGGACATTATAATAAAATATCGTTATCGATCTCTGCGATGGTGTGGTTTGGACACTTTGCAGACGTGGCTCGAGGTGTGCCTAATATAGGTACCTCTACACACAGTTTTGTCATGTGCGCGCATGTCGTGTGTATTATTATTGGGTCATTGGCGGAGGTGCGTCCGCGTGCCAAAGAATGTGACCTTAAAAACTCGCCCACCCTTCCCGCGTCGTCCGCTCTCATCCCCCTCAACCCTCTAACCGCCGACCCCCCGACTGCCCTCGTAAATAGATAACGATTTAACTGTAGTCCTGCACACGCACTCGCGCACGCACGCACGCCCGCAGCTGAGGATACGCACTTATATACATCGCGGCGGCGAAACAACTCTTCGTGTACACTTATATTATATACGCGCGTAACGATACGGAGTGCATGCGTGCGTGAGTGCGTGTGGGTGAGTGGGGTGGTGGCGACGGTGGCGGTGTTGGATGTGGTGGCGGAGGCGGTGGCGGTTTATACAGGGTAGGAAAAATATCCTTTCGGGATATAGTGCGCGCTTCCATTCATGTCGTACACCCCGGCGGCAACGCGCGTTCGCAAAAATCAATAACCCCGCCACCCCCCGATGACGACCGCTGCCCTGCTCGCACTTACTCTCTCGCGTCGTCTCACCCCGTCTTCGTCTCTCATTCACGCACTCTCCACAAACCACCCCGTTAACCCCGTCAGCCTTCACCGCGCCCGTCGCCGGACCACTACCCTCCCCACCCAACCCACACACACACAGTTATGCCACTGCCACCCTTCTTCAAAGCCATCCACCCCACCGCGACTCACGCGCCTCGGATAAACGCCCACGCAAAAGCACACACGCGCGCGCGTGACTTTTTTCCGGTGGGCCGGTGTAGACGGAACACCCGAACACGACTACGCGAGCGTGTAAATTTAAAAATTCCGACGGACTGTTTTGGACGTAATACTTCGTCCTATTCCCGCACCGCATATTATGTACAGTATTGTAGCCGCTAGCGACGGCAAAGGCCACTACAGGGCGGTACGCGCGTTGTGCATAGTGTAAACAACGGCCAGAGGAAAAGCCGCGGATTTCGGGAGAAAATGCGTTTCACGTTTAAGTTTTAATTCGGACTCACATCACTGGCCCCGCTGGGCGCTGCTGAGGCGTACACACCAATTTTTTAAGGCCCATACGTAATGGTCGAACAAGTCAATACAAATTGCGGTTTATTGGGAAGGGAAGGGAATATGAAGACCGATACGACAAGAAGAAGATATATAATATTATACAGTATACGTACCTAAATATTATTGCAAACCCAAATGTGCACGCCACATACATCAAATTTTCAACTCTTCAAGTCTCATTATGCGATTGAGTTGACCATGTACTTAATAAACAATCGAGGGACACAGATATAAATAATAATTAGTCCGAATCTCCTGCCTAAAGCACATGGACTTTAATCCAAACTGCGAGTTTATATTATTTTATTTATAAATAAGTTTAAATAACTATGCCTTATGTTTTTTACATTAACACTTTAATTTATTAAATTTCATAGTATTTATAATAAATTACTTAAAGCTATGTACCAACTACATCAAAGGAAAACTACGTAGAATTGCCTCATAAATTCATTTTTTTGAACTCAAAATCAACTGCAAATCAAATTATATAATATATGAACTTAATGTTGTTATATACCCTTTGATATTCCTGCGGTTGGCTTATTTTCTAATGGAATGGATAATAATAAATGGTTATAGAAAAATAATAAAAATGTCCTTTGTTTATACCTACCTACATACTGCAATATGGTAAAAGATTTTATAAATTATTATCCAATTCAATCAACTATGCTTTCATTAATTTATATTGCAGGGTAAAATGCATATTATATGAAAATACAATTACATTTTTAATACATTACATTTTATTATGTTTGGATGTTCGGTTGATAAATATGTCCACAGAGAGAACGCACTGCGAGTAATATATATTCACTATGGTCTCAATTTTTTAAAAGTAATTTAAAATACAACTTGTATTAACTGGTATGTATAATTTTAATGATATTGCGCGCATTAATAATTAATTTTTATTTAAACTTGTACATAGTTGACACCGATGGAATATGCAATTATAAATTCCCATTGGACACGATAAAACACGGTTATATCAAGTCAGGGCTGCGTATGGTTTTTTTTTTTTTTTTTAAATTTAAATTAATCTTTCTGTACACATTCATACAAGGGAAATGCGTTTGTACGTCGTCTAGTTTATTGTTATAATATGCGTACTATATTGACTCGAAACAAAAATTAAGTGACGCTTAATAGTCGTATAACCACTGTTTTTAAGCCTAACAACAGTTATGGTAAATGTGTGACACAACCAACGACTCAAAATTTGATATCCTCGGTCTGTCTAATTAGTATATTATACTATAATGACAAAATTTCAATACTCAAAATCGAAATTGTGACGTTAAGGTTAATATTCGAGTTTGTCTCCACCGACTATTAGATTTTTAGAGCAAAATATTATTGAGATAGTGTCGTACATTTTGTAAAATATTATCCAACGGTGGTGTTATATTGTCTTACGTTTTGTTAAATTATTATATAGTATAATGCTTATTGTATAATAATTCTTTAATAGTCTTATACCATTGTAACTTCTTCGTAGTCAGATAGTATTTTACAATGAGCATGTGACACCCACATGACGTGTGGTCTCCGTCTTACAAACGTTGAAACGTAAAACCATCGATTATAAATACTTTATTTGTAATCAATGGTCAAACGTAAAAGAACCGATTTTGCGTTGTCACCTTTATTATTAGTGTTGATTCACCTATCATCAAACTTGGTGGAGACATTATTAGAGACATTATCATTGTTTGTGCGTCGGTTTCTATACGATATTGTTAATATTCAAGCGTATTTGAGCATAATACTATTATATTGTAATTAAAACAATGTAAGAAAACAGACGTAGGTACAACACAGATCTTGTATTCCAGGTCAGTCGACTTAAATATTAAAGCTAACAACTCAAAATATTGTTTCTGATGAACGCAGTAAATTTATATAAGACGGATATAACTTATAGGTACATATTATATTATGCGGGTTTGGCTACTGTGGCATACTCTTAACCTCCACGTGCACAGTCCATATTGTATACGATGTTGAATTATTAATTTTGATAAACGATTGAGACTGCACAATGTCGTAATGCGGAAAACTTACTATAGGTTAGTTATACATTTTCTGCCACTCGAACAAAATCGGCTTTCGTCTACAGCTTTTTGTATAGGTACGACGACGCCAACCCTTTTCGAAGCGACATAAAACACGTTATGGGTAATTTCAAAATGATGATTGTAGACTTTATGACTTCGATATAATAATCTATTATTCTGTTCCGCAGTCCTGCATTACTTTCTACGGTTCACACCTATAGTTTTACGATAAAAATGTATTTGATAAGAAAATAATATATATGGCCGTGATTATACCTTTGTTCGTTGTTTGGAAGTGAATATGATGATAATATACAATATGATACATACATGGGTAGAACAATCACTGAAGTCTAAAACCAGGAAACGTTCGCGTGTACGACTTAATTTATTGGCCACAGCATAATTATATTATAATATTGTTATCATCAATTTTGTATTTCACACATTCACACCGGAATCGAGCTGTACACAAACGGTGTGTAAACGAAGAGCAGGTATGGTATTCCCGAGGAGGAAAAATTGCCGACGTGATTAATATTTTTATTTTAATTATGAAATATAGTTGGTGACGATTTCTATTTAAAATCTGAACAAAAAAACATAGTGACACAATATTGACATTGGTAAGTGCGGTTTACGGCAGTTCACGACTACGACACACACCGAACGCCAATCGCCAGAGATATTTTTTAATATTATAATACATTTATATTTAATTAAAATACAAAAGTGTTATTATATACACAACTAATAAGAATTATAATTGGGGATATGTATATTGTATAATATAGTATGTGTTTGTCAGGTGAAGCGACGTTTTAAAATCGCCTCTCGCGATGTTCAAATTTCACCTGCACAATATTACACACGTCTTGTGAGACTAGGCATATTATATGATCGCTGCGCATGATCGCTTTTCCGAATTCGCTTTTCTCCGAAACGCCGACGCCTCGGATGTCCGAAATCCCTGATATGTTTAATCGTTGTTAGTGTACCTCTGTACCTACATGCCATTGAACTCTATCGTATATATATATATATATAGGTACCGAATGGTCAACCGCATCAATCGCGAATAAACGGTGGTTTTTAAACAATATATTATGAAAGATTATCGCGGGAACCTCGGGACTTCGAAAACCCAATCCATATGTCTTTATGGAAGGGTACCTACCACCAATAGTTGCGTTGCCACCTCAAAAATGTAAAGTCATCAGAACCGCTATACTAGCGAGGAGCGATGAAGACTGCCGCAGCTGCCACGGCGTCTTTCGGGCAAAAAATAGGCGTCGAAAACATAATGGTTTTAAACACGTAATCGCGGTCGTACACAAACACAAAAGCTGTAGCGGGTGTATTACCTCCGCGTTATCTGGAAAACACGATCAAATCGCCTTTTCGTGTGCACCGCCGTATCGGTCGGCAGGTCGTTATCATTCGGCGTGATGCCGGCTGTATATAATATACAAAACTGTCGGATCGAGCGCAAAAGGGTTAAGGATAAAATACGTGTGTGTATATAGAGCTCGGTCGACAACTGCGCGAACGGTTGCCAGGCGCTGAAAACAATGTATATAATATATATATATACCAACACACACACACAAACACATATATATATTTATATACATATATATATGTGTGTGTGTACATACAGCTAGGGCTCAGCTGATACGGGTTTTCCGGTAGTAGAAGCGGTGGCGGCGGCGGTTGCCCGGGCCACGTTAATTGTGCCCGAAAACGACGTTATCCTTCCATCCCCCTCCGACCGTCCACCCCCGTGTCGTCAACGACCCCTCTCGCGGACTACGACCTACGAGCCATATATATATATATATATAAACATTAAACGCGTGTACATGGAGTGTGTACGCTGTACCAAACGTGCCACGAATTCGGCAAACAAACAATTTCGGTCGGTTCCTATATATATATATATATATAATAAAATAAAATGTAGGTACCTAAACGTGATAGTATCGTTTGCCGGAGTTTGCGCGCTGGAAGAAACGGCAGCCGGCTAAGGAGATGAGGTTATAAGTTTCTCTCCCGCAAAACCGTAGTCGCACAGTACGTGTTTATATTATATACATAATATATAATGTAGCTGGTGTGTGTGTACAAGCCACGACCGACCGACGACGGAGACGTTTTATATACATATTATAGTATGGGAGTTAAGAGTGTTATTACGTGTGTTAAATTGTATCGCAGAAAGTTTGCCATTTTAAGGGTGGTAAAATATTTGAATCATTGAGCGAAACCAACGGGATATTATAATATTTATAAGAGATTTGTAGAAGCATCCATCTCGAACCAATACTTATTGTTCGGAGCTCCGTTTGGACATGGAAACTAAAAAAAATCGTAAGTAAATTTAGGCGGACAAGACGTGTGAATTCTATTTTTATATAAAATATTAAAACATTATTATTTTGTACAGATATATTATTATTCGCACGTATTTCATTCTCTTTTTCTCAAGCAGTTTTTACAAAACATAATATTTAATACGCTTTTAAAGATGTGTTTATCAATACCTTTTTTTATCTGCGTGAAGTAATCGCACACAATGGCTTAGTGTCGATGGATAAATCGGTAAATTTCATAAAAAAAACTTTCACAGCGAAATACTTAAAATATACCACGTGGTACAATATACTACCCGACTACAGCTGTACAAAGCGAGAACTCGGAAGAACGATATACCTATATATATATAATGCTCATAATATGCTCACACACGTTTGCTGTTAAAGTCCCGTAGGCACTTTGTACGACAAATCAAAATCTGACGTGTACGATCGAAGACACATCCGAAACGTCAGAAAAACCAATGACGAGGAAGGCAGAGAGGAATGACGACACGACGTTTTTAACGCATTTTCATGGCGATAACTATATGCATACGACCGTCATGGTGGTGGTGAGAGGGAGGGTTTACTGCCTCGGTACACGTATTACTAATTATTATTATTCACTGTATAGCCATTATTAGTGTTTCCATTAGTTAGGTGCCATTGTTATTATATATGTATGTATTTTTTTTTCTAATAAAAGTGAAATTATTGGAGCGATTATAATTATATATTATTATATTATCTAATAATACGTAATATGATTATTAAAAAATAACACATGTTTTCTATATGGTTTTACATAAACACGTTCGTTACCAGCACTCTACCTATAATAACAATAATAATATATACTTATAAATAATAGTTTAATTAATTACACTTATGCGAAATGTAGTTTATACGTTTTAATTGTTTTAACATGACGAGTCCCACATATATATTATATACATATAACGTTATTCGTATTCCCTATGACCGTGTACAAAGTTTGCTTATTAATAATATTATATAATTCGCCGTCCCGGACACACGATCGTTCTAGACAATAAACATTTTGAAACATTAATTATCATACACTTCAACGGTCCGGACTTAAGCATTCGTTCTAGATTATCCCCAAACTATATATGGTGGTCAATAGTGGCGTATAACAGTATCGATAGAAATACTCGGCAGTGAGGGTTGCCGAGACAGCGTCCCATTCGTTTAAAGCAAACAAATGATACAATTGGAATGGGTTTTCGGAAAACATTCTGGATAGAAATGAGTGGTTGTTGTTTCGAAACAAAATGCATATAGATGCTTTTAAAGTACAGAGCGCCACTGCGCCCGAAAACAATAATGCCCATCTGACAAATAATAATATGCCATTAACAATAGAACGCGATTCGTATCCAAACAGATTATACGAAAGATCAAAAAGTTTACTATCGTGCAGCAAACTGTTATTTTAATAATACTGCACATTTCTCAGCTTTCATAAAATATTATATTATTCCACTAACTTTTAAATAATTGCTTTAAAACAATTTTTGACGAATATTACCAGTACACAATGGTCTGTTGTTTTTAATTATTAATATAATATCATCAATTGTATTACGAAGTTTATAAAATAAATATAACAGCATTTTTTTTTTTACAAATGGTTAACTTATCTACTGCTTATGGGCAGTATTAACATTGTCTTAAATACTTGTCCAAATAATTACAATTATTTTATTCATTGTGGGTAATTTTCACCAGGCTAATATACGATTCAACAATACTTTATTTCACAAAATTACACTTATATCTATTATAATACGGCTATAATATAAAGCTTGAAAAAATGTTGTTTAAAAAAGTAATGCACAAATATATAAACTGATAAAACATTATTGTACAGTATAACAATTTCAAAATAATCTCAATCATAATGTAGGTAACAGTTGAATTTATTTTCTCTCATATTAGATTCATTAGTCTAATTTATTATACATTTATTAAATATTTTATTGGTAAAATAATCATAATAACAGCTAAATAAAAAGATCAAAGTCAATTCGAGATGTTTATCAGTACGTCCGTACACTTGCATCCTCGTAATGTGTTACTAGACTTCTAAAAAATACCAGTTAATTAATGATTAAAGGGGAGTTCATGAATAAGACATGAGTATTTTCAAAGTTTTATGTCTGATCGTTGTGCTCTTGATAACAGAATAAAAAAAAATCGATAACCTTATTATTTCGGAGAAAAAACTGTGTTATTTGTTATATAATTTTGCAACATGAAAGAATACTCTGAATCTATACACAGCGAGAATTGAACTCGCATATCCAGTAACTGTTATGTTTGATATAATTTTATCAATTAATTTTTTTTTAGTTCCTAAGCAATATATTGATTGATATACTCATCAGCACTAGGTACTTATATTATAGATTCAATATGTATAAATATTACATAACATAAATAATATTAAAAGTATTACAGTAAGTTTATAAAATGACGTGTCGGTACCTATATATACGATCGAAGCACGTGTATCGATGTACCTCACGAATATTCATTAGCGCACAGCAAGCAGTAAAAAGATCGATCATTAAAATATTAAAAAACACTTGATTCATTGATTTTTAGTTTAATTATTCGTGTCACACACGCCAATCTCGACGGAGACGACGACGACGACGACGACGATGTATAATATAATAATTAATAATCCAATAAGGAGGAGTTGAAAAATGTAATCAAGTACCTGTAAGTGTATAATGTATTTCATCGTCCTCCCCCCCCACCATTTCATCCATGCCGATCATCGTTGTAGTCCATAATTGTATGGAAATCGTCGTTTACAAACCGCTCCACCATCTCTGTCGTCGACAATCCTGCGATGGAGATCTCGTTACGGTTCGAACGAGGCGCAATCAAATCAACCATAATACGATTTACAGCACGTACCCGACTAATCGGGTCGTTCCAGTCGGGTGGCGTAGGGGTCATGCCGATTTACGCGACGGTTTTCGTATTTATTTTGTTTCGTTTAATTTTTTTTCTTCCGCTCGTATATAAATATTAAAACATAATCACAATAAATAACACATAAATAACGTCGCTGCGATGCACATCAACGTCTCGGCAGAGTGCAGACGTGACGTTTACCTAACACCGTGCGTATTGCATTACATTATTATCCAGATACAAAGAACACATTTCACGGTTGCAGCGAATCGTGGGAGACTTTTATGCGATTTTAATTGCTCACACGATTTTACTGGCTTGCACTTAGCGAACACGTCACTTAGCTTAATAATAATAATAATAATATCAGTTAAAATAATTAGGTACCTAAATAATATGTGGTTGTTGGTTTTTTTATTATTATTATTATTTTTTTTTTTTTTAACGCAATTTATTAATAGCCTCCTCGCTGTTGTATTATTACTTCTCGGTATACTCTGTTATATTGGACTTGTCGATAAAGCCACATGATAGCGTATATACCGTAATGAAAATTAGTAATTTTTTTTTTCAATTAGTTGCGCTATATGATGTGCCCGGGCTATTACATCCCCATATATATATATATATTATATATGTATAGTGAAAATCAATTCATTACATGTTTAATCTTCTGCCTACGCAAGCAAAAGTTTCCTGAAGCTCGTATAACCCGGATCCAATTTCATTAAGTCTCGCGGACGTCTTTCGGTGTACAATGATGTTTAGAATGTACACTGCGCTACTAAATTAAATGTTGTATAAATAATCTCTCTGATTATTTAGTAAAGAATCATTCTTATATAATATTGTTCAGCATTGATATTATATTATTTGTATAGTTGAAATTTCTTCGAGTAAAACAAATTACTCATTAAGGCGTTTAGTCATTACTTACTCCTTTTCAGTCATTTCAATATACACGCACCTATATTTTATGTGTCTTAATATATCCAAGCACGCTTCAGGTCGAATCAGGCTATATAATATTCAAAATCCAATATTCATAATATTATTATCTAATAAATACGTTTGAATAGAAAAAGTAGAGTTTATTGATATTTAGTATAATGGGTACCTACGTATTGTATACAGCAAAAAGATAAATATTAAATAACATTAAAAATAATAATATTAAATCATAAACATTTTGCATGAGTGTATTGCATATTATAATGTTATAAGTATATTTGATATACGTATAGTACCGTTACATATTATTTGGTGAAGTTTGGAGATTGAACGGTTATCTGCAAATCTCACTTAACCTCACCTAACCTTACCTAGGTTACTAGGTAGATTAGCTATTAGGTCATAATCGTTCGATAGCACAGACGATGTGTTACACTCGAGTCTTAAAAAACATATTTTTTTCTTTCTCTGAACTATACCCAACGCGTTTAGTGTTTACTCGTCACGGTGATAGTACTAATTAATATTATTATAGGAATGAATCATACGTATAAGAAAAATAGCTCGTCGACAGTTGTTCGCGTTCTAGACAGAAATACACGACCTCAGATTTGTAGGTACACATCGCATATTATAATAGAATTGTATGGTTTGCTGCGCCGTCGCTGTTGGGGGGGGGGGATCCGAATAAGTTTTTCCGTTTTCCACCGACAAAATGTGAGTTGAAAAACATTAAATATGATTTTCCATGCCGCGGACCACAGTCGTCATCGTCCATGCAACAACACAGCTGCAGACCGTATAATAGTTCTCGACCGGGTCACAATATGATTTATATTCACGGGACGTGCATTCCGCCGCCGTGTACATATTATTATAATATATGTGTACATTATTGTTGTATATCAGTAGATTGCACGCGTAAAGTGCGTGCGGGAAAAAAAACATAAACGTGATCATTAATCACCTATACGAGGAGCACTCGTATTGCATAAACACGACGCCGTATCGCCATTATTATTATTATTTTTTTTTTTTCCACTGGTCCGGCGGAAAAACTTCCGGGAGACGCGTCGCCGGTGTTGCGCCGAGTGTTGACAACTCGTTTTTTTCCCCGCCGCTACGTATAGGTACAATATCACAATATAGTATGATAATAATATCGTAATATATTATCATCACGATAACAATAATAATATTATATTATATATTTATACATAGGCATTCAGTAATCTGACGTGCGCTTTGTGTTGTGTATAATAATATTATTATATCGATGATTTTACAATATAATAAAATTCGACGTGAGCGCGTTATATAAAATATTAAAATAATATTATACAAATATTCGCGATTTTATGTATCGAATTACGGTACACGGCCGTTGATTGACAATCCGTCAGGACCATCGGAGCGCACAGCACAAGTCTTGATATTATTGTAATCCATCGCTCGTCATGCAACGTCAAAGCTGCTTCCACCGCCTCCACCATAATAATATTATCAATATCACGGCGATGATGATAATAATAATAATAATATGGTGTCCCTAAACTGTCTTGTCCATATAATGCTTTGTCCGATTACCGGAACGTGTTTTTTTTTGTCTAAATCTCGAAAAACGTGTCTTCACGCGTATTAAAATAAATCCAGTTGACATAATATTAAGAGGACGCTACACCCGCATGTGTTGTCTCCGTCTTACACACGTACGACATAGACAAAACGCGTTTAGGCAGTCTGAGTATAACTCGCTCAATTTTGGTTCTAGAGTAAAAATACCTATTATGAAATTGAATTGTGATAATATTTCTAAGGGCAAGACGCTGCGGTTTTTTTAAAAAATTTAATTTTTTAAAAGTCAAAGGTATTTTAAAAATGGTGAAATTTTTTCTATTTCTAAACGATATAATGAACGTTATATTGGGTATAATGGAAAAACCGCAGCGTCTTGCCCTTAGAAATATTATCACAATTCAATTTCATAATAGGCATTTTTACTCTAGAACCAAAATTGAGAGAGTTATACTCAGACTGCCTAAACGTGTTTTGTCTATGTCGTACGTGTGTAAGACGGAGACAACACATGCGGGTGTAGCGTCCTCTTAACTACACGACGTCATTGCAGTCCGATGTCCACGGTATTATTATCTTGCTTCGAAACTCGACGGCACACGGAAGGAGCAATATGTACCTTGCTAATAAGTATATTAATAAAGCGAAATTATTATAACATTATAACCCTAAACGCCGATATTATGTGAGTGCCCGCTAGAATATTATAATAAGTGCTACAGTAATCGTTTTTTGTACAACAGTATATAATATGACGACAACCGGTCGGTTTCCGTATTCGACTAATTGAAGCGTTAATTAGAATGGCGCATCTCATCGACGGGTACAATGGTATTATATTATTTATGAATTATTACAGCTCATACGATAATAATAATAATATGAGGTATGACGAGTGAATCGTGTCTCCGCAGGCATAGGCGCAATTTGGGGGGTGCTTGGGGGTGCTTAGCACCCCCAAAATTCATATTAGCACCCTCAAATTTTCAACAACATCATTTAATTGTTATTGGTTATACACGTATTATGTCATAGACAACAGGATAAATTAATTTCTAAGATTTGACTTATATAATAATAATAATATTTCACTCGTATTTTTTGAATCGTTAAGTCTGGGCGACTGTGCGACGTACATGTAACGTGTTTTATTGTTTATCCTCATTAACTTCCTATATTTAATTTAATTTAAATTATATTTAATTTTATTTTAATTACCTACTCAAGTTGTTATTGTTTTTAAATTTTATTCTGGAAAATACTAAAAATATTTTTAGTATTTTCAATTTTGAAAAAAAGTCAAAAAATGATAATGATAAACACCAAGAAGTAAGTTTTGATATTTATTAAATGAAATAATAAATAATTTTGCTATGTCTCAAAGGCATATATCTTTATTATAATATTCAAATGAAAATAAAAAACGTATTTACCTGTATTATATATTTATTTTTCAATATTAATAATTATTGATTAATCAGGTAGTATTATGAATGCATGAATGGTGTTATGAGGTTGGTGGGGGGCGAAGCCCCCCACGGGTTACTTTGGTCCACATAAATCTAGCACCCCCATAAATTTAGCCCAAATTGCGCCTATGTCCGCAGGTTGTCGTCATCGCTCACCGCAAGTCGCCTATAGTACCCGACAAAGATCTAACAATAATATGTTTTATTTCATAAAACGATCGGACACGGAACACACTCTCGGAAAACGGTGCTGTTTTTTTTTAAATGGTTGACTTCTTTCGATCGGTGCATGAAATCGATATTCTCCACTTTTCAAGTCGTTTCTCCTCGTGTAGTGTGGACTTAAATTATATATTATTATACCTGTCAATCGATGCCGTAATAATACAATATTACAGGTATCTCAGTATACTTATCTAGAGCTTTGATAATAATTTGTGATTCGTTTATATTCCAAATTTATTATTATACAGTTTGTTTTCCAGCAGTTTGAAAATTTGCGTTGACCACACCGAGTCTGGGTCTCATTACACTTAGATTACCCATCAGTGTATGATCCCAATCGGGAAATTTGTCCTCAGACTATTAATCGGGAATAACAGTATTATAAAATATTGTGTCGAATATCATATTATTATTATGTAGGTACGAAATAACCTGTTTCCTACGATCCCCTGAGGCGCTAACCGTGAAGACATTTGACGACGGGCAAACTGTCTAAAAACTATAACTGCTCTCGTCTTTCACCTCAACATGATGTGCATGTGAGCCTTTACATAGTTTTGTGTGCCACTGAATTCTATAAATATATTACTACTGAGAAATAAATCAAAATACAAAATGACAAAATTATCGCGTTTGTGTACTTGATAGTTTGATACACCAGAAAAATGCATTCATCGCAAAAAAAAAAATGTTCAAGCCTTTGTTTATACGCCACCGTCGTTATAGTTATTATTTTATTCAATGCTGGGAAAGTACGTATTACACGAACTTTCTATAACGGTCTCATTGCGTAAATACTATTAACCCTATACACGCAATAAATATTATAATATATTTTTTTTTTTTTTACATTTTACTCGGCGGTGTGGTATTATTATAGTCTGCGCCGTCGGCAGTCGTCGGACAAAATGAATTCGTCGGATTGTCGCAAAACCGCACGGTACCTATATTATTATTGAAATAATTAAGACTTGCGTGTCGTCGCCTAACCTACTGCATATCATTTGACACACCATAATAATAATATTATTATTCGTCGTCGTCGTCGGCGGCGGCGGCGCTGTTCCGGAGTGTACAGCGTACCCATATAATATATACCGTTTTCTGCCCATAACCTACATATATCTTGACTCCACGAAGCCACGAAGGGGCATAGGTAATAACAATATTATGTGTCCGATCCCCGGCGACGGGTGCAGTGTGGGTGTAACGTGCAAGAGATGAAAAACCGACGAAAACGAGAGACACCGGTGAATGAAAATAGTTTCGGGAAGCGAACTGAACGCAGGTGATTAATCGACGAAGCCGCCGCCGCCACATCGGTGCACATTATAATAATATAGCCATATAGGCAGCGTGTGTGTATATATACATATATATAACGTGGACTTTTTAAAAACACATTGTTATTTCCTCAGCTGCTGCAGAGCCGTTTTCCGGCGAACGATATACGCTTTTTGGCGCACTGCTAACATAAATTCTGGTCCAGACGCACGAATATTTTTGGCAAGCGGACATAATAATATTACATAAATATATATGTGTGTGTGTGTGTGTGTGTGTGTAGGCACGTCTCGAGTATTTACGCTGAGAGAATATCAGGAATAAACGTAGGCTGCGGCCGATGATAGTGCCGCGGCCCAGAGAATGCGATTTTATTATTATTTAGATTTAGTTTATTATTCTACGTACTACGACGCGCCTGCACTACGACCGACTGACTGTTTATTATTATATAGTACCTATACAGTTTACTGTGACTATTATTTTTATTGTTTTTATTCTTTATACTTTGGGCGCGTCTCGATAAATTATTATGAAATCAAATATTATTATTTTGGGATTACAACCTATACTCATTGGATATTATGTACAGACAAAACACTATTTCAGCTGGTGACCACGTTTGAAAAATAAAAACTTTCATTCGTACCTCTTTCTTTCGACATACATTGTACATAATGACTCCAACCTCCCTCCTCGTCACTATTAGGTCGGATCCGGTGCAGACCTACCCTGACCTATGTGACGTTTCGGTCCAGTTTCAGTTCCGTTTTAACTACTCAAGGTCATAACCAAGTATGTCCTCCCACCCGAATATTACGTGTCTGACAGACCGGTTCACCGAATTTTCACTGATGCACTCACGCCACCGCCTCCTTGTCTGTCTGTCTGGTTAGAGTTACAATATTGTTAAATAGTTTTGTTACTGTTTGTCGTTGCAAATCTTTTACTATAGTACAATAACCTATTTCGGCGCATGTGTAATTACACAAAAATAAATTACTATTTTTCATTCAATAATTTATTTCGTGTGGTTAAGAAATGTTTGTGTTCACGAATCTGAAATATTAAGCGATGAAAATCCGAGCGACTTTCGTTCTGCTGTATAGTATGGGTTTTAAGTGAACATCAGAGGAATGAAGCCATGAAGGTCACTGTAATGGATGTGTTAAATTAAAATTAACCTAGAAACTGAAAAGTAAATAGTGATACTTAACAATCCAATCCGTACATATTATACCTACAGTGTAAATTTAATACTGTTAGTATTCAAAAATGAAAATATGTATTTTTAATATGCAGATAGTAGGTATATATTATTATGTAAAGTAGAGTAGTTTGATCCAGTATACTGTTATATAATAATTATTGTTGTTTTAAAATTGACAAGCCAATCCTTAATCAATGAATTTGAAAATGACGGTTCTGAGTGGTAATGGCGTAGGTATTACAAATTGTTCCCAGGGAGTAGATATCAAAATATTATGAAATCATATTAATCTTATTGTAAGCTAATACAACAATATAAGCGCGTAGGATTATGACGTGATGATTTGAAAAATGTTTATTTTTTATAATTTGTAAATAATATTAGGTATATTATCATTTTATATTTTAATTTGTAAAAATTGCTGGAGTACGATAAACACTCGACTAAATAGTATTATATTCTGTATTTTATGGTACTATAGACTATACGAGGTTATGTTAGGTATAGTAGTATAGTAGTAGTATTATAATGTCTTAGAATCGTATTTGCAAGACGCTACGAGACAGTTCATGTGAAAACATAATAACATGACGTTACAATATTTTTGAAAGTCGTGAATATAATAATGTCGATGATAACGCATAATAATTGTATCATTGAATTGATGGTAATGTAACCATTGGGCTACCAGCCTGAAGTTATATTAATAAAATAAACAATAATATTTGAAAATAAGATTTCGCACAAACAATAATATGTAGGTATACGTACAAATAAGCGACAATATTTTTTAAAAATGTATGGCAAAAATGAGAGGTGTAATAAACACTCCGTTTCCGAGAGCCGTAGATCACGTCACACAGTAATAATGTATATTTAAGAATATTGTGTTTGGATTTGTAGAGGTGTGTGCTGGCTGCGCTCAACAATATACGAACCGCAAAATACCTATTTTCGTCTGGCGGTATATCATATTAAAAATATTGTGCGAATTATCCGGACCGCCGCCGTAAGCATAAATTACGCCGTCCCCAGTAAAACACAGTTTTAAAGACCAATCGACATAACGAGGCGGCGAGAGAGAAACGATGAGACGGACGCAGTAAAATTTTATTTATTGTGGTGAAGTCGTTATGAGCCTGTGGCCGGCGGTGGGTGCAGTGGCGGTCGACGAGCAGCTTCAACTCCGTCGTCGTGTTTGTCGTCAATCGGACCGCAACACAAAGCATATTAGATAGTGCTCCACTTGAGGGAGAGACGGTATTATTTTGTTTGGCCAAAGATAAAAATAACGCAGTCAGGTATAACGGAAAAAATTATCACAACAAAACATATTGGGTATAAAATGTCGAACAAATCGAAAAAAAATTGTTTAACCAATGAACGGTAAGTCGAATCTTCAAGGCTCGAGGCCTCGAATTTAGTTGCCTTCTGAAGGAAACCTCAATTAACAAACTGAGTATAAAGTAATAATTTATACGGGTTTTGTTTAACTTATCATTAAGAAACATTGACCTCGTGTAAATCTCGTCGTGTTCAAAATGTTTTTAATTTATTTTCATATTGTTCGGGGTAGGAAAAACACTCAAACACCCCATCGATGCCTCACAGTGACATGGGTGCAGCGAACACCGAGGTAGGAATCTACTCGTTTAAATCAGGCTATGAACTCATACGTGCGGCAAAGTAGTTATTTTCAAATTTATTATTTCATTATTATACCTTTGACTCGTAGGTATATGAGAATAAGCGCATATATTATGTATAACGTCGTTTTTTGTTTTATATCTGTTCAAAAAACTCTCGTCGGGTGTATCGCACGTTTTTGCATACGTTTACCGATCGTCATAAGCATACGTTGTTGACCTTGATGTGCATTAACGGTGCCTATAATTAAACCGGGACCTACGTTTATGCATTTTTTTTTTTATACATACATACTAACAATAGTAATAAAATAATAGTGCTGTAAGTAGGTATATACCAATGTCGTTTTCAAACTGCACCCACACCGTTTTCGGTAACGACGTGTAAGCGCACTCGATAGCCACGCGCGGAAAAACGACGCGTGAAACGTCCAAAGTCCAATTCGTTGCAAAAGAAAACGGAGACGACAACATAAAAACCAGACTTTTTGGGGCGAGAGTAAACGACCGGATCGTGAAAACTCACCTGCCTCTCATAAATGACCGCTGCAAACATTTTCATTACGATGGCTGTGCGGGGCAAGGGTGGCACGGACACCGCTGCAGTTTCACCGACACCGAAACCACCTCTGCGAATGACGATAACAATAATATTGTGTTGTATTGAGGACTTTTATTTTTATTTTCCGTCTTCTATGGTTCTACGTTGTATTGTCAAATCGACCGCGGCGCCGACACTACAATTTTGACCGTCGAAACGGCGGTGTAACGTCACACTTGGAAATTTGGAATCGTCAAAATGCATCGCTGCAAAAATGCACTTTTGTGCTGTGTACGCTGTCACGGTGAGCATCGAACGTTTGAAATATTATGTTTTGCCGTGCAGCGAGCTGTATATGCGAGGTGGCCAATCGAAATCGGATTGTTATATTCATCGACTGATTATAGTGGTTTACCCGTGTGGTTGTCTTACCGCGTCGTCGAGGTATATGTTATTATAATAATACCTACATTAATACGCATCTATAATATAATCAATGCTTAACTATTATTTTACCAAGAGTTATTTTACAATTATTGAGTAGTACATTAATTGCAGCTTATGAGTATTTCGATCGAAGAAACACATAATCATATTATTCGAAAATGTTTGGTTTTTATACTATACTCGTTCTATGGTTTTAACGACGCGAAATAATATTGTTATATTGTACACTATTCGCGTTTTGCTTGGCATTCCATGCTGCACATTGTATAATATAGATAATTAAAAAACAAATTAAATCAAGTCTATACAAGACGGGCGAGTGTTGACATAGCATAATAATAACAGTTATTGTTCTTTTTTTCAGTTAAATGCCAAAGAATTTACGGTTTTATTTAAACCGCAGCAAATACCACAAAATAAAGTCAAAATATAAACTTGAATAATTAATAACAATCAACAAAAGTGCTAGTAATTGTAGTAAGTACCTACCTACTTATATAAATTAGTTAGGTACTATAGCGCACTTGGTATATATGCTTTTAAAGTTATTCCTTAAAATGTACGTCATTTTATAGTTTTATACAGTTAATAGGTACCTACTTAATATTAAAATACATATTCCTATACATAGTTAGGTTAAAAGTGCTAAAAGTGTTAAAAGTTATAAGTATCTCGTACTATGTAAGTACTAATAGGATTTTTACTTTAGTGCATAGTTGATATTTTGTACCTTACTTAAATAGAATATTCCTATATGTA
This sequence comes from Macrosiphum euphorbiae, assembly GCA_949089665.1. Classification (NCBI taxonomy): domain Eukaryota; kingdom Metazoa; phylum Arthropoda; class Insecta; order Hemiptera; family Aphididae; genus Macrosiphum; species Macrosiphum euphorbiae. Next base: position 8,280,988 of record CARXXK010000005.1, on the reverse strand, counting down.
TATAATGATCAAACGATGATCCGTTTTGAAGAAATGGTATTTATTCAATTATTATGTAAATATTTTTTTACGACTTGATCCAAGTCCAAAAATACAGCTCGGAAGCGCATCTATTTAAATTTTATTTTCAAACCGTTTTTAATGCGACGACGACAGTTGCTTAATATCGGTAGATAATGGTTGACGTTTAATATACAGCTGCAGTCCGCGCTCTATACCTATATGAATGATACAATAAATTTTGCAGTATACGATCGTTATCATGCGTCAAACACTTTGTAAATATTATACATATATCATTAGGTATGTGCATTTTAATATCAAATAATATAGCAGCAAAGCACTTCTAAATTATATTATACTATTACAAAACATTTTCCTATTTTCCGGCAATTTTCGTCCGGTAAAACGCGTATAAAATGTGCAATACGTCATATTGTACATATATTACTATGTTCACGAGGTTTCTCACATGTTACACGCAAATAATAATATAATGCCAGGGCGATTTGAATATCGTTATAATGTACTATTATTGTATATTCGTGTATGCTGTCTACGGACGACTGACCGACTGCAGTTAACGCGCTTTCCGTTATTTAGTATAATATTATTATTATTATTATTATTATTATTATTATTATTATTCGTGCCGCAACAGCGTTTTACATATTTTATAATAGAATATATTATTATACGTGCCACACACTGCACTTCGTGTAATACATTATTGTACATGCCACCGATTTAACAAATCATCTAATTGCGTTCGTTGCGTACATCGTATTGTTTTTGTGTCCGTGATGTATCGTTTAACGAGACTAATAATATTATACACACCGAGTGCACTCTCAAACACCACAGAGGTTAGGTTATTTTTTGACGGATAGGCATCGAGCGCTCTCTCCCCGAATAAGTAAAAAAAAAGAAGTAATTTAGGAAAACTGTAGTGATTGTACACGCATTTTTGATTTTTATTGAATTTACAGCAAAAACCATAACTAATAATATTTAGAATATAATACAATTGAACAGATGGTTTGTCACCTCGAAACCTGCAATGCAGGCTAATATACTATTATCTATTATAGGAATATCGTGTTGTAATTAGTGAGAAACGATTTTCATCTATGACATTATTCATTTTTTTTTTTAAACTGAATGTTATAGTCGAAAAAAACCGTTATCACAATGATCAATAAAATTATCCAGTTAACATATTGTTTCTATTGCGGGCTTCGTAATAACAATAATTGTACTTTCGGAGTTATTGAAAACTCGATAAAAAAAATAACGACGATTCCAACTGCAGGATAAATAATAACAAATAAACGAAATGCTTAATAATATGAAAACAAAAATAATTGAATCTAAACTTCTACCCTGACGGTATTTATTCGCTAAAAACGTCACTCCGGGCAATGGGTCAAATACGCCTCCGCTAACAAACTGAGACTTACACACAATATATAACTGCGCTATAGAGCAAGAGGTTTAGACGAAGTCATGGCGGTAGACAGTTGGACTGCAGTAGTTAGACGATAGACTCGTTAGCCGACGATGAAGTAGAAAAAAAAAGGAAATTACAAATAAACAAATCGCGAAAATCAGAGACGGCAAACGCTATTGTTGACGAAGCCTTCCGTATACCTTTCTAACCTCTTGCCGGAAGAAAAGGGAGGTACCTATTATTGGATAGGTATATAGGTCTGTCATTAACTGCGCAAACAAACTTTGTTGCAATCGTCAGACGACGACGACGACGGTTTTTCAACATACAAATTTACAGACATGGCCGACGGAGACTATATAAATGCAATAATACACTTTTATTATTATTGTATGTGACATTGACTATGTGCTCGACGACAGAGTAGTACAATGTGGACGTAAATAATATTTTATTTATATTATATACTTAATCGTTAAATATGGGTATACTATATAATAATTCATTGTATCGACCGGTTTGAATTGTCTTACACTAAATTGTTATTACTTACACGGTAATACCCTGGTGTACACTGTAAATATTGTATTGTGGTGAATAAATAACAGAAATTACGTGTATAGGGAAATCGAACAGTAAAAACATTTTGAGATTTAAAACGCCGTGTCATTCGCTATATTTGTTATTGATTAACTATCTTTCAATAGACATGTCCGTTTTGAAATAAAGCGAATTCTAATCGTTCGGATCGCGTCGATTAAATTATAAATATTATTATTATTTTTGAAACTGCTATAGGTATAACTACAAAATAAACAAAAGTATGAATTTAAGACAAATTTTATCATGTATCGTCATATTTATTAAAATTTCGTAAAAATGTTATTGCATACAATTTACCTAATATTGTTTTTAGTATAAATATTCGGTTTGAATATTATTTACAATTATTATTAATAACAATATTAGGCTGGTCTCGGTTTTGGTGTTTTTTTATAAATGTTAGGTACTACTAATCACAAATTCACAAAATGTGTACCATAAGTTTAATGCTCCTCAATTATTTATGGTTTAAGAACTTGTTGATTATATTACATAACCATACAAATGTAATTTAATTACACAATAATATTCAAATTGAACTATTAAAGGTGTTCTAGCACAAAATTAGTTGAAACATTAAAACTAATATTAAATCAATTTAAAATTAAATTAAACCTACAAGGAAAACTTTTAAACTAATAAAATATTTAAGTATGATTTATTCACATGGGCACGCATGACCCTATTAAAATGTATATTAATCATTTTGAAATAACTACCTACTTTATTAATTTGATTTTATCCTCATATAGATACGTACTATATACCAACTTTTCGATATAATATATTATATAAGTCAATAAATATTTGGTTACCTATATTGTATAATATACAAAATTTAAATTTCAGAGTCAGTACAGCTAAGTACTACATCACAAGAATTAGATGCGTATTTTCATATAGATCATGTATTAATTAATAGTTTATTAATGTTTCCGGCTGTAACTAATTTCAATGCAATTTTAATCAATCGAGTGTACATACTGTTATTTAATTTTACATAAGGTAACTTATTCATGTACATAGTAATAACAGTACAATAATCATAATGTGGTTTAAGTGGAACTGCTTGTAAAAATGCTATAAAAGTACCTGCAATATGTTACTTAAAAAAACACGTAATATTCACACCAGGTAAATCACATAATATTATTATGTGTTTATACGATATTGTCTCTAAAAATAGTGTTGAAAAGTAAACAGTTGAAAATGTATTCATTTTTAAATAAAAAAAAAATAGAATTAAAGATCAAGGATAATAAATTAAACATATAGTCACGAATTCCATTTATATTTATTACATTTATTTTTTTATTTTTTGAACATGCTAATGCATTTTACTATGTATATCATTTAAATCTGCAATTTTTTAAAGAAAAATAAAAAACTTATAAAGCAGTATATTTGTCTGTACCTACATATAGTTATTTTCGTTTGCTATTTTATGTTTGTTCAGCTAACACATTATAAGCTTTTCTTTATCCGTGTATTTTCATAAATAGTTTCTTCAGATTTACCCCCAACACACGCGTTGTAGGTACGTTTACAAAATTTGTTATAAATTATAAAAGTTGTGAGGCAGGCGTCACCTGCTGCGTATAATTCTATGGTATCATAATATAATATATTATATATATACTACATCCTATGTACAACGATTCCATTAATCGTCGGCTTTTTTTTAAAAAAAAAAATTTTATTTTCTCGTGTGACATTGGAAAACGGTATTACGGTGACGACGAAGGGGAGTTGGCGGAATCGTGTAAAATAAAACGTGCAGTTCCGCAAACGACAATAATTATATTATTATTATTATGTTTATAATATGCGTGTCGTCAGTGGAAATCGTTATTAAACGTTATTAGAGTCTTCCGGGAGACGGTGGCTCGTGGATTTTCGTTGTTGTTTCTGCGTTCGGCACATCCGTGACATTATATAAAATATTATATTATTTCGTTCACACGTGCATAATATTATATACGTGCATGCAGCATGCAGCTAGGTATGTGTGACGCGGAAACGGTTCACGTCGCCAAAGTTTTCGTTTAAAAATAATATAAGTTAAAAATGCCCGCGCTTCAACGGTTAATAAACTTTCTATAACGTTCATAATATTATAATTTATTGGTATTTTGTACGCTGACAATATGGTATGTTTATTTTTCCAAAGTAGATGCAACTAAAATAAAATTATGTAATCGTAGTCTTGAGACGCACTATACCTACGACTGTTGTCTGTTATATTTAATAATACCTAATTAGAAATTAGAAATTCGTGAAAAACAGTTTACAAAGAAATTGAACTTTTTGCAAATGAAAATAATTTAATTTCTTGTTTAAAATAAATCCAAATGCATATAGATTACTCTAATATAAATAATTTAATGTTAGTTAAAAACCATATTATAGAGTTCACGCTCGAAATTATTATTATTTTACATAGGTTATATAGGTATGTGGTGTATAGGTTTTTTGACCTCTAAAAATCATGAAATATTCTAATCTAGAACATTAATGTAGATGTGTTGTTTTATAATTAATTTCACGATTGACAGCGCCGTTATCATGACTCTAAAACAGACCGTTAAAACCTATACTACCTATAGCTATTCAATAAAATGTTGGCACGATTTCCGACCAATTAAAATAGTACCATGTAATATTATCATTTTAGATGACACATGCGACATGCCTAATATCAAGTCGATAACCGCTCGTACATAAAGAAACAATATTGTCAACTAAATTGAAAAAGAAATAGTATATATTGTAATGAGAAATTTTGTTGATACGTTTTATGAATACTTTGGTATTTACGTGTTATTATATTATATACGACCTTTGAGTATTGATTCATTTTATTTCGTCGTTTAAATTTGTCGAGTTTATTTTATAGGACTTATTTGATGTTGAAGTTTATATTATGTGCAATATAATCTTATATAGTGTTTGAATATAAACATTCTAGGGTCATTTATGTAGAACGCGCTAGGGTATAAAACATGACGTTTCTCCTCGTTTTTTGTCTAAGATACTGCATATACCTACAGAGTAGGTGCCATTTTCGTTACAATATAGCAACTGTACACATGCACTGCGTATGTCACTATATTATGGTAGTGACAAAAAAAAAGAAAAAAAGAAAAAAAACTACCCTAGAAAATTAAATCCCCGGAAATCGTAAATTATATCCCTTATTTTTTCGTTTGCATTCAAACGACTCTGTATATTGTCCATATATTGGATAGTAATAATAATAATATAATGATAGGACGGTGATACACGTGTTCGGATGGTATAACGATTCAATTGTTATTATACATATATTTGGACATATTATAGTTATATCGTGCGCATTGATGAAAATCCCAATATATTATGCATGTAAAGATAAAAGAAAAAACCGTTCTCTAGAATTTTTATTCTTGAATAGTTCGTATATATTATTGATCAAACGACGGGCTCCGACTTAAATCGCGTTGGTACAATAAACATGAATACCTACGGTTTGAGCATAGGATCGTTATGCAAGTGCCCCGTTATGTGCACTGAACTAACCTATACGCATCCAATATAATATATGTATGTATATTTTTTTATGTTCACAGCGATTCTATTATTTATATAGGTACGTACGCTTTTCGTTTTGCTCGACGTCGCTTAATATAATATTATATTATAATATGTTTACGTACGAATAAAACCGTGGCGTGTTTCAATAATTTGTTCGTCAAAAAACTCCCGTCTCCTGTTGTACGTATGTTGTGAACATATTATAATATTATCGCCAGAACGGAAATTTCGAATTTATTCCAAATCTCAACGGATAACATTTAAGATCCGGACGGCTAATATACGCACCGCACCACAGCTGGTAGTTAATACCGTGTATATGGTTACACATTATATGCACGTAACGCAGGTCCTCGTATATATTTTATTATTTATATATTTTTTTTTCTCACTTTTAAAAACGACCGGTCGTTACCGGGAATTGTGTTGTCGGTGTGTTTAGTGCATTTGCTGTCTGTTAATTATAAGCGTCGGCGTTGATTGTTCATCTTGTATACGCTAATGGAGTATGCCCCACACACACACACACACATACTCGAGCGCGTTGTATTTGCTTAGATTGTAACGGTCAATAGTCGTAATGAATGAAAATCAGAGTCCATTCCTCCGGTAATTTTGCCAACGATTTAGAACGGCAAAAAAAAATGTCTCGAATTAAGTCGTTACGTGATCGAATATGGTCCAAAAAAAAAACGAAAATGTTGTGAACGCATTATAGCATTATCGGCTTATTGTAGTAATCGTCTTGGTGATTTTCAAGGAAAAAAAACGTGAAATAAATGTATTTTACAAAAAAAAAATGTCGTTTTTTCTAATCGGTTGCGATTCTGCTGCAGTCATAAATGTCCGATTTCTCGTTTTATTCGCTGGACGTTCAAACACCATTATCCTGCAGTGGGAAGAGGGCGCAGAAATAAATTATAAATCTCAAAGATTTTTTCCTGTTTCGAGTTGTTAAGTAAAATAATTAAAAACGTTTTCGTGAAGTTGACGCTTATACGTATATAGGTACCGTAAACCCCGGGAACGAGAAAGACGATTTGCGCGTTTGTCTTTTGTTTAGTTAGATTTATCGTCGTTTTTCTATTGTGCAAACAAAATTGTGCATTGTAATCGAAGAACAAAAAAATACTTTTAAGAACATCTAGTACATTTTTTACCCCGCATAACGCAATGTCGTTTAATAAATTAATTTTTAAACTCCGAATAGGTATCAAAATATAGCAATAATATTAAACGCAGTTACATAATATTATTACAGCTTATACAATATCTCAATGCGTAATAATTACCATTGATAATATTAATTTATAGTCATTGATATCACCTGTATTATGTTATAATAATGTGTCAGATGGCAACCGTCGGTGTTCAATAATCACTCATTCATGATTTTGTTTCACTATAATGCAGTTGATCGACATAGTAAGTATAATATATTATATGTATAATATAATCACGAAACACACGTGGCCAACGCGAGCTTTAATATACTATTATGTCATGTTTTTTTTTTTTGTTTAATCTGTTCACGGTTTGGTGTAGTAGGTAACTCGTAAAACCACGAAAAAAAATACAATATGACTTAAAACTCACGATATATAAACGAATATTATTCAACTCAGCACTATATATATTATAATATTTACAAACATAACAATATAACTTGTGCCTACCTGCGGATTTCAGGTCTATCGTAGTATATTTTTTTTTTTTTTTTTTTTTTTTTTATTATATTATATCCGCGGCGACTATGGCCATTGGACGACATTAATGCTATACAATACTATACAGGGTTAGAAATTTTTGTATATAGATACATTAAATATGAAGGAGAAGAAAAAAAGAAAAAAAAAAAAAAAAAAAAAAAATACAAGAAAGAAAAGACAGTATAACATAATATAACTTAAATTTTGTTGAGAAGTCCTGTGTTGTGTAAAAAAACCAACGTCGTTGTTAGGTTGCTCTGTTCGGGGCTGAGTGATTCGGCTAGCTGGTCCGGAAGGTTCAGTTTCCTCCTTTCGTTTTCATATCTTCGGCATTCTGTAAGGATGTGTTTGACAGTAAGTAGGGAGCCGCATTGGGTGCAGATGGGAGGTTCTTCTCCCTTCATGAGGTGTTGATGGGTGATGTGTGTGTGTCCTATCCTGAGGCGAGTGATGGCTGTCTCCTGTTTCCTGGAGATGTTTGCAGGGAGATCGTAGTATATTATTATAATCAGAACTCATATCAGTCATATATTATAGAAACACTGGTATTGAATTATGTAAATATAAGTAATTATATGTTTTACAATTACACTATCGTTCCAAAAGTAGAGTGATGTGCTCGGAAACTGATATACAAAAAAATTATAATATTATGTAGGTCACGAAACACGTAAAAAATTCAACACCATTTCGAGTTAATGGCGGCGGCGTTCACTTCGTCCGACCACTTGCGATTCGGCCACCGATGCTGTGTGCAGTACTACAATATATAGTTGACATCAATCGTTGGGCATTAATGAGAGGCGAAAAAACCTCATTACGAGCACATCATTTGTGCTCGTAAAATGTACTTCGGCGTATACCTCTATATACCACGTGTTCGCTAAAACCGGGTACTCTCCATAACTCGGTTACCTACTCGGTGCCCTGTACATATTTTAGAATTCTGTCTGCGGGAGATTGATGATCCAATAATAGTCTAGTCCCGTGTGCCGCAAACATAATTCAAAAATATGCACGGGCTACTGAGTAATGTGGGTAATTCAATTGTACAGTGTGGGTACCCCGTTTTCGGGGCCACAAGCGGTATAGTCGGCGGCGGGGGGGGGGGCTCTGCACGTCTCGACCGTCGCACGAAATATTTTGTTACCAAAACTCGGGCGGCAGACGGCAAACGAAAACGACGCAGACAGACGAACGGCCAAAAAACCGTGTGGTTGTACATACGTAACAACAAAATATGTGAATACCGAAAGGAAACCAGTAATTTCATTTTTGCCGTCATATATATTTTTGCATTCGTTCCCATACGCGTGTAATATATATATATATATATAGGTGTTGTATACATATACATATATATAGAATATTATATATAAATATATATATATATTTTATACACAGAGGCATTCCGATGATGGGGCATTAACGTTATTGTGACGTTGTTTTTTTGTTCCCAAACGGAAGGCTCAATTAATTATGATTAAAACAAAAATAATACCCAAGCATAAATTACAATTTTACTTGCTACACGGTTTTTATTTCAATAATATTTTATTACTCGTTTTTTTTTTTGTTACTTTTATTATTCCTCTATTTTTTTATACTTTTACTCTTTTTACTCTTTTTTTTTTACCCTCCGTGACAATAATAACATTATAATATGTAAGGGCAAACTTTTTTTTTATGTTCTTCGAATAAACACTGTCTATTGTGTGTAGTTGCACATCGGTGGTCGGATATCGTTCTTAACTTTTTTCCATTATATTTTTTTTCCGGACGTTTGACGACGACGAAAATTCGTCCCCGAGATAATATTATTATTTTCGTACATTGTCGCGTTTTGTTTTTTTTTTTTTTGCGTACAGAAGAATAATGCGACGGGACGTTTTTCAGAACTGCATAATATATTATGACGATTGATTTAAACACTATCAGACGTGGTGTAACACAGGCGTGGGACGGACGTTTTTTTAGAAAAACGCTAGACGACGTTTTCCCCACAACATAATAATATTATATTATTATGATTTCGCTGGTGCAGTCGGTGTGGTCGGATAACCGCACCAACGGTAACGGTATATATTATTATTATGCAGTGTTCAGCATCGCACACGCTATCATTGTTAACTGCAGCGTTTAATTACCATGGTTGTCGTATAGTCCTCGGTATACCTATACAATATAATAGTGATGTAGCTATATATATATATACATTATACATAGAGGGTCAGAGGATTATATTTTTGCACGTTTCATTTAGGTGTCTATTATAATATAGTCTTCAAGATTCGTTTCACACGCTGCACACGGGTTTCAAGTTCGTTGTACGACGATCCGATGATGTACGATGACATGTTTTTACTACGCATATTTTTGCACATTTTCCGATTTTTAAACGCCTAGTAATTTTGCTATTGTTTCTAATATTTTAAGGTCACATATGACGTCGTTTTTAGTATAAAAGTAGGAGGGTGTACATGCCCTAATAGAAAGTGACCGATTGTGGTTTGAACAGCAATTGCGCACAACAAATGTCATTATAGTTTATATTATGGTAATTTTGTCCACCGAAGAAATTATAACATAATTAATTTCATAGTTTCAGAAGTTAATTTTAGAAACAAAACCGATCATGCTTGGCGAAAGGTAATATAAAACGCGATAAGATGAGTACACTCATGTACACTTCACGCGATAGCGTTACGATTCATATATGAAAACATTCGTATTTATCAATCATAATTTATACACTACATTTATCTGTACATGTATTTTAAACGAATAACCTATATACCAAAAGTATGATATAATGACCTGTTAAGTAGTTTTAATCGTTACCTGAATTCACTGTTGGTTGATGATGGTTGTTACGAATTGTTAAACTCAAAATAATAACGATAAGCTATAATATACGTAAATCACGGACAATCGTGGTTATAATCGTTGTTATAGTAAAAATGCTTTCATATAATATTGTACTTGTACCAAGGTGTATTGATAAGGTGTCGTCACTTGTTTGAAAATTTTACTACGGATAGTCATCACCGCCGGGAGCGCTATATGTCCTAAAGAGGCCCATAAACGAACACTTTTGTACGCCAAAGCCATAGAAAATATTATATTATGATTTAAGGAATAAAATTCAAAATTTTTCATTGCATAATGACTTCTATGCTCTAAATTATTTGTATGCATGTATTTAAATACTTTATTTTTACCAAATACAATTACTAATATTATTAAATATTGTCATTTTTAAATTTCCTATTGTAAAAAAAATATATGAAAAATGTAAGAGTTAATTCACTAAATTATCATACATAATGCTTTCAAAGTGTTACAATTAACAAATAATAATTATTAATTATTAATTAATATATTGGTTTTAAATACAATTCATAATATGTTGATATTGAGTTTAATACTAGTATTCATATTACCTATGTGTTACCAAAATGCATATATTTTGAACACCTTTTTATAAGCATTTATTACTCAGTTGTACCTATCGTCATTGATTTTATAATATATTCATAGTATTTATAGTATATTAAAAAATCAATGATATTACCTATATATTATTATATATTAACCGAGATCCTGGGGATAGAAACATATCTATATACGCTAAATGGTTGATAGATTTATATGGTCATCCTAGATCAGTGCTTATTTTCTTTAGACTTTAAGCGTTTATGGAAAAAATGTAAATACTTAAATTTTAATACTATTATTAATATTTTTCAAAAGTATATTAAAACATTAACTTACTATACATTTTAATAACTTATCTGGGTGAAATAGTACATGTAACTTTAGTATATACCTAATTAAGAAAAAACATTTAATAATTTTGATTAAGGGGGCCTTGACAGTTTTACATTAAATTTATTGAGCCTCATGACAAAACAATTTGAGAAGCACTGTCCTAGATTGTGACTGTAAAATATCTTAATATATATAACTAGCTATCCCGGTAAAAAATCATGTTTGTAATGTGGCATTACAATTTAAAAACATTTTTCACTGTTTATTTTTCTAACATAATTTGTAGTTATTGAAGAAATATATAAATAAAATTTTTTGACAAAGGTTGATTGCTCAATACACAGTCAAATATTAACCAAATATATCATAACGCATTATATCAAAACAAGAATGATATTCACTTGCAAAAGAAAAAAATGAGCTATTTGCTAAAAACAAGAAAACACCAAAAAAACTAAATAATTTTTCAAAATTAGTTTAAAGTTTATAAGGTAACTATTATTGAATAATATTATAATATAAATAATATACCTAATCATATGATAAAATATGCAAAATATTTTAAACATGTTTCTAGAGTTTTTTATGAGCACCAGAAAATAATACTCCACTCTACCAGAGTACCATTAAAATTAGGAGCAGAATCATAATAGTTTTAATTTAATTTAAAGATTTTAAGAAGAATGCAAATATCCAAAGAAGTGACTAAATTATACATCATATTTTATAATATTGCAAATGATTAAAATGCAAATGTAATGTATAATTACAGACTCCAATTTATTATGCCAACTCGATTAAAAAAAAACTTATTATGATTCAACGTTTTTGTAAATACTAACTTCAATTTAAAAAAAAACTACCATTTTAATTCTTGAGTTTTAAGACATTTTGCATTTAACAGTATGAATACATAGGCCTTCACAGGACAGGAAGCGCGCTCTGGTGACTATATAACTGCAGTGGTAATATTTTCAATCAAGAGTGATGACACCTTATCAATACACCTTGACTTGTACAGACTGGATAAAAGTTGTACGTTGTTTTGTCTACACCATAGAACATTCTATGATAGAACTTATGAACAGCGCATTCCACGCCTTCAATGCCAGGGAATCATTATATTATAACAGAGAAAGAACATGAAGTAGTAAATGATGAAGGAAATAATTTACATGTTTTTTCCATTTTCTTTATCGACCATAAGCAATAAGCATAATATATTAAGGTAAATAGGTATTTATAAATAGGTAATATTATGATTAAAACCAGTGGAATACACCGTGTAATAGCTCCTGTCTTAGAGAAAGAAGTCAGGGGTACAATATAGAGTGAGCCTAAGCGCTTTCTGTTAGTTTATAGGTCTATATAGTCTACACACGACATGTACGGGTCGTAGTAGGTATCAATATTGTATAATATTGTACACAATGGCCGAGTAATCCGATCGATTGGTATTGATTTGCACAGTTCGTTTTATAATATAATAATAGGTAATTATTATAAACACCGCAGCTATAGTTACACAGATTACAATTTTTCGACAAGTCCGAAATGCAAACAAGCTGGTCTCTTTATGAATAAATCTATATTGCTCAAGGTAAATAATAAAACGTATACGTAGAATGAATAAAAAAAATTAAAAACAAGACAAAAAGAGATCAATAACTTTCTTTCATTTAACGTCTCGATTGCATATATTTCCACAAACCAATTAAAAAGTAAATTGATTTTATGATTCAATTTTAATTTAGAGTAACGTTTAACTTATATTCTAGGTTAACGAACAGATTCATTACTATAATTTTAATCTCCTTCGTTTTCGTTTAAATCGTTTTCATTATTTTTATTAAACGAGATAACAGATTTTCTTGATGTTTTTTTTTTAAATTTTATTTTATCACGAATAAATTCCAATACATTATAATATGTCAACCACATGACTCACTTTTTTGTTTTACAATTATTTCGTCGATGCTTTTTGTTCAGCTACAGTATACGTTAAAAGGTGTTGAACGGAAATAGGGTTTCGTGGGAACAGCTTATATATAGGTATTGGTGTTAGCTTGTATAGGTAATCATAATTCGGAAAATGTGTCTGTTGAATTATGTATATACTATAACATCATTAAACCTATTCAATATTCATTAGTATTGCATTAACTGCGCAATTATAACGCAACACGAATAATTCTGTGTGATATACGCATATCAATATTACACACGTCTGATCGTAATAGACGTCTAACGCTCAAACCAAAATCGACGAGTTATGATATTATTATCATTATATGATTTTATTGATTTTTCATTATATTTTTTTTTCTTTCATTGACAAATATTAGTTTATAAAAAAGTTCTTTTAAAAAATTCAAATATAAATTAAAATCAAGCACGCAGCATGATATAGCCATGCGCGTGTTCTTCATTTTTTTTTTTTTTTATAAATCGAACTCATTTATTTTTTAATAATAATTTCTCAGTTACTTTTTATTCTCTATTGAACTCGAATTCTACAACCCACTGAACACTGTTATATTACATTATAAATTAAAACTATTTTACTAATTATCATAATATTTACATGATTTGGTTGAAAAGAAATATTATGGGTTTGACTGCATTTTCAGATTTTCTGTATAATATTTTCTGTAATTATTAAATGCACTTGCCATAAAAGTTTTCACTTGTTAAGCTATGCGGTGCGAATTACGAGTTATTGATTTCAAATCAAATTAATATTTTATCAGAATTGATGAATAAATAATTAAAATTAAAACTTAAAAAAAATTATTTAACACCATTTTATTGGGTATAATGGTCTAAGTGTTGTTAAAGTTTTATACTGAGTTTTTTGTTGTTTTGAGTTGATCTATTTATTTCTAATAAATTTAAAAAAAATATTTGAGTTGTTATATTATAATAATAATTGAAGTGGGTACTTATACAAAGCACAATAAATTAACCGATTTAGTAGTAATGGTTATGACTTATGTAACAGAAAAAAATATAAAATGACAGATCTTCGTGAGTTTATCAAATTGTGTCCAATGTTATAATAATTGTATTATTAATGTGGGAAATAAAATTCTGAAATATATTCTCACACAATAATAAATCGTTATGGTTTTCGTCCATCTTTGGTCAAACTTTGGTTCTTTTGACCCTATATTTCCAAAGCGTGTTGGGCCCCATTGCGTATATCATTTCGGGTATAGATGCGATAACGTGTAGAACTGTCGAGACAATGTAACCGGAACCGGAAAAGAGTCCCTTATTTTCAGTTTTCAGTTGAGAACTACAGAAACCGGAATTTCATGAGTGTTTTGCACTTCCAAGTTAAAATATACTTTTAAGCCCCTAATAAAAAGTACATAATTTATATTTATTTATAGCAGTTGATATTATTTTTTTTTCAACATACTACAATGTACATAATAATATACTTACTTAAATATAATATAGTTATTACACTATTGTCATTTATCACATTATATTACAAAACATATTACATATTATTGCATATATACCTATATCGTATGCAATAATGAAATCATATGACATCACTCGATGAATTAAATTAAATACCAACAATTTTGGAATTTAGTCGACACGTTCGGGAGATAATCTCCTCAATAAGCATTATCAATTAAATTTATTAATAATGTGTTAGGCATTTCATGTGTAAAAATGTAGTGAATATAATTTATAGCGTATAAAAAAATGCATAATGTATGGAAACGTAGATACCTAAATAAATAGCTAAAAACTGTCTAAAAAAGTAATATCATATTCAGCAAAGAGAAATATTGTGGCACACAGTAAGGATGGATATTAATGTATTGTATATTATTGACTTATCGGAGTATAGTGAAAAAGCAACGATTGACCGGCTATAGATATTTTAAGACCCGT
Source organism: Macrosiphum euphorbiae (assembly GCA_949089665.1). Taxonomy (NCBI): domain Eukaryota; kingdom Metazoa; phylum Arthropoda; class Insecta; order Hemiptera; family Aphididae; genus Macrosiphum; species Macrosiphum euphorbiae. The sequence continues at coordinate 8,265,967 of CARXXK010000005.1, read as the reverse complement.
ATCGGCCATGGTCGATGTCAAGGCCTGTAAAATGTCTGTTTAACGACACAAAATCGATATTATTCGACTTGATATTCGGTTTGTTTTATCTTTCTGCTGTAGAAAAAAAAACGAGAAAAGGAAAAAACCCATTTCAGCGACGGTTTGAGTCTGTAATTCGGTGGGAGGAGGGAAATCATTTAAATAAATTATTCGCCACATAAAATTAGATTGGAATTAAGAATGAAAAAAGGAAATCAGCACAAAGCAGGAAAATAATTCACAGACTCGACTTATTTGCATTTCCACGAAGTCGAGCTGGAGTGGCCTGGGGACATGGTGGAATGTAATATTATATGTGTGCACATGTACCAATAAAACCACCGTAAAATTAAGTTTTCTTATTAGTATTTAATCAAAACAAGGTGCAATACGTAGATGCCTGAAATGGGGTTGAGGGGGGAGTGAGGTCGTAAAAAATTAGACTGACTGCCGTATCTTAAATGTTTCACAAAAAAAAAAATAATAAAGATTTTTCCAGATAACTTATTTTATAACATCAGCATGCCTATATGCTATGCGCTTCGGCGTCGGGGAAGAAAAGCTTTTTGCACTCAAACGACGACTTCCCGGCGGTAAAATGATTATTATTCGTTATCAATTCGCTGGACTATAGGTACCGTACCTGCAGTCTATAAAGTGCCAACTATACTTCTTCTACGGTATTATAATAATATTACAATATACGTTTTCCACAATACATCGACGTTCCGCCTTATTAAAATAAAATTATTATTATTATCTCTCGTTCGCATATAAAATAATATTATGTACCTAGGTACTTCCAATATAATTTAACATTATTCGTATAAGTTATTGAGTTATTGCTCGGTCGCGTATATATATATATAGATATATTATATTATACTATGTACACTGTACAACTATAACACTACCTTCTTGTTAGAATGTGTTTCACATGTTATTTTTGCACGTAATTAAATGCAAACATTGCGGTGTACAGACGATATTAATATTATGTTATATTCTAATATAACAATAATAATTACCATTACTATTAATATGTTTTGTGTGTTTATAATATAATGTATAATACATACATATATACACGATACGTGTCGAGCAATAGCCTCGTTATCCAATTACGGATTAATAATAATTATAAGCGAGTTCGTTCAATTAGTTCGCTCAGGGCTTACATACATTCACACTAACACACGTGCGCGTGCGCGTGCGCTCATAGTATTCTGATGTAATCGATTCGTTGATAAATTCTCGCCATTTGACTATTGTTAATAGTATACTAATGCTATTATATCACGCTGTACAACATTGAGGGGTACTCCATTTTTACACAACTGTATACTCTGCATCAGACGCGTGTTCGTACATCATATTGTGTAACGACGAATATCATAGCAATATATATTATATCGATATTGTTATTCAACCATAGTATTATAATATAGTACAAATATATCGTTTCCTGTTATTGTAGTGACTTATGATATTATTTTGCCTGGAGATCCGATATCCTGTGCTTATGCGGTTTGTACGGCGGAGACGAGCTTGGTGAAAACTGTGCAGCTGCATAGCATGACCCCCACATTAGAGTAGTTGTGAGAACGACTTTTCGCGAACCGAAAACGCCTTAAGTCGCGAAATCGTGTGCATTATATAATAAGCGACTATAACGAGTATTACCATGTTATTGTCTCTCTCGAACGATAAGTATTTTCGGTTGAGCCTGTCAGTGGTTGGGCATAGGCGAACAGCATTTCGTCGATTTAGTTTTTACTTTGTTGGAGAATGTAAATATATGTGAATTATTGTTATACATTTTTTTTTACCATTTCCCTTATCATGTCATTCTATAATATAGGCGTTTTTTCGGTCGACCTGACTCTCGTCGAGATATCGATCACCTTTGACTCTAAAAATTCGGACTTCAGATGAGCCTGCGCAGAAAGTCCTCGATAATATATTTCATAATATTACAGCTGATGGTTCACTCGAGTCGTAAGCGCCACCGTTTGCCGATCTGCAGCTGCTGCTGTCGTCATTTAGCGATCAGCCCACGGCGACGAGGCGTAAGTGCCATGCCGATGATAATATTATTTTGTATTGTTCGGTGATGTACATCGCGAAAACGATATCGAGGCGGTGAGGACGAAGCTATAACGCGTTTATAATCACAATCATTATTATGTTACCTATCTATATAAACGAGTCACTAAAATAATAATATTATGATGTATTTTATATAGGTATACGGCTACGGATAGTATAAAGCAAACACCGTTAAACCGACAACGTCTCGAGAGATTAAACGAAACACGACTTTTTCAACACGCTCGCACGCGTGTATATTATCCCGGGGAGTGTTTCGCTATATAGGTATTGTGATATTATAATTTGAGACGAAAAATTGTCTTCGGTACCGCCTCCCCCCCCCCATCACCGTCACCCTCAAACGGTGGCTCGGAATGCGCCAGCACTCTATTTGTTCCGGACGAATATTGACTCGTCTGTATACCGTCGCAGTATCGCTCGGTGTATTTTTTTTTCCACACAAAATGCCATTTCGTAATGCACGCGGACGGGTATACGACATGATAATATATTAGGTACCTATATATAGTTTAGTTTTACTTTTTACGTCCCCACTCGAAAAACTCGACTGAGGCAATTAAACGTACATTTTGTTTTTCGACGTATTGCGTCAGCCCACGCTTGTTTTAACGGCGATAAGACGTATATGAGATTCGTATGATATATTGTCGTATTTTTTCAACCAAATTCTTGCGTTTAATAATTCGTCTCGTCTGTTAGATTAAATATTTAAACAATGTCAAGCGTCGGATTATTTTGGTAAATTATCTCGAACTTGATGCTTTAACGTGCGACAGAATATGGGATAAGCGTACCTATAATAACGATTAATTTATCAATAAATGTCAATAATGGTTATTACACTATTGCGATTTCGATCGGAGAGCATCCCAGTCGTCGCGTACACAAACCGTGTATCTTCGACGATTAGAAGGCACACTATACTCACTATAGTTCGATCGAGACTATTATCATTTTATATTATTACAATACGGACATGCGGGTCTGCTGTTGTATTATCGATTGAGAAGATATCTCTCCTCTCTCTCTCATTCACAATTAATATTCCCTACGCGTTCCGACTGTACGGTGTTTGTTCTTCTCGGTCCGATCGGTCCATATTGTAATGACGCCGTTCGTTGAATAAATACATAAAATCGAAATGTTTTGTGCCACGAGGATACAATATTCTTACAATAATTATTTACAATTCGTTTGCGGTCGTCGAGAGTCAACACGCAAGCAGTCGCAGTGTAGCGTTGGTATTTCACTCTTGGACATCGGACCGGTGAAGGAAGTTGTACCTCCTATAGAGTCGTACCTCCTATATTATAAGCTATAGTAATACTATTATTATATGTATAACGTAGAATAGACCATCGCGACGAGCTTCGATGGCTCCGGGTTTAAAATACGCAATATCGTGATTTACTGATTTGTCGCCCCAAACACCTCGGCAAATGGCGATAATTGTCGGGCATAAATCGTCACCGGGTGCGTTTTGTAGCATAGCATCGGGCGTTCGATATTATCGGATTGTTCAGTATTACAATACTGCGAATCGGCTCTCGACTGTGGCAAACCGCAATATTCCAATTTTCCGAAGCAAAACCCGCCCACGCAGACGGACGGCGAGCGAGTGCGCCTCCCCCGTCGATCCTCGTCGCGCGTAACTCAAAATGATATCATATACTATTATATTATTATTATTATTATACGTAATATGCAATACTCAGTCCGATCGTTTTCGGGCACATGACATAATAATATACGACTTCGCAGTTCGCACACACATGTATGAAATATATTATTATTATTATTATCGTCGTCGTTATGTATATATATTATATATTACATATGTATACGGTATATACCTCTACCAATACGGTGTTTTTTGTCAGACTCGAAGCATACCAGGATAATGTCGTCGTACAGAGATAGTGTGTGTTATTCCCTCTCCGTCGACGACGCGCTTTATTCCGAACACGTCCGCCGCTTTACGATTGTAATGAGTTATTTGTTCCCCCATCCTCGATATCTTGTATTTTTATATTGTTGTTTTAGGTTGTGCACGTATATGCTTATTTTTTGTTGTTCTTTCTTTCCAATTTTTCTCCTATATGTAAGACACAAAAGAGACAATTTACAACAAAAAAAAAACGGGAACGGGACACACACGCGTGCGCCGCTCACTCGCCATATATATACCGCCGTCGTATTACAGAGTGTTGTATTGATGAACATTTCCTGAACGCCAGCCAAGTACGACCGAAGTAGTGCCCTGAATCGGGTAGAGTTAAAAAAAAAAAATGTAAAAAATACACGCACTCGTTATAGATTGGCTCGTTTGTGGCGATTAGTGCGTATCACCTACATATAATAAATAAATATATTATAATGTAATATACATATAGCAAGCAGCAACCGTTTCAAGAGCGTCGATCGACGAATATAATATTAATCATACCAACAGTATTATATTATTAATTATATTATTGTATTGTATTGTACAGCTCTCCGATAACGAAGTGCAGAAGTATCATAAGAGTACTTGAGCATGGAGTAAAATTAGCAGGGCTCAGTTTCATTAAAACTTTAAATGCTTACCAATCAAAAAAATAAAATAAAATAATAAGCGTAAAGGATAATCCATAATATTCCATTAATATTTCCATTAATTATTATGTCTTGTGCATCGACAATTTTGAAAAAGTATCCAGCTTCAGAATATTAAATTTCAAGTTAGATATATTATGTGCGGAGGTTTTAAAATGTGGCAACGTTGATATTATTATAAACGGAATAATACCAACCATCATGATATTGCAAAAAAATTAGGGCGATATTATAAATATTAAGTGTCCGTGTCCATAAGTAGAAGTTATTTTTCAAAATAGTCGGCTTACATTTTTAAATAATCCCTCTACCTGCTGTACCTATATTATATAGGTCGTGTTATAATATATTGTATTATATTTTGATACTATTTAAGATTGTGTAGAAGTACGTAAATAAAATATAACGAACTATATTTTATGACGTCCAACAGTAATAGTATAGGCTGCAAGTACTATTGTGTGATCGTGGTGCTCGAATTAACGGCGCCGTCGGGTCATTTTCCATTATAGCCTATAGGCATTTTCAGTTTATTTGACATAAAAATCGCTTTGTGGCGAATATACCGCCGATGGACGTGCTGTATCGGTTTTATTGTTATATACTGACTAGCCTTTTTTTTACCGTCTCTCAAATCTCAATGTCCGATTTTGTGTTTCCGACCCTTCTGTTTGGATTGGATGGCCAATTTACGATTTCCACTCCAACGTCATCCCTCGTTAGCATTCTCACACTCATCCGCTGCTGACACAATATATCGTTAAAATCAAACGAACTAGTCCAATTGAATGTATCTACCTATAGACTATAGTATTGTATTATTAATTTTTGTTTTTTTCTTTCATCGTTAAAATCGTTCTTTGAAGTTTTGTTTTAAATTTTCAAAATTTATTACTTGTATTATAGCTTCATCAAATCGTTTGAAACGCATCGCATATAAGAAGAAGTGGAGAATTCGAATCTTGATCAAACAAAAATTTCGACTTCAGTCTACAATGTTCGCCCGTTGTTTTTATAGAATATCTCTTGAAGCATTTTTCGCGTGAGCTTATACCTAATATTTTATACTCAGACTATTGAATAGATTTCCAGCCCAATGTCTGACTTGATCGACACCAGTCGTATTTATACCTTTTACCAATTCCATTTTTTTTCGAATTATTAGTAGTTTTTTTTTTTTTTTTAACGAACTGGCCCAAATGATTATGTAAAATGCAAACGTTTTGATCGCGGGAGGCCTAACAACGACAATAATATAACAATAATCGTAGCTCGTGACGGACGTGCATTAACCATTAATTCGGTAATTAAATGGTGTGCCTATAATAACGTATCATGATATTAGAGGTAAAGCACGAACGTGCTTCTGTTTAAAAATAAAAATAAATTATACAATTCGGCCAATGGTATTCGTTTCGGCTATATAAATAATATATATTATATAAAGGTATATAATAAACATCAACGATAATGTAATTATTATATTACTATAATAGCGTGTAATGCAAAGCGTATATAATATAATATCATTGTCTATAATATTATTGTTATTAGGTATATTGTATTTTAAATTACCTGGACTAGTCTGCCAACTAAGACCGCCAATGAACATTTTCCTGGAACAAAAATAAAAATTATCATTAGAAATTTAAAAAGACATTTCGTAGTGCATATTATATTATTATATGTATAAATGCATACAACAGCGCTTAAAAAAAAAGACAATGTACATTATTATAAGTATCATCATAGTCATATATTCGTATAGCGGACGGTCTGTATTGTTACAAAAAGTATATAGGCAAGTACCGTTAAGTAGGTATTGAAAAATGTTTCATGCACGGTGCTCACATATTTTCAAGAGTTCAAAATTAAAATAAAATATAGTAGCCTATATTTGGCTAAGTTAATATTATACATTGCAGTAACATAGATAGTGACAGATCATGAACTACACCCACATACGAGGTTATTGGTTATCAGTGAGTGTCGTATTTAGGGGGAGGGGGTGGTTGACAGGGTGGAAGCCCAGGGACTGTGCCTCACACTGTTTACTTAGTTTCGAGGCAACTACGCTCGAAAAAAAAAAATGAGAAATTTGGTTTCAAAAATGACATCACTTCGAACATCTCAAATGTTCAATTCTATATTATAATTCTATAATATGTTTCTTAGAGAAATAACGAAGAAATTTAAAAATATAAAGTATTGCGATATACTTAGGTATGTATAATGTACATAATATATATAATATACGTGAATAAATTAATGTCTAGATAGTGAGAGTTACGATAAATGATAATGGAGCAAATATTATAGGGCTAATACTAAGGGATGATACTCGTCTGCTGAGTCTGTGAAACAGCGGCCGTTTCACATTAGCGATTCACAATTTATCACCGGTTCTTTAAATAAGAACGACTGGAAAGATTACGTAGTAGGTATATATATTTGGACTCGAAATAATTAAAATATTTAAGTATGCGTTGTTATATGTTTTATTTTTTCTGTACTCAAAAACATATTTTCCATTAACTCGCCAGAGCGTTAACTGTTTCACAGATGTATTCTAAAGAACATTTTTGAGTTATTTCAGAAATTTTAGACAATTGGATTAGTCAAGTTGTATAGCCGGTCTGTGTGTCGGGCTTCATTAGTTTTCCAAAAGTAATCATTCCGTATTGTGCGTGTGTGTGTGTGTGTGTTTTTTTTTTTACTAGTGTATTTGGGGAAACGCCAAACGCACTGTATACGTATATTGTTTATTATGTGCGTGTATTTAAGTGCCAATAAATAACATTTTTTTTTTTTTTTTTTAAATCACACATCAAAATAATAATCAGTGATTAGACAGAAATGTGAAAATATATTTTGTTAGAGATACGAAAGATATGAGTACACATTATTATCATTATCGTATTATTTATACGCGGGCTAGCCCCAGGTAAGCTGAAACATTTTTCTTCACTTTGTCAACTATTTTCATCTTCTGATGATTTGGACGTCGTCCAACAATTAGCGTTGAAGCTGCGCGCGCACCATAAAGTGCACCTCTATGACTGTACACAAACTTCATGTGTGTGTGTGCTTTATTTACGATACCGTGGAATACGCTATAGGAAACGGTAAAGGGAGCCAAAAACGTCAGCTCGTCGAACGGCATCACCAAATGCAATTATTATTTTCGAATGCTCAACAATTAACGACGTCTTGCAGCGATTTAGTTCAATCGAAACTCGTGATGCCGCCGTCAGTGAGTGGTAATATAATGTTAAATTTCAATCACTTTTAAGTAGGTACATAATAAAATAGACGCGTCATTGAAGATGACCAAAAAAAATGTCATCAAGTATGAGATTAACAAATTCAAATGTCCGCTGACGCTTCGTGTTGGATGTTTCGATCGTTAAATTATCGTTTATGCCTTATTATAATATTATATTACTATATATATATATAGGTACAGTGCCGTATCCATTCGGAAAGAGTTTCACAAATTAAAATTTATATTATCAGAACAATTTGAAACGCATAATAATTCTAAACATATAATTGGTTGCAAAATGCACAATATTTCAATATATTATTATTATTAAATCCAGAAACAGTGCGAGAGATTGTACGATTGTCATATCGAGTGCGGACTGCAGAGTATAATATTGCGATTGTTCTCCGAAGAACAATATTATTCAAGACAATATTATTCGCAAGAGTGGGAGGGGAGGATATACCTGATGCAGCTGCTGTTATTATTAATATTATATTGTTCTGAGGAGTGATAGGGGAAAAAAAAACACAAAACGACGCTGAAGCGCATAAATAGTATTATTATCCTAATGCGACTAGTCCTCAACACCAGGACGGGATTTTCACGCCACCCCTTTTCTGAGGGGTCGACGGACATCATATTATATTATTTTTTTAATTTTTTAATTTTAATTTTTATATTTCAACGCCCAACGGCATTTAACAAAGACAAATACATAAATATTGGTAAGTATTAGACAACAAATTAGTATATATAAAAAACATTATAAGTATAAAGCTGAAGTACTGATAGAGCATACAAACCAAAATATAATTAATATACATATTATTATTATTAAGTAAAAACAAAAGTTTGTGTGATCCGTGTCTAAGATTTATTCTACTCTTTACTTTTGGCTAAAATTCCAAAAATCTTGGGTCTGAGTTTATTTTAATCATAGTTCTTTGGGTAGGATCATTACATATAGATAGTTTGTTCTACTAGTGCTGATTTCAAACATTTGTTTACTACGGGACCCATTTCTAGATATATGAAATTTAACCCTTTCGAGTAGACATTTATGATGTCATGTCACGAATGCATGCTTATTATTATTATGACGTAATATTCGAGATACCGCTTCGAGGGGGTCAGCAATTAGATTTGGGGGCATTGGTTTTAAGACATATATTATGTGACCTACCGATTAATTTTAGAGTTTAATATAAGTAACAGCAGAACATATATGGTACCACCATCACTTTGGGCTTAATGCGCAGTGACATAGCTTCCACACGTTTTATTAACTACCTATAAAATACATATTATGATAATGTATCAACTTCATAATATTGGCATTGTTGGAAAACTACAAGTTCCTTTGACATCTAACGGTATCGGTACATTTATACTTAAATGTAGTTATTTTAATTATTTGATTTTTTTGTGGGGTGAGGGTGTGCTCCATAAAAAACAATATAGTCACAACGTAACGTTGTGTAAAATGTACACTTTGTATAATAATAGCTGGTACTTTGGCAGTTGGGCCTTCAACGCGTGTTAACGTAAAATTGAGAGTAGTACTCAGTTATTTGATCGTCTTAACCCCCTCCCCCCTCCCTCCACTATAAATACGCCACTATAAGTCATGAATATTTTTCAATACAATTTATTATCCACTGACTGCAGTATAATAATGTAGCGTTAATACGACGCGATAGTCGTACGACTCGTACTATAGCTGCAGCAGCCATTCGACAGCAATATAATATTATAATATGTTTACTCGTAACAGTAATCGCAGCGGCGTGGCGCAAACAATGATTTCGATCACGCGACCGACACAGACCGACCGACGTAAAATAAAACAACAATAACAACAACGTATTAATATTGTATACCTATAACGATATAGCATTAAAATGGCGATTATTCACGTTATCGAGCCGTGCAAAAAACAGCAGTTTTACCTTTTACCGTTTCGCGATTGCCGGCTGCGGGACGATAAGCGGGATTAATGGAAACCGCCGAGGACGAGTGCGTATTCCGGGCAACCGTATATATATATGCGTTATAATATTATATAATTATACATATAGCACATAATGCGCGGTAACAATGTATTTATATACATATAGTACTATGTAAAGGTATGTTGGTATATGTTGGTATATTATACGTATATACCTATACGTTATATGATACACAATTTGATCGCATTGTCAAAAGTTTGTTGGCGGCGGCTCAGAGACAATCCGCGGCGATTTTCTCGGCCGAGATCCGTTTTTAGTGTATACATCCGAGCGGCTTTTCCGAGGCCGGCGATCCCAACCCCACTCACCCTCCGGCTCAAGCAAAGTCCCCCGAATCCACCCCCCGCCGCTTCTTCTTTTGCTTCATCCCTTGCGATTCATTTTTTTTTAAAAAAAAAGAAAAAAAGAAGAAAAGAACCAAACGAAGACATTGTCGAAAAGCTACAGACCACGAGAGAAAAAATAATAATAATAATAATACTATAAATCGATAAAACGAACAAACGGTTTTTTGAGAAACCTTGTTTGGTTTTCATGAGATTATTGTTTCGGATGGAGTGGTGTGGATTGAGGGGAGGGTTGGGGATACCGAATGGAATTTGCTTATCTTATTGTGTGGAATATAATATTTTTCGACCGACTTCGCGTGCAGACGCCACGACCGGGTTTAAAATATCAACGCAGCAATCTGCGCTCCAGGCGTTTAATATTTTAACAAATATTATAGTAGGTAGGTACACACTGCGACAATTGCAGTAAACAAATTTTGAGCTGGGACAATTTTTAATTTTCTTTTCGTCGCCTGCTGCTGCAATTAGTACGCACCCGAATAAACTCCATTACCCGCGATAACGTACCCTCTAGTGTTATAATATGACGCAAGGACATTTAGATTAGCGTCTAATAAAAATCACTATTCTGTCGAACGAAGTTTGTGGTAAACGGAGTGCGCGAGTATTATCTCCCACTCGACTTTGCTAAGAAAATTCGTATATTTACGTTATTTAAGCTATCGGTTTCTTTATAATGTACCTAAGGGTATAAAAATAATCCAATTCACGCGTACGTATTGTGCACGTGTCTGTAATGTCTGTAAGTTCATTGTACTATCGAAGTATAATTAAGTTTAATATATTGTAACTATTAAAAATTATTGAATGCATCGATGTTGTTAGAATTACATATACATATTATATAGGTACCTATAATATATATTATTATAATGACGCGATAAACCAGTAAGTTCAATTGTATAAAATTAACCGCATCAACTGTAAGCATTGCAGACGCACGATGGTTATTTAATTTTATGTTGTTCATATAAAATTATTATTATAAAACAATGTATAAAACAGACAACAGTAATCGTAGTTTATAATATATTTTCATTAACAAACGGTAAATACCTAACTTAAAGTTTTTTATGTATAAAAGAGAGACAAAAACATAGTCTTAAAATATGTAAGACTAGAAAACTGTGAATGCCATCACTATATCGAGAGATAAACTAAATAAACGGTATTAAACTATTATGCAAATTTAGATTTATAATAAAATCATTTTTTTTCCACTGATCAGAATAAATTAATATCCAATCACAATGTTCATTTTTTGTAAGAAAATATTATGATATTATCAAGATAATATTATTATTATGTGGCTACATAATATTAATACAACACAGTGTAACTATATTATACCTTATGGCTTATATCAATAGCATTTATTATTTCTATACAATTTCCGAGAACATTATTAACTTACTGTTAGTAAAGTTGTTGTTCAGCAGTAATTTTTTTATGCTAACAATAATTCCGAAGTTTTAAAATATGAAACAAGTCAAATTTATATGACTTATATTACCTATATATAGGCTGTATGTTTATTTTTTATTCGATAATAATAATAGTCCTATTCAGTATTGATCAATTAATTTTAATTGTTATTTTTTTTTCAATATTTATTAAGAACTACGTAACGTTTCAATAAAACTTTAGCAACATTGTTCGAAAATCATATTATTACTTTGTTCATAATCAATATAGACTCGAAAACATTTTTAAGGTTATATAAATATTTTATTGTTTGTATCCCAAAGTTATGGAGCGGTTGTATTATTATTTTTATTTTTTTTTATTGCGATAATATATTTGCTTATCGTCTAATTAAATGCTACCGGGAAAACTAAACCGTTAATGACCGTAATAGTTCTATGATTTTCAATGATAAATTGGATTGCTAGCAATATTAAATATTATATTATAATATGTTGGTGTAAATGTCTACTAGTAGTCGTATAGGTCTGCAGTAAATATTTCATATATGTATTTTTTTCTCGTCTGCGGTGTATTATTGGTATGATACAAAATAATTAAATGGTCAGATAATGGTCAAAAATGTGTACGATTATATTTTTAATTAACGAGTAAGACAACAAGTGTTTCCATTTCCACTTGAGAATGCAATATTTTTAAATCGTCCCACACGGTATTTGTTCCACACGGTACTATACCTATATGGCCTATACGGTCCTATACCAAGGTACATAAGTTTAGTATAAAGCACGAAATCGTCATTCCTCCGCTCTCTGCACGTGCACAACACTCTCGGTACGATTAGTTTCGAGACGTTAACTTATTTTTACGGCAGATAGTCGTGTCTATGTCATCATAATAATATTGCGAACTGTATAGGACTGTTCGGTGTGGTTTCGGACCCGAACGAGGTTGTATTATTGACAATATTTAAAAATATAACAACACCGTGTTTATAATACCATTATTATAATATGTTCAGGTGCCATTCGCACTCGGGGCATCGGTATGCACAACAAACTCTGCAGTTGTCCCACATCACTCGTGTCGCTCTAGGCGGTTTTTTGTTATATTATCGTTTTGCCTCCAATCCGTTTGAATTTAACGATCTATGCCAGCTGATTGATTCTGGTAATAACGACCTAAAAGGTATTATATTATATTATGCAACGCGGTATGTGGAGGTGTATAGTTTGTGACCGTTCTCTGAAAATTGAAATGTGGAAGTGTAAAGCCGTCGTCCATCATTGAATTTATAAATTATTCAAGTATATAGAGACCGTCTGTAGTATAAATTCGCTGCAGATCGGAACCACCTACCCCCCCCCCCCCACACACACACACACACCATCAACCGCCTGCTCGCACATCTCAGTGCGAACCATACACCACGTATGTCATAATGCGACACGAAACAATGTACTAATCTAAAATACAGGAACGTGTACGTCATCTCCCCGCAGGTTTCTATGTTGAATTTTAATCTCCCTGCAGGTTGAATTTCAACTTGGACGATGCGCATTCAAGATTACGTGCGAAATAAGCCAAGTTTAATCATCATCATAATATATAGGTAAGCAGTTCTTTCACCCGTGGAGCAGTCGCATGAAAAGGGTTAAAATCAACTAAATATTGAATAAACTGAAACTCTCGAACACGATGCTATAACTAGGAACCTGTCCAAATTGTTACACACTCGCGTAAACGTAGATAAATTCGAAATATGACAAATTGTTTTATGGTAAAAAATCTGAATATTTTTCCACACCAAGCCACTGCAGGGGGTGGTTATAAACGCGTTTCCACGAAGTTCAAGACTTGACACTTCCCCCCCCCCCCCTCCCAGCAACTTCTATATTATTATTATATGGTTGGAGGGGTGTACCTCACGCGTTTAGTCCGACATGTTTTGTGTGCAAAAGCAATTATTACATAATGCGTGCTCGGGGTCGCAAAACGATATACATAATATATATTATTTTATAAGAAAACAATGCAAACGAACCCTTATAGGAATCACAACGACAATATAAATTGTTAGTAATTGAAGCGATATATATAAATATTATTATATTATAATAACATTATAATATGGTTCCTAAGAAATGTTAATTGGAAAGCACTTTGAAGTAGTGTATACGACGGCAAAATTGGTCGTGTTTTGCAAACGACACAGACTGTTTTCAGTTATCACTTATTAACTATTATTACTAATTAATACGACGACGATATCAACGGCACTACCGTAATAACTGTTGTAGACCAACCACTGCATATTAGGTCCACTGCACATATTATTGTTCTTTTATATGGATGCTTTTAAACTGATAATTATTGTGGTCTTTGCGTGTACACCTCGCATCTGTGGTGTAGCCGATAGACTGCACTCATAATGGTCGTTATTAATACTATAAATTATTTATTTTTTTTTATTAGATGAGCACGACACATAGATTATTGGCTTTTATTAAATTTTACATAAAAGATTAGTTTAAATCAGTTGGGCGCGAATGCAGATATTTAGATATTACTGTGTTTTTAAAAAAAATTTTGGATGTTTCGGGGATCCGGACCAAAGGTAGCAGTTGAGGTGACTAGAACTTAATTTTTATTCAAAATGTTTTAAATTACATAGTCGAAAAAATTCGGGAGCCTAGATATATATTTTTTTAAATTGATCCGTTTGATTAAAACCTTGAACGACTATTAACATTGTTAAGCGTACAAGTAAGAAGGAGACAACTATTATACACATTCAGTAATCACGTCCTCACCGAGGTAGAAAATAAATTTTTATTCCCAGCATAAACCGCTACTGTGCAGTATACGTTCTATTTAATGGCCTTCTCCAATTAATTATTATTTTACTATTATAGGTATAATTTGTATTATTTTTAACGGTATTATAACTATAAGCGGTTTATAGTTCGATTTAACCTTAGATACTGTAATTAATTCGATTATAATAACACATAAATACACGTGTTCAACATTTGTTTAATTTAGAAAGCGAGAGATATACACCATAATAATAATAATTATATTATAATTAATATAATGTCCATTATTGCAAATATATTATTAAAATATGCGTGTTTCCGTGCTATAATAGAACGATTCTCGACCAAAAGAGCACCTGCATATAATAATATCGATCGACACCATCGCAGAGAATATATTATGTCCTCTGGCATAGAATATTGTTATTAGGTAGGTATATTGGTATTAATCCTAGATCCCACGACTGGTATTATGCTTAGCAAACACTCCAATACTTGTGCACTTGTACAAGTACAAGTAAACGGTTCCAATTATTCAATGTCTACTGGATAAGAAATATTAATCGCAAACAACCCAAGAGCAAAAACTTTTTTTTATAATTGTTTTTATAGAACCAAAGAAATAACGACATTATCTAAAAGAAAAAACTCGTTGCACACGACTAGGTATTGTTATAATCTTTAAAAAAAAAACACAAAATTACCTTAATATTATTTGCAAATTCTTTTTTAAAATATGATATTTCATCGTATAGTGTGTTATACTATTATCTAGTGATATTGTTGTATTATTCATAAAATACATATTATTATTAATAAAACGTTAGGTAATAGAGTACAACAATTAAAATATTATATGATATAAAAAAAAAAAAATTTTAAAATAGCAAACAGAATACGCCCAGCTAATCGCTGTAATATTTAAAATGTAGGTATTACTCGACTCGAGTCGGTGAGGTTTGCAATTTTGCGCGTTTCGGTCACAGTAGTGGTAGATGTTGTGATTAAAACATTACATTATTATTATTATTATTATTGTGCACGTCGACGCAGGCCGAAATATTCTACATATTATAATAATAATAATAATAATAATATAGTGCATGTGTGTACGGATAGCGAACAAACGATTTCATTATGGTTTATCGTCGTAGAAATCGCTCGACGACGGCAACGCCATCACGAGTGAGGTTGGTGTTTTAATGACATTTTTTTTTCCTTCTAAATCCCAAACATTAAACCGACCGTACCTGCTATACATACTCGCTACTACGTCTGTAGAGTGGATGCCAAAGCGATTCGTGTATAACGTACGTATAACACTATCGCACGACGAAATCGGACCGGTATTCGAGCGATTTGTCGGGCAAAAAGTACTGCGTACTGCACAGTACTGTAAGCACTGCTCCTATTTGCGTGCGGCAATATTTATACATCTACAAATAAAACTAAAGGGCCTGGTCTGCTGTGTAAAGTATAGAGGTATGCGAGAAGAGGAGCTGCTGCAGACTCATCGGCGTGCGTGGACGCCAGACGTTGTCCGTTCTCGATATGTTATATACCAATCCCTTCAACCGTCTCTAAATTGGAAATCGGTAAATTGTTTTACACACGAGACCTGCAGGAAAAAACAAAGCGAATTACGCGTATAACGAACATGTATTTTTATTATTATTGGTACCTATACAAGATAATGACTGTAAGTCATTGGCTCGTCCAAATATCTTCAATAGCGGAGGGGGCGATGACATAACTTATAATGCATTTAAATGAATGGTGGTGCAGGTAATACTAAAGACTCAAAATATAAGAGGATTTATCAGACATTAGGGGGGGGGGGGTTGATAATACTTATCAGAGAGACAGAGAGCGGTGCGTTATTTCGAAACAAACTAGCGGAGGGATGAAAAATTCAAACCACCGATTTTAATTCATGGCGATATTATTATATATCGTTGCAGCTGCGAGTATCCAAGTACCTATCCATATACTATAATAGTAAACAATAACACTACATGTCCAATTGCATTGCATATAATACAATACAGGTATATAGGAGGTACCTCTATAATAATACACGTATCGTATATTATGTATTATAATAATATAATATTATTGTTTTTTCGTTTGGGTAAACAAAAATCCGTCGTACACGCGCGCACTGCAGTAGCACATAGCAGTCGCGTACACAAAATATAATATTGTAAGTCGCATATACAATGATATATATATATGTGTGTTATATTATATTATATATAGGTACCTACCTACACGGCACGAATAACGAAAATAATAAAACAAAGTACGGCCATAAAAAGAGCCCGGTACCAGCCCTGCAGCAGACCGTGTTCGCATCGTATTACACTAACACGCGCGCGGGCGCACAGACACAGACACATATATTTCGTTATATATATAGTGTGCCGGTGTACAGAAAATATTATATCCGTACAGGGTGGGCAACCTCGTTTCCCGTTTCCCACTGGCGGCCGACGCGGAAAAGCGGGAAAACGCCCTGACGGAAAAACGACGCCGCGGCGGGCCACCCTGTATATAATGTCAAACGGCTGTTGTTATTATTATTTTACGCATATTATGTACAGGTAAAATACGACTAAAACGTTTTGTTGTCTTTATAATATAATATTACTATTATATAGTACCCACGTTCGGACGTAGGTACTACCCTCGCCAAGACTTCATATCGAAATATTTTATCGCCGGTATTCCATCGCTATATGTATGCACAGCACACACATGTACACACTCACTCACTAGGTAATATTATATTATTATTATTATTATTATACCTCTGCAGAAGTACCTTGTTTAATATTTTATGCGACGGCGGCGGTGGACGTCGTCGGTAAAAATCCGTCTCTTAATCGCTTTCCAAACGTCCTATATAAAACTTTGATCTTATTTATTTATAAGGGTATATACTATATAGGTACCCTCTGTATACATAAAGTACCATCACATGGTACGTACCCGTACAGTGTGTGTGTGTGTGTGTGTGTGTGTGTGTGCTCTGGAGACGATCGTCGAGCGATAAAAATATTGCGCGACCGACGTTTCGATCGAGGGACAAGCCCTATCGTTTTTACAATTTATATAATATATTATATTATTATTATTATTTTATCTTCTATACCGATATGTGCTGCTGCGGCGCAGTTTATACTTTATGTTATGTATCATTATAATAAACCGTCCGTTTGCCGCGGAAAACAGAGAAATCCCGAACGCCGAGGCCGCAATAACGATCTGCAGCTCCGTTCGGACGCGTACGGTTTTTTCGATTTTTTTTTTATTTTCGTACATTCATCTCGACCCGCAGCCGGGGCTTAGCATTTTCGCGAATATCATCGGCGGTACATTTTTCACTTTTATGGGACGTATTGGCTCGTTTCCGTGCGCGCACGACGTCCATTAGATTCGCGACCGGACAGCTTAAACCGACTATTTTATATATATTCGCCAGACACACACGCACCCACACACACGCAGACACACACACACCACACACGATTATATTCGATGGCAGCGGCATTAAAAAGAAACACACACTTCCGAATTGGTATATACATGTACTGCTGCAGCGCTTATATTATTATGTAACTGCGCTCCACCGGACTTTCGAGGTTATGTTATTATTATTACGCTGTGTATTATGGGTTTTCGAACGACGCTTATATAAATCGAAATGCGTTTTTCGCTCTTTACCATTAATATGAATTAATATGGGTATGAATTACCCATAAGAAGTTATAATAATTAATAATAATATAGGTACCTTTACAATTTTGTCACAGAAAACTCAAAGGTGAAGACCAAAAAATCTACAAACGATTTATGAAATAAATTTGTCAAGAAAACTGTAGAATCCGTTTGAAACTTGAAGGATCCTACAGGATATTGGCTCGTATGAGTCACAGACTAAAAATTTTATTGCTAAAAAATTATTGTTTATACTTCATTGTACGTATAGTAATAATATACTAGTATATACGACTTGATTTAAATGTACTGCATTCCTTTTAGGGTGCACTATGATAGGATGATAACTGGATTGCTCTACAAAAATTCCCGGTTTTGACTTCGGCCATATATAACTACTAGACCCGACGTATTATAATTTTAAGTACTCGACTTTATTGTCTAAATCGCGCATCACACTCCTCCAACTACAGCTGACCTAAGTACGTCTCTAAGTAGTCTCTATACTTACATATATACCTATCTATCTAATATGGGTACAATAATGCGCATTATTATGTAAATAATTATAGTAACACTTGTTTACGAGCGTATTTGACTACGTAACAACGCGTCTCGACCGCCGTCGGGCGGTCTATATTTACTAATAATAACGACGAAAATAAAACTCGTGTACTCACAACATTAATAGAATATACTCGCGCAGATCTGCGGCGGTGGTGCCGAAGAGAGCCTTTGACTACCTACCAGACTTGTGCACGTTACAATATAATATTATAATGTATATATAGGTATAATATAAATGCACCGCAGCATGACTTCGCGGCCGATTTATTCCCCCACAGCCCCCGTGGCCGGCCATTACACGCAGCTTCATCAACGCTTCTGTTATATATATATAATGCGCGATATTCTCTACTCGCGCACGCCACACATTAATCTCACCGGGTGCCGCGATTGCAGCGGACAGGCACCGTTCCGAATATAGCTCGTCTTAAGAATGATGGTCCTGCGTGTCGTCGGGACGCATAATAATATAATATATTATGAAAAATATAACGATATAATATATTACATTGTATATAATACGTCATATTATCGCCAAAAAAAAAATTGTGACAGCGACGCGATCATATAGATCCCGTACATTGTTCACAATAATTACATAGTGCTCAGACCAGCTATTAGTATTATTATTATAATACGGGGTAAGTCGGGATTAATATGAACTGATTCGTATCATACACTATACTCATATAAAAATGGACCAAGTTCATGGTCTCGTTAATTTTATTTAAACGTTTGAGATTTATTTTTTTTTTATACACGGATAAAATTAACTAGCTTTCCCCCCCTCGTCTGTTTAACGTCGTGTTAGGTTTAGACGTATGTTGGTATATATAATAATATATGCCAGGTGCCAGGTGCCCACTACTTAAATCGTTTTAATTAAAATTTAAAACGAACAATTTTAAATCTCTAATATTATGTGTATTTTGTAAGAAATTATTAAAATCGTTTACTACGATTCTACTGCAGCGACTGTGGTCTAAAATCAGCTAAATATAATATGAATAAATGAACTGAACATACGTTATGTAAAAATTCATAATCACTATAGGTGCCTGCATTATTATAGTAGGTATTTGTAATTCACCGGTGAGAAAAACAATACCAAATATTTAAATATATGTATACCACAGCACGTAGTCACAGATGATTTTCTGCATATTATTTTGTACTACCACATATTAACATGAAGTTTAGAGCAAAATAAAGTTCGAGTATACAATTATCTCGGTATTATTCGCACACAATACCTCACTGAGCGTCGTCACACGACGTTTATTGTATTTTTCGGCAAAAAAAAATTGCCCGACGATCACGGTCGACAGCACTAGTCCTATAGTCCCGGTGGAGATCGGAGCACAAAAATATATGTATGTGTATTTATACATACATTTTAACCTACATTTTACCTACACAGACGTATACATTATTCGCGCGTTTCCCGTAGGTACGAACATTTATTATACATAAATTTCCAAACAGGCAAGAGTGCAGGTGGTGGTTATATACCGCGGTTGATGCGTTTTAAATATTAATAAAAAAAAAAAAATCCCGCTGGAACGTCAGTTTTTTTCTTTTTCATCTTTCGATATTTATATCTCCAGAGTGGCTGGTACAGTCAGTTGGCGGGTTTTCTGACGCACACCCCGTGGATTGGCGGATGTAGTATAATGCAAGGCCGCTAGCTGAGTGCCGCCAGTGTATATTTTCATTACAATTTATTCTGCTATGCGTGCTGTAACGCCGGGGCTGAGTACCACACTGCACACTTAATATTGTGATATCGTAATAATCATTAACCGGTGGCGGCGGCGATGAGCCTCTCTCTCCTACTCAGACATCATCAATTTATGTATACTATATTATATTAAAACAACAATGAAAGTGCAGTTGCAAGACAAGTGGCTTGGCTTGCGAAAAAAAAAATCCTTTTATAAAATCCTTTCTAGAGCATCGCAGATAATAATATGACGTATACACGCGTACCTACAGCCCGTCAAAAGCTCGTATTCGCGTCATATACAAATCGCGGGTTGGGGGGTGCAATAAACTGCTAAGGGTACTTAACACACTCAATTCTAGAGCTAAAGCCATATGCGCTCCATGGTAATACACCAGGTGCCCCAGTCATATTGTCTCGGATAATGTATTATTATATAGAGGTACTTTGATGTGTACCTAGAATTTTTCTCGGTCAAGAACTTTTCTTCTATAGTACATTTAATATTTTTGTATTGTCGTTTCAGAAAATGTATGTTTTGATAGAGGTCCACACAATGATCATAAAAATCTATAAAACTTTATTTTGTTTTATTTAACTCAAAATAAACGTTTTTGCGTTTGTTAACAATATTATCGGCATCCAATATTCAAAAAAGAGTTGATTTCATTTTTATAAATATTTAATCGCTGATTTTCGGCATGCAAGTAGGTAGGTAGGTAGGTAGGTATACATTTTATAGAAATGTATGTTTTTAGAGCTGCTGCAGTAGTAAGCTAGCATAGAGGAGTGTTAGGCACATATAATATAGGCGGGCGGGGTGTGTAATACGGAGACAAGCACGGCGAGAAACTCTGTACATGCATTTTAAATAGCCGTTCGAAGTACCGTTTGCGCATAAAAAAAAATTATTTATTATATAATATTGTATTCTAACAGCATAATTGAGAAACTTTTAACGATTGTGCTGGGGGTCTCGATAATATAACGGCGTAAAAAACGAAATAACAAAACAAAAACCCGCACGTGTCGATAACACGTCGTATATAGCTGTTTCCTGTTAGACACCAATATTATGTACACCTATTTTTATAAAACAATATCGTGTTGCTGGAATGTATTTTTCTTGGAATTTCGCTCTTTTTCCCTCTTCTCAAAAGGTTTTTTTTACATAGGTACAAACATATTATTTTATGCGTATAGGTATGTGTTTAATATGATATATATATAGTGGAACAAGAGCGTTTTAATTTACACTAAGGCTTTTTTCTCGCGTAGCCGGTAAAAACAATAAAAATACTACCTAAATGCAGTACCTATGACAATACAATAATAATTAATAATAATAATAATCGATCAATGATATTTCGTTAAGGTCACTACAATAATTACTCTGAACGTGTCGAATGTAAAAAAAAATGTGTCGGTAAGCTTTTTACAAGCGACTGGTTAACAAATAAAAACCTATAGACACATATTTTGCGAATAAAGCTGTCATTTGAAAATAAAACCATATTACTATGTTATAAACATGAAGTATTATAATTTATAATATATTGTATGTTATAACTTATAAAAAAGAAATTTTTCGAACGTTTGACAAATATACTCCCGTGAGTGATATATTACTATTTTTTACCTATGCACGTTCTGAGAAGTCGCACAATGCTTATAACAATGATAGTAATATAACATATCGTTTATCGTAAAAATCGCAAACGATCGTCGAGGTTTTTTACATGCCTCGTGTACCTAGTACCAATACGTATTTATATATATATTTTTTTTTTCGACATAAATATTATTATATTTTATGACTTTTCCAGGAGCGACAGGCATTATAATATGCGCAAACGGGGTTTTCTAAATCAACTTAAGCGAACCCTGTAACAGCCCTGCTCATCGTATTATACTTATAATATAATAACACGCAGCGAACTATAGCTACCAGTTTAATCAGGTTTTATTTTTCTCGAAGGCAATGGCGTCGAGCAGGACATCGTTATTGAATTAGTAAAATGTGGAGGACAATGCGTGTTAACAATGTAAATTAAAGAATTCAAACGAATCAAAGCTGCAGGGCCATTTTCAAAATTAGCATCATTATTATTTAATATAGGTACATATCAGGTGTCCCTTTAATTAATGAAAATTCGAATCTTGCACTATACGCAGTGTTGTCT
This sequence comes from Macrosiphum euphorbiae, assembly GCA_949089665.1. Lineage (NCBI taxonomy): Eukaryota > Metazoa > Arthropoda > Insecta > Hemiptera > Aphididae > Macrosiphum > Macrosiphum euphorbiae. Next base: position 8,243,172 of record CARXXK010000005.1, on the reverse strand, counting down.
ATTCGAAAAATGTATAAGTTCTACCATGCAAGAACTCTTAAGTAAAATACACAGCTAGAAAAAAAGTTCGTATATAGTTAATAACCCTTCAAAATGATGTAGTTATCCGCTAAGTCCTCCAAATCGTGCTTCATAGACTGGAGAAAGTATTGATTTTTCACCAAAAATTAAATATCAAAGTGTTACCCCTGCAAGAACTAGCCTTATCGAAAATTTATTTGGAATTCCCCCATAACTATAATGCTCCCTGGTTTATCAGAATCTGTGCACTTTCAATGACTTTCCAATCACCACTATACAAATACAAATCAAATATTACAGAACAAAATTTAAGTTCAGTAATTAACCAAATCAAAAAGAGCGCGAGTGCTCAGCATTATTATTTTTTCTGTAGGTATCTCCCAACCATCGATCCGACCTACACAAGGTCGCTAGCACAACAATCGGGGTTGATCTATAAAGGCCCCACTCATAAACCTCAAAAACTGTAATTTTATAATTCTATTGTTCTTAAATCTTACTTATTAGTTTAATAGTGCAATAGTATTATCATAGTTGTTAATATTATTATTTATTTTGTATGCCATACACTGCATGTATATCATTATATGATACTAATCAGTATATTGTCACGAAAAATTATTTATGCCTATAACATAATAATAATATTATGTTATTTTTTTAAATTAATGTGAAAATCTGTTGGTCATAGGTAATGACGAAAAGAGTTGGTACGATTTTCAAAGTAAAAATAAAATACTCAATAAGTCGAATTACAACGGTAAAAAAAAATTCAGTCTTAAGGCACGCACCGCCGCCACGCTGTATATCCCACCCCATATTATGTTTTATATACGGGAATAGTGTACTGTTTTAATACATATTTTAATATTACACAACAATACATATATAGACCATATACAGGTAGCTATTGTACTTCCGGTCAACGTCCTATAGTCCATCCCCCGCCGATCACGGTCAAGAGGTTCGACTGCTACCGCGGCGGAAGTACCTATGGCATTGTCGTCAACACGCGTTATGTCGAAGCTAATATTTGACAACAAATCGTAAGTATAATATTATATTATTATTTACGAGTATACACAACACGATTTTTAGTGCTGAAGACTTTTCTACTCACGACTTTGAGTATAGCGCTATGCGGTTCGTCTCGGATGATCGTCTATAGAACTATAATACGTATGGTATTATATAGTACTTTACCTTTAACCAATAATTGGCCATCGAATTTCAATGACCTAAAAATTCTATAATATACAACAAACAGTAGTTGTTCTTGGATTCAAGTTTTTAGTTTTTACTTTGAATAAAATATATATTAGAAACTCGAATAGGTTTGTTTTAAATTCTATTAATTATTATTATTGCGGTTCTATAATAATTATGCACTCTACATCGTCTTTAAACTTTTAGCTTTGGTAGCGATAAACTATAAAACTATACTGTTAAATACGCAACCACCGACTCAAAACCTCTGAGGTAATAGGAAGCGGAATAGTAATAAGTAATAACTACCTACCTAATAAGTTACAACAATAATATATTATTATTATCATTACATACGAAATATTTACCTATTACACACTGAAGCAGCAGTATGTATGTAAAAATATACTAAAAATGTGTTTTCTAGGCGTATATAATATTATATTTTACTTAATTTTACTTTTAATTTTTAATTTTTTGGTTTTCTTCTCGATGCTTATTTGGTCAAGCGTTTGCAGTTTGTTTAACGAAATTTGTTTTCACCAAACTAATCAGTTATAGATCTCAAGCAATCATCTGCAGCAGTTGTACATAATAATGTATAGGTACCTATATTTCATATCGTTACTATTATTTTGGTGATTGGGTACCTATCACTGCAATCTGTTGTTGTAGAGCAGTGTTAATAACGACAATAATAATATGTTATAATAATATATTATATATTATATTATGTACAGTGCCTATACCTATTGCGCACCCATAAAATACCAACGGTTTACCTATATGCTCGCCCCAAGGTTAGATAAACAAGACATTTTAATATTGTAACGTTATTGTTGGGGAAAAAAATGTGACAAGAATGTCTACATAGCGCGAGATACCAGTGTAGTATTATAGTACCATTATAAAAATATAATATATTTATGTATGTTATACATTGTCACTACCTACTCATCGAAGATTATCATTAGGTTCGTGTGTTTGATTTTTTAATCTTTCTATTTATTCGTCAGTTTGCTTCGATGTACGGTCAAAAACAAATTACGTATTGTAATAATGTGATGTTAAAAATTGACGTGTGCTGCTTTCTTTATGTCTTTCGACGTCAAATAAATGACATTTTGATGGAATTTAACGCAGTCCGTCTATAATATTGATTTCTGTCTCTCTGTCTCTTTTTCAAAAGTTTTGTATATAACTTTTTTCGTGCCTCAAAAAGAATTCAAATAAACAGAGGGATTCAGCAAGTATGCTCACCCACAATGTTTTCCTTTATTATTGAGTTTATTAAAATTCTGATTTTTGGAACTTTAAAATATGTTTATTATGGCTATATTTCATAGATTTTTTTGATACAATTTAATGATTATTGTACAATTACGATACTAACTTTTTTTGTTCAAATAAGAATTTCCTTTATTCCTGTAAATTGTTAATGAGATGACTTTTTTTGATAACCTTGTACCTAAATTGAAATTCAAATGAGTAGTTTTTGAGTTAATTAACTTTATATACTACGGATAATAGGTCCACGTGTTAGTTGGTTTGGAAGATGCTAGCGGATATGATGATTTGAAAACTTAAGTAATTAATATCAATTAATAAACATTTTGTAATTAGCAAAAATATTAGTGAATTTTAAATACTAGTTTCAATATAACATAGCGAAACTATTTTTGAAGTCTGTTATCATTATAGTATATACCTATACATATTAATTACTTAGATACTCGTTATAATTTTGATTTAACAAGGTACATTATTAAAATGTTCAAATATCATCTGCTTTGTAATTTACAGTAAAAATAGGATGATTCTATTTTAAAAATAAAATTGTATCACCCCAGGGTACTCCTAAAATATGGTAGGTCTTACGTACAAAATCTAATTATCTACATAATCGTAAAATATAATATGGTCCTTATCAGTATACTTAAAATACCAAAAATCAAAATTTGTATAAATTCGTCATTAAAGGGTGGGAAAAATGGGGTTGATCACAGTTGATGAATCCTACACATTATATAGTTTAACAGTATTATAATGTTATACTATCGACCGTGTCGCACATACATATTATTAGATACCGATCGTGTTAAATCTCTCGTACGCTCGGCATCATAAACAATCAAATAACTGATCACTTATTAATATCAACTACCACATCAAAGGTTCGACTGGTTTATCGAAGAGGAAATCATAGTAATAATTGTCGTATAATGAAGTCATCGATGCGTTCCTCGTGCAGAGTTTACCGAATCGTGGAGTGTGCAATATTATGATGTACCGAGAATATTATAATATAACATTATCGTTGAGTATATTATAATATAAGAGATACAGAAAACGCGAAGGGAAAAGCGAAATCCGAGGAAATGAATTACCGGCGCGCAGGAAAATTTTAATGAGTTCGCGAAAACGGCGAAGATATACGGTTTTGTTTGGGGGAGGGGAGGAAAAAAAACGCGAAAAAAGTTTTCAATAAGACGGGAACATTTCACTTTTAGGTCATGATAATATTCTAATGGAAACTGCGTTTCCGTTACTTTAATTAAAGTTGTTACTGCCTATTACGCGTACCATTAAACAGTGATAATAATAAACGAACTCGCGTCATCGCCCATCGTAGCATATACCTACTAACCTGCGATATACCTCAAAAATAATTCTATAAAATTATAAAATATGTATTACACCAGGACACTTGAGATTCCTTCGGTTTTAAATTGCGTAATAATTGTTATGTAATGGGACGGGCAAATACATATATAATAATTAATTAGGTTTTTTTCTTATAATTTATTGTCATAGTTATATTTATATATGTAGTTCAACTGAATTACGTAATTTTAGGAGTTTAAAATATAAATTCAATCATTTACACTCAAACTATACCGCACCTGTTTGCACAGTGTATATCCTAGCTCCTTCAAAACGATCGGATTCGGCCCGATAACACTGTCGTCCGCGTACATGACAACTATTCCTGAACTCGACATAATATTTTAAATATTCGCTGTGTTGGTAGGTAAAAATATTTTGGTATATAATTATTACTATCGTATATATATGGCGTGCTAAACGTTTGACAATATAATAATTATTATTATTATAATAATATAGAAACGTCTCAATATCGGCCCAGCCCTGGGCGGGTGCAGTCAACGAGACATAATTTGATATATTGTCACCACTTGGTAGACAAAAAACCTTTTCAGACGAAGGTGTGGGTCGTAGAGGAACGTAATTTAGAAGAAAGTAAAATATTATCCCATGTACAACATAATATAACTAATAATATCCGTTTTTTACCATCATTTTGCTATTTTTTGCAATTCTTTTGAGATTTTATTTCATCTACTTTCATTAAATTTGTGTAATGTATTAGATACCTAACTAATGCGTTTATCCTGTGATCAGGAATGCACGATGTATTCACACAATACAATATTATAATGATTAAGTGTGTATATGTTTATGTTTAAAATTTCAAAACTGTAATTTTACTTAAATTTGAATTTAAAAGATATTGGATTCGACTAAAAACTGTACCTAACCCTGCAGAGGCTTATTTACGAGGTACACACATGTCGGCACCCCTTTTTTCTCAGTTTCCATTTACTCATTGTCACAAAAAACTTTTAAGCCCCCTCTAACTTACAATTAACTTTTTCTCTCCGTTAAAAGTGCAGGGCTTGAAAAGGGTATAAACCGTTATAAAACCTAAACCGAAAAAAATTGGTAACCGTTATTAACTTCAAAACCAAAACCGGAAAAAGTTGGATATCGGTATAAACTTCAAAACCGAAACAAAATTGGATACCGGTATTATAATTAAAAACCGAAACTGAAAATATAATTTATCACCCCCTGTCACCCCATCCATAAATACGCCACTGACCTAACCCCTATATAATAAGTGGACGGGTCAAGATCAACGACTCCCACTGTCTCGTTGAAGAATAAATAAAAATAAAAATTGAATACGAAATGTAACTGTTGAGAAATTAGGTGACATTAAAACTTAAATGCTAAGGAAAAACAACATAGGTATAAAGGGCGGTAAAATTCTAAACGCGCCACCGAAAATTGTACATAATATTTTCTAAACATATTTTATACTGTGTACTCGTAGTATTGTTACGAAAAATAAAAACAGTGGGTATATTATATGAAGGTCCCTATATACTTTTAAATAATATTATATTGCAGTTGTTTGTTTTTGAAACGGATGGTCTTGTTCAACGTGTGCTAATACTACTTTATAGGGAAGAATTTCATTTTTTTTTCATTTACATAACTACGTTTCTGTGTTTTTCACTCCAAAGTCGACCTGCAAGGCCCTTAGAGTGTATAGTTTACAAGTTCAATATAATAAGAACGATAGATGCAGACGGCACTCGTGCGTATATTATATATATACGAATCTTTAAGATGTAATTTTGTCAAAGTTATAAGTACTAGGGTTAACAAACTTGACAAGCACTTCTAGAACTTCTTGTCTCATTGGAATCAGGGTTCCCGGCTGCTGCAGAGAGGCGGTAGGAGGGTGGGTGAGACACAGCATCAATCGCTCCATTTTTCTCTTTTACTATAGTCAAATTATAAAAATATCCATCTCAATCATCGTGATTCGTGCAGATTTGTTTGTTTGCTGCAATTCTTTTTTGTGAGCTTTTAATAATTTCCGTCCGTTGAACACAATATTTTCATTTCGCCCTCAGAACGACGTCACACGATCGATTTTCGTCGTCACAGAATTAATTGCGCGTGTTGTCGTACCACAACAATTCCCAGCAATTTTTTATTACAATAAACGCGAGTCTCGTCATATTATATCAATCGGTTAACTACAATAATATATAACTGACGTTAAACATATCGAGAAATGAAGCCGATATTAATGACAGCTTAAAATTAGTTGGCCTGCAAACCCTTCGGAGGAATTAGGACTCTCAAGATTTTCAACAGCAGTTTACCCTCGCGTTGCCGTCTTTCCTAGGGGATTTATATTTACCCTCAAAACGTCATGTTTAATTTGAATCCAAACCGCCAAATTGGTAGTATTACGCTCGTCCCGTGGAAAAATACGTTTCGATGCATATTTAATATTATGCAAACAATTAAAAGGGAGTGCTTCGATTAAACTAATTGAATTCGGGACGAAGATGGAAGTATAAACGACATTAACGTTTGAAAATCAAGACGGTTTAAGGCATCAGAGAATGCAGAACGAGACGTTACACAATAATATTATATTAATACGATAAAATATATGTGATCTTTGGTTTTTAGTCAGAAGCAGTAATAATAAATAATTGAAAGGAAACGTTTCTTTTCGAACGTTATCTGCCGCACTGCAGTTTAATATTTTTCACTTTCCGTAATTCTTAGCAATAAAACAGTCTGAAGTAGGCGAGTAGGTACTATAATACTCGCAATATAATCCACAGAATATAGATGAAATGGATGGCTAATAATATTATGTACTCTGTGATCCAATATTATATTATTAGATCGCAGTTTTAAACGGAAAACGTCATTGGCCACTTCGAAATCGAAATAATATAATACTATATTATATATATGTAGGTAACAAATGACGGTAAAATACACAGCTAACATCTATCATATTATTATTATTATTTAAGATAAGTGCGCGCGACTATCCGTCACGGATTAGACTCCGGGCACAATTGATGTTTAATTAGCATCGGCAGTTTTTTAGTTTTTCGTTCGAACCGTCCCCCCCCACACACTCCCATCGTAAATTATTTTTATTCATCATTATTGTCGCAGTCGGGAATATTTGCGTTTAAGTTCGTGCTCGTTCTATGATATTCCCTCTGCTGCGCGTCCCCACACTGCTGCAGCCTATAAGCGTATCCGTTGTCACCGTATACCCATCCGGATCGCGTGTATACACACGCTAATGATACACATTCGGAGTATTAGACGCACGAGGCTTACACCGGTTTTTCGTGTCTAATATTTATTATTTTTGTGTTTTTTTTACTCTCTGGCTACCTATTATATAGCCATATTATAACTATATTAATATATATTGCGTAATATACACAACCACTGTGTACAGCTCTGTGTGTGTGATATCAGCTCTCTCGTCATGGTACTATTCAATATAACGAACAACATTTAGTAATAAAATCATAATAATATTAAGTATATTATTATTATCATGTATAGGTACACTCTGCCGGAGTCGTATTACAGTTGTCGGCGCCGGAAAAATTGCATTCGAATCCCACTCACAACCCGTCCTGTCTTTACCTACACATACATACATCATCACTGCAGCAGTCTATATAGCAGTAAATGCATCTGCAAATCGGTCCTAGGATAACGCAACGACGTGTGGTGCACCTATAGATTACTTACCTGGACTATATTATTATTAATCGCAGAAGGTCACCGGGTTGTGCACCATATTATATACAAATGTATATATTATACACGCCATTGGAGGTTTACACGGCGTTGTTATATGTATGTATAATTTTTTTTTAAGTACCTACACCGTATGTTTAAAAAATCTATGGTATAATGTATAATGTGTGTGTGTATGTGTGTAATAAGGCCAGTTGATTAAAAATAGTTAGATTTCTCGAGTAAGTACGTTAGATAATATGGATACCTAATAATGTTATAAAACATTATATTATTATACACCTGTACCCATAGTTGAATAGTAAGTATAGACGGTACAAATCATGACACGACGATGGTTATCGTTAGAGTTCGTTTACGCATGATGTGTATGTATAAAAAATACTATCTCCGACGGCTTACGACGTTTGTTGTTGGAACAAAAATATAAAAAAAATGGCATGTTCAATGTATATTAGGTACATAATAATAATAATAATATAAACCGTCGAAAAGTTGTGACGACAAACCAGTCCGGGACACCGCGACTTTATTACTGCTACCATATTATATTATTATATCAATGTATACATAATGCGATATTATAATAATATTACGTGTACACGTACTTTACGAACGTATAATAATATTATACGTCAGCCACTTTGTTGATACTCGAAAATGTATTTACTATATAATAATAATATGTATGAAACCGTTTGAAAACTGTTTTATTATATGTGTATAAGCTAGGTAGTTGGTATATATTAGTAATTATATCGCTGGCTAAACTGCAGCGTTCGACGGGGCCAAATTCAATAATTCGACGGACGATCAAATTATATAAGTTCGAGAGGAGCTCGCTATGACGTGTAGGTAAAACTAATGCCTAATAATAATAGTATACTTATATTATTATTATTATTATGACGTACGAAAACGGATTTTCGAACGGAAAGGTTTGTGCGTGTTTTTTATTCTCCTCGCTGTAATTTCATATTATACTGTTATCACACGCAGTACTAGAGAACTCGTTGCTACATAGTTTGATTCAAAGATTAAAGATTCGTTTAATTAATATATAAGAACATTATTCAGAAATGTACCAGCCGACCGTTGTTCCATTTTCATATATACATACTCAATCTGGACCGTAATCGCTTTAACGACGTAGATGATATATTATCCCATAAATGTTATTCCAAATTGAAATATTAATTTTAATTTTAACATTTCACTGTCGAATGTGATTTAACTTTTAATATTTATTTTTTATTGTTATTATTCAAATGTGTTAAATTATTCGTAATCATTAATAGCAAATTCGTGAATATAAATATTTAATTAATAAATTAACTTTATAAAGCTCCGAAGAAATGTAATTATAACTTTTTAATTAAATTGATAAGCATAAAATAATCAACTAAATTATGCAATATTAATTATTGAAATTAACTAGTTTTATAAAAAAAAAATTTAACAAAAAACTTTTAAATAAGTAACAAAAACGTTTAATAATTATTACTTACAACAATATCCAAAAAAATCGTGTAAAAAATAATATAAATTTAAGTAAATATATACCTATTTTACATATGAGTAGTTGGTTTATAAGTTTATCGATAGAAAAATATTCAAAAAACGAGTGTATGTGTGTATTAGGTACCTATATATTCGTATTATATATTTTTTTAAAACATAATTAAATATTGTGTTTTTATTTTAATGAAAAATTAATCAATTAAAAATCTCAACAGACTGAACTCGTGAAATGGTTTGAATTTTATTTAACAGAAATATTACTAGGTATATAGAATAAAGTATTATATTCTACGGGTTAAAAGTTAATATAATGATGAATATTTATCTTAATAGCTATAACATCCTAACGATAACAATGTATTTTTCAGTCAATTAAAGGCTCGCAGAGTCATTTAATTAATAAAAATATTTTTTAAATAAACGTACCAAACAACCATGCGTATAACATTTGTACATCAGCAACGTTCTTGTTTCTCATTACAATATGTGTAATATTAAAATATAATATATACAGGTATAGGATGTAGATAGGTAAACCACGTGCTATAATATTATATTCGAATATGCGTTATTGGTATGCATAATAATTTATCAAATCGCAACGTAAAAGTTTCGATATCCAGCAAAGTATTTTTATAAATTCGGTAAGTTTCAACTTTATACTTTTATCGAATCTCGTTATTTTAAATCCGCTATAATAAATCCGACAGGAACTTCGGAGGAAACGTATTTATTTTCTTTTTTTTTGTACTCCAATCGTTTGACGTGTATTATATATGCACATTTCGTTTCAGTTTAATCAAGTAACTCAAGTTTATCTATCTATGTATAGATCTTTTTTCCTGTTTCTTTTTAATTCAACAGCATTTGCACTTTATACCTGCGAATCTTTTGGAAACCGTTGTCGGTCGGACGCTGTTTTGTTCCACATTTAAACGGTTTGGTTATTATTACTATTATTATTTTATGACGCAATTCCACGTGGGCGCTTACACACACGCGCCGGTATTTTGGCATGTCGTCACAGTTCATCGATATGGTTTTTGACGAAAAGAGAACAAACTGAAGTCGTATAATAATATGGTCCCATCACACGATCTGTGTATTTTAATATTATTCAATGTTAATTGAATTAAATAATAATGTTTTCGCTAAATTAACGTCGTCATTGTTGTATATTATATAAGTAAAGGTACCTACAATAAGGCACTACGGGATAGTTGGCTACGGTCGTTGGAGACACGCGGCTATCGATAAAACGAAATGCCTAACAATGAACCCTTGTTCGAAAAAAACACGTTGAAATACGTATTTACGACCCTATCTCTGTATAGTGCACCGCACGCGACGAGTCCAGTGCAGGGTTGTCGTTTGCAGCCGATTTCACGGTGTATCGAACACGAGCGGACGGGTCTGAATATATTATAATATATGTTTTAATACCGTCAATTGATTTTTCCAATATTTATACCTCAAGTGTATTATACGGTGCGATGACACAGGATCATCCTCCATGCCATATTATAGTTTTGCATTACATCGTATTATAAATAATATATTATATGACTGATAGTGTACGTTTGTGTCATGTACTGCCCGGGTATTGTCAGAAACCGGAAGGCACGTCATCCCGTCCGTCCAATTAGTGCGTTTCCTGTAGTCACGTTGTTGCGGGCCCGGGCTTCGAGTGCCAGGCAATGGCGTTCAGTGGCGAAATTTGGGAGGACGAGGTGGACATTTGCCCTCGTCTAATACTAAAAGCAGTCGGACGGGTCAGCGAGATGTCTGCACTCTGCTTAACTTGTGTTATATTATACAGACTACCCCCCTTAAATCAGAGACACGCAAAAGTTACAAGGAGGATACAGACTTTATTTTATTTTTATTCAAGGGTTGGTTACGCTAGTGCGTGCATTGTCCATTCATCCACGTACATTGTACAATATCGTATTTAAGTACCTATAAACTTACGAGTTACGTATAATCTATGTATAGTGTCTCTGTGTATACTACTCTAATGACGACGACGATGACGTCACTCGCGGGGTAGACAAAAATCCCTTCGTTGTTCGGCCGAATTTTTTTTTGCAAATTCCGAACAAACGGTTCGTTACCGTTGGCAGCATTACAACTCGCTGTATTTTTAAATCGTTCACGAAAAAAATAAAAAAATAACAACGCACATTTTTTGGTGTTTCCAGCTCGTATGTACAGAAAACGCCCCCGCGCGTTTATTCATTGCACCGACAAGAAAGAAAAACATTGCTTTTATTTGCAAAGGACAATGCTCAATATGATCTGAGGTTATATAATGCATTGGATGCACCGAAAAGTCAATTTCGAAACCCGACGGCGGGTTGTATACCAAGAAAAATAAATCGTACCCGGCTTGACTTCGAGCACTTAACAATAGATAAGTACGCATGGTAGCAATATAATGCAATATATTATTATTAAATTATTGTGTTGTAGTTTTCCCGGTTACGTAAACGGCGGCGGTAAGTTACAAACACAAACAACTATATTATACCGTGATTAAAAACGTCACGGTGTTTGGATTCAATGTGAATTTGTGCTTCAACGGACTTTTGCCGACCTGGCTGTTGTAGGTATAGAAGTTTAGTATACAATAGGTATAACGAAGGGTTAGATCGGCGAAGAAACGTTCATTAAAATGTCTTATACGAAACTATTAAGCCGTTCGCAAGAGAGCACTAATAATCAATAATATTATATTATGACAACTGCGAATTGCAATAACAGTTATTGTACTCGTTCATCGTCCGATTATTTGTTAGGACTCTCCAATAATCGCAACTGTACAATGTGTTTTATTATGTTTGCCGTAATACCTACTCGGCAGTTATATTATATCGAAATATTATCATAGGGTTTACCTCCTTCCTTCCGCTGTATAGAGGAAAACAACTAATGAAACGCCATCGGCACATCATAAAACATGCAGAAAATGTGAAAGAAATGAGTAAAAAAATAAAAAACGAGTGCTCGTCGATATTTCGTATTTGGTTTTATCGCGTCGACGGATCTCTCTATTATTATAAATTTCCTCGCACTATTTCTCAAACGGTATTATAATGTTGTTATCGTTATCACACCAAAGACACATTCTTCAACTCAAATAATACATTATATAGGTACAATACGTACACATTATATTTGAACGTACATTTCGTCATTTAGGCTCATTACTACAAACAGCGTGCGTGTGGACGTGTGAGTGTGTGATACACGGGTCACGGTCATCGTACATGGTTTTCGTTCGGTTTTATTTGATGTTTTTAAATTATGCGCGAGACGACTCAACCCATGCACTTTCGACCGGACCGCAAATCGATACACCCCCCGAAAAAAGGTGGACGGGGCTCGGTTTTTTATTACCATTTATTATTATTTATTTCTGGCCGCCGTCGTGTTCTGGCAACGCCAAAGGGTGGACGAAAACACCCAGAAAAAATTAATAATGATAACACATTAATTGTACAATAATATATAGCTCACGTCATCGAGTGACGACAACAACATAGTACATTATATTATTATTATTGTATACACACTGTCTCGGCGGCGGTGCAATACCCTCAGAGACGCGAGTCACCGCCGCCTCAACCTGCACTCCGCACCCCGACAACGGGGTAAACGGTGGCGGAGGCAGGCCGAGTAGCGCCGGGTGTGATGGGCGCGGGGGCCGTGCCGGGTGGCGAGGAGGGTTGGTCGTGGATAGGTGGCGGGTCGGTGGCGTGTCGAGGGTCGGTGGCGCACGCCGCGGCGTATACGTATTTAAACGGATTTTCAAAGAAATCGGAAAACCCGCCGACGACCGCTGTGGCGGTTACCCCACCGGCGACCTTCGTGCGGGTGGGGGGAGAACGGGGGAGTGATTCGTCGGGGGGAGGTGTCCGAGGGGAAAGTGTGGAGAAGGATTAGGGGTGCGCGCGCGCAGGTACTGCACCTACGCGTGTGTATGATATATATACTTATACTATATACTATATATATATATACTTATACTATATACTATATATACATACTTATGTATATATACTTTGTATATATACGTAGTGTGTGTCGCGTGACGCCGATATGCCGCCGGCCACCGCCAGCCGACGACGGCCAACTGCTCATGAGATATTATACTTACGGTACTTTCGATATTTATGTTTACATCTGTACTACAACCCCCCTATTATATTATAATAATATCAACACTTGACTTACCCAGGGTCGTTGGGCACCTCCGCGGCCACGGTCACTGCGTCCTGTGCGCTCTGCGATTCCATCGTTCAGACGATATAATGCGATAACGATAATAACTCACGCGTGCTCGCTCGTGTGTGTGTGTTTGTGTGTTAACTTTTGGCGACGACCGAACGAAGGGGTGAAGCGCGATAAGTGTGTCGTGGGCGAGTGTGTGTCGTGTCCGACGTGTGTAATATATATATACGCGAACTAGCCGGCTGATATTACTTTATATTTGCGGACGATTTGCAGTAGGTATACGCACACTGCTGCTGCACAGTTCACGTGCGTTTCGATTTTATTCGATCGGACGGCGGCGGCGAAAGCGAATGGCGCGAATACGACCGGCGGACAGAACGAACGGATTGATTTCGAAAAAAAACTAAAAATACAAACAATTTATTTTCGTTGTAAATTTGAACGACTCGACCGGCGCGAGAGAGACACCTCTGCGGAGAGTAACACCCGCGTATGATAAGATATTAAAATACAGAGAGAGAGACACACACAGACGCCTAGAGACGAAAACGGAGACACAGACAGATAATATAAACACGCGCACACACAATTATATTATATATTAATATGTAACACGAAATTGAATACGAATTTGTTGTTCACGTGGTGTCCGTTTCGGTGGTGGTGGTGGTGGTGGTGGTTAACCCGGCAGCGGTGACGGCGGCGGTAGCGGCAGCGGTGGTGTCGTCGGCGATTGACACGACCGGCTTCGTAACGATGATGTACACTCGGTTTTTTACAACAAAAGTCAATTTTCTATAGATAACACGGCGATTTTTAAAGGTGATGTATAAAAATATATATATACATATATATATATATATATATTATTACGTGATTTTGGGTGGTTGTTGTTGTTGTTGTTGTTGCTGTTGCTGTATATAATATATATATATAATAATAATAATAATAATATATATGTATATATATACACGTATAAAATATAATATATATATATATATATTTTGTTCCTGCAAACTACGACTAACCACTACTGGTGGGAGGTGTGCTTTTTTGGCGCACACGGTATACTCCCGAGCGTTCGCGCTAAACGGATATGTTCGACTGAACGGTGCGGCGAGTGACTGGGACCGTCGCCGTCGCCGCCGTCGCCGCCGCCGCCACCGCTGGTTGCCGCGCGCCATGACCGGGGGGTGATGAGGAACGGCGGCGGCGGTGGAGGGGACCCACCGCCGCCGCCGCCCGTTGACGTGGGGAGCGCGTGTGTGCGCGCGTGTGTGCTTGTACGGCAGCGTATTTTTGTCACAGTGTGCGTGATTGCCCGCGTCAGTGTGCGTGCCGTCGTGTGGTGCGCGCGCGCGCGAGACGGCGGCGGATGCGTTCGCACAGGAAACGCGCACGGGCTAGCGAGCGCGTGCGCCCGACCCGCCGCAGTCGCCGTCGCCCGTCCCGCCGCCGCCTTAATGAGTATGCAACCAAAACGGCACACGAGTCGATATTATAATATTATAATATTATTATAATACAGCACATGCAACCCTATCTGTCCGCCGTGTTGGTCGGCACTTGGACCAACCCTCCTCCCCCCCACCCACCAACACGGCCAAAGCCCACAAACGACCATCCCCCTCCCTAAAAGTGCAACTTTTCATAATATTGACTGGAATTTTTACTCTTCGAGAGATACCTCCTACGAGTGGAAATTTTGAATTCAAAAATCGCGATGGCAAAATATGCGCCTTTTTCCTGCAGGGAAAGTCGTATCGTATTGTAATCTTATTCAAATGATGGTAATACTAATATACCTAATTAGTGGTTACATATCAATTATTATTATGAAAATCATTTGCAAGGATTTCATTACGATATTTGGTGTCTCAGGATTTTAAAATAATCGCGTTGCAGTACTCCTAGTCGTAGAAAATGTAACGTTAGGGAGTTTAGAACTTCCTTAAATCCGGCTGATCACGAGAGGGGCACTCAAATTTTATCGAATGATAATAATATGGTCAATAATGTGTGATATTCCATACCCCCTTTGGTAATAACCGGCGAAGAAAACGTTTTAAAAACGATGTCAAATATCAATGATACAAAACACTATTCCGAAAACGATAGGAGAAAAAAACCCGAAAAGATTATCCGTCCATGAGTGATAATTAAAAAATGATTAGTGTAATAAATTTTTCAATATTGTAATAATTTTCGTGCACAGCTCAAATATAATAGATATTAATTATTAAGTATACGATTAATCGTTCGTAATTATTATTACTTATAATATAACATATTATTTAAGCGTAAACCGAACGCTGAACGATATATAGTTAATAGTTGTGTATATATAGGTATACGTTATATTGTGTCGGCGGATGAACCAACTTGGAGGGCGAATAATTCGATTATTGGAAAAATATTATACCTACGTTATTAAAGACATTTACGAGAGTTGATAATCTCTAACCGCAGCGGATGAAACTTGGACGAAAAGTAATTATTGATCTTTAACCGTAAATTTTAAAGTAATGCTGTGAAGCAATAATTACTTCGATGTGTAATTTAGATTCTTGTATTTTTCTAGGTGACTAAGTTTAACCTACCAATAACATTGTTTTTTAAGACGACTTTAATACCTACGTTATACGTATTTATTTTCAGTCGTTTTATTATTTCACTTGTGATTCGTATACATGGAGACGATTATTAATTGCAATAGTAATAATATTATTATTACGAACAAATAACAATTATTTTCAAATTATAATAATTTCACATTCAGCAAAAATGTCGAAAAAACCGAAGTAATAATTCACATTTCGTAAAAATAGTCACTACTATAATAATAATATGTATTATTGTGATATTTTTAATTTACTAGTCATTTAGTTTTATAAATATTGCAAAATAAAAAATCTAACGGATTCGTAGAAACTTTGGTAATACATTCAAAATCTAATAGAACTATAAAACGAGTGCTCGCATGTATAGCTGTAAAATATATGTTATTGATATGAAAACAACTCATTGTTTTAATATTCTAAACGTGACAAATATTTTTAATACTGTGATATCATCGGAAAGAAATAAAAAAAATTCGATTTCGAAAAACCGTTTTTAAAATTGTTATCGTCGAACGTTCGCAATCTGAGATCTTTTCTAATCGAATTCGTTACATAACGATTTCATACGCACTTTTAATGTTTTTTAATCTCCAGTATAGGTGCTGGGGGTGCCCCCTATAATGGTATTGCGCCTCTCTCTTGTCTTGAATCAAATTTTTGCACTTTGTAACACTCGCCCATTGTATTATAATATTATAATGCGTACCTATATACACAGATTGTTCATTGACTATGTTAAAAATATTGTTTTAAAAGAAACTATCAGTAACTTTTGCAGCGTAAACCGAGTAAGTAGGTGGGAGCTGACTGGGAGGTACCTGTCCCTCGTGATATTTTTACACATCGTCTGTCCCAGCCAGATCTTATAATTTTGATAAACTATACCCACACGTAAACTTTTGTCAAGAAATCATTAATTTTAACTTTTCAGACGTCTCTACAGGTCTTAATTTATTAGTTCCAACTTTGAACTAATATTCATTAATCTAGTAATATATATGTATACATTATACACCTATTATAAGTAATAAGTATATGATAAATATGCATAATTATGTATGTAATAGGTATAATATACCTGGTATATATTGTCACAGTCGAACACTACGAAATACACCGAAACTCAAAAATCAGTACAAGTATGTCACTTGCCGCGTGTCCACATGTATATTATAATAATAATATAAGAGGCGTCTTTTCTGCAAAATACGTAAGTAAGTATACACACAGAATATTATTTTTTTTCCATTTTCACATCGGAAATGATAGATTTGCGGGCTATTGTATAGGCCTAATTGCAAATACATGCGGTTATACATATATAATATTATATTGTATTATGTTCTTCGTTTTCGTTCAAAAGAATAATTTAATATATATATATATTACACATTTTGTTTGTCCGTGACGCGAGTATTATATTTATACAATATATTACGTCCATTCAAAATGTTGATGTACAATTCAAATAAATAATAATCTCGAGCTGAGCTAAACTTAGCCGGGTGAAGAATTGCTATCCGTGTATAATAGTGATTCGGCAATCAGTACAAAAGGTTTCCGTTCATATATACACCCAACATTTATCAGAGATTCCGAAATTTCCTACGAGACGTCTTGACAGAAGTCTCGGGTTATGATGGGATTTATGAGGGTTAAGTGCACTTTTATAGAGCTTCGACATTCGCCCTCCCCCCCCCCAGTGCCGGGTGTCTCGCGCGCACCAAAAATACTTTATATTCGTTCCAACAATCAAACTAAACTTGTAAACTAGTTCGATCCCACTAAAAGAAAAAAAAAATTGCAAACAGTGCATACTTGTATCGAATGGCGGCGGATAGCTCGTGTAACGGCGGTGTGATAGATATATTATATTATATTATACACGACATACATATGCATATTATATGTAAACGTATGTAGCTAAACTTTTTTTACGAGCTAAAAGCTTCTGTATTATTTACATATAATACACACATATATATATATATATATATACACAGACACTATATTATATAGTAATATAAATGTATATAATATATATATGCTGTCGATTCAGAGGTGTATTGTTACAAAGTAGTCTACTATTATATTATAATATAGGAATTAGGAATAATATATTATAATTATGTATTATATTATTTTATATTGCGGAATTGTAAGACCCCCGCCGCAGATGTGAATTATTTCTATCGTAATAAATCGTCAAGACACTGTGAACTTATCACATACAACGGCCATAATATTATATATTATATTTATACCTTATATACACCTACAAGACCGTCGACTATTAAGGGTAAAATTATTTTCCCGGCATAATAATAATGTGTACATTATATACCTCGTTCGCGTACTCGCGTAACCCAATGAAATAAATAATTTTTTTAAAAATGAATATCAAACCGTCGAGAGTATATTTTATTTAATTAAGTTATATTATTATTATGTCCGTAGAAACATTTTCCTTCTAAATTCATATCGTCGGTACTGCAACATTTGTATATAATTATTGTAAACAATAATAGGCACATTGTACGCCTTTTTATCGTCCGATCTCGAAACATTTATATATGTATGGTTATAAGCTGAACATTATAAAATGGCGCATATATCTGGTGCAAGGACGGGTTAGGTTTGGCAAGGCAAAATTGGGGCGTTTTCCTCCCCCTGAGAACATTTTTTTTTATTTTTTTTACATACCATTACTTATTACATTAATGTTTTAGCTAATACTCTGCATAATATATATCAATAATAATAATATGTTAATTGTATTGCCATGAAAAATAAATTATGAGAATTAAATATTAATTAACTTAAACGGAACCCCTTTTTTTCAGTTTGATGTATAGGAATTGGATTTTGTATCATTTTCGAGGTGAGATTACCCTTTATTATATAATATCTAATCGCAGCTACCAAAAATAGCACTTAAATCCTACATTTCCAGTACGAAAATTATAAACTATATAATTTAATGTCTAAAAATACGAAATATACCTACAATACAATTTTCAAACTATTTGCGACACACTATGTATGAATATAAAAGTTTATTCGTCGAATTTTCATCAACGCGCTTTTCGCGTACTACCAATAAACATAATATGCATTCGTGTATATACACGCGCATGAATGAATATAATATAACGAAGGAAACTATTTTTTCTTATTATTATTATTTTCGTAACGAGAGGAGAAACCCACTCAATAATTGCATCGTCTATACCTACAACCGCATGAAATGAAAAAACAAAAAACTAAAAAACCGAACAACAAAAATAAAAAGTATTTGCAAGTTTACCCCAACGCGCCTACGTGTATGCTCGACTGCAGCATGAATTCATAAGGGTATCAATATTTTAGCATGCAATTTGATGTTAACCCGAGAAATGCATTGAATTTAGAAATTGAATTTACATCCCAAAGAGGAAAGAACAAATAACGCGAAAGTTTGTACATAAATGTTGTAAACAAATTTGTTCGAAATTACATTTATAGCGGAAACATAAATTGACCTGTCGATGGCACAAGATTCAAAAGTTTCGCTATGGGGTTATTTATTTCTCTTGTAAACATATTTTTGAGACGGTGAACTCCGTAGAGAATTTTATTTTATTTTTTCCTTAGTTGTTCCAGCAGTGTTCAATTACAAAATATATGCGCATAAATATATATATAATATAAATATATATTATGTAAATATAATATTTTTTTTTTTATTTTTTTTTGTTTATCAAAGACGCAGGTAAATTATTATTTCCAATTTGTCAGTTCTACGCAATATTATATTTTATGTATGAAAAATGTATACACCCTATACCGTGTCTAAAGTAAAAGGTGTCAATTGCTAGAATTTGCATTGGAATTAAAATAAACAAACTGATGTTTGCCATATATTTCTTAACAATTATATTTTATTCAAAAAATGTACACAGGTATTACAACAATTATTTATTTTATTTACAACGGATTATTTTGTGACCCAAATATACTTATAACAGTCGTCTAAATGTGCATAAAATGTTTTCATATTTATACTGTAAATAAGCTGTTGTTTTTCTTTTTATATTCAGCGTATAAAACTCCTCAAGTTACAACGAATGAATTGTTCGTACAGTTTTGTTTTTGTGTCGAATAATTGACTCCCGTGTTACATATAGGCATGTCTGAGGTGAATGTAAGCTTTAAACATCCTTGTTCGTATTATTTCTCCGCTAACAAGCAGACAGTGTTTTCTTTTACGGTTAACCACAGTATTTTATATAATATTACGATCAGCAATCGGTGTTATATTGTAATAATATCTGTTACACTATATACAGGATGATTTTTTTTATCACACTACACACTCGATACTCCTTAACCTAACAAATAACGCATAACCTGTAACCTATATAAGAGTTAGAGCCTATAGATTAGTCCCCAAATATAGTTAGTGTTTTAAAGTATATTTATTGAGTTAAATCATTCAAATACTTTTACTATCAAGTATTTAATTAAATCATTATATGGTCTAGAACGCCTTTATTTCTTGGTAGTGTTTATAATTATAAATCTTCAATTTATTCTTTAGATCTTTGAGTTCAGGTTGGGTCAGCAAAGGGTTAGATTAGGCCAAAAAATATCGAATGTCCTGCGATAAAATAAGAAAGTAAGATTCGTATAATATATAATAATATATAGACTGCGTATAATGTGTAATATATTAATCCATGGTACAGAGATATAGGTACACATATGACATATAATATAACAGGAGATAGCTTATATAATAATATATTATATTCTACACCGTTTTGACCTTTCGTGTATTATATAGTAAATATAATATGAACTATATTATAATTTATTAACACATGCCGTTTTGAAATAATATTAATTGTTACAATTAGTAATATTCGATTGGTGGCTACTCGATGGGTTTGATACTTTCGTTTTTAACTTATCACTTGGTATAACAAGGTTAATATGATTTTATTTTTCCCGAATAGTCATTTTTTAACGTAATCAAAAAATATCTGTTCAACCCTTTGTTATTTTACAAAATAATCGTTGTTCGCCGGACGATACATTTCACAAATAATTATAATTTATAACGACAACGTCTTCGGATAGATACGCGTTATTTCAATCATGAACTGCATAGTATAAGCCATAAATCGAATGGTTTCAATTAATCACTATACCTACGAAATAATTTATAATATATTTATCGAATTTAACGCGGCTGCAGTATAGGTCTACGCCTGTCCACCCTCAACAGTAATAACTATAATAATCAGCCACGTATCTAAAACCTTTTTTTTTTAAATATATTTTTAGTATTAGACCGACATTCTTACACAATATATACGCTAATAGTGCAAAATGGTACTATCGATGATTGCATAATAACCAAATAAATGCACTGATTTAAATTTGTAAAAGTTTTGTTGGACGAGCGACCAACATGAACTATATAATGAATAATATCTATTAACATAAATAATATAAGGACTATCGTCATATGTATATAAAAGTAATGCTTGCTATAATGTTATTATTGAAACAATATATTATTATTATGTCCTCAGTAGAAATCACACGGATGAAATCGTCGAACCGTACTTCGAAAAACATCAAATTACACGTGTTTTAAAGCAGACACCGAACATCATAATAATATTATCACTTAAGTAGAAAAATCCTCATTGCAAAGCTGAGGCAGATTCTGGTCTGCTTGCTCATAAAACCACAATAATAATAATATATTATAATGCAGCACTGCAAGTATTTACGGTGCTCGCAATTGAACTGCGGTATCGTATATGTATAATATAATATAATATAGAGGTTCACGTAATAATATAACATATAGTACAGGGGTGTCCAACCTTTTGTGAAGACTGGGCCACATCATATAGGTAGAAGTTGTTGTGGGCCAGTGGGCCACATACTTTTTTTTAATAATAATACATTCAAATTTAATGATTAAATTATAATCTATAATACAACAATACATTTTTTTATAATTTTACAATAGCGAATAATAAGCAGAAATATTTTTACAATTATTAATATTTAATAATTCAATTATAAGTACACAGAAAAATATATTTATTTATAATAAAAAAAGTTTTAGTTTAACAAAGTTAAAAGTCATTAGTTTTTTTTTAATGTGAAATTTGAAATTTCCTTTTTTGTGAAAGTAATGAATCAATATCTGGATCGATTGAAGTTGTGGAAATCCTTAAACAACTTTCAAGATGCTTGTCTGATATAGTGAACCGATTCTTACTCTTTATGTATTTCATTCTTGAAAACAATCGTTCGCAAATGTAAGTACTGCCGAAAAGCGAGAACATGAATAAGACATGGTCATGAAGGACTGGATATGTTTCTTTGGGTAGATATAATTTATAAAAATCTAATAAAGATGACTGATTGAATTTTTCTTTGAGTTGAATATCATCTGATTGCAACTCAATGCATTCCACTTGAAATTTAGTTTCCACAGCAATAATATCAACCGAAAATGGTGTTGCGAAAATAGCTAAGAGTTGACTATTCTTACGAAAATCTTGAAAACGGGTTTCAAATTCATTAATCAAAACTAAAATCAAAGAAGCATATTCCTCGTTATTCTTGGGATTGTATTCGGCCAACACAGGGAAATACATAAAATTATTCACCTTAACTTGACTTTGC
Organism: Macrosiphum euphorbiae; assembly: GCA_949089665.1. Taxonomy (NCBI): domain Eukaryota; kingdom Metazoa; phylum Arthropoda; class Insecta; order Hemiptera; family Aphididae; genus Macrosiphum; species Macrosiphum euphorbiae. The sequence goes on along the minus strand of CARXXK010000005.1, from coordinate 8,220,466 downwards.
CATAATTTAAGTTTCAGTTCAAAGGCATTTATTATTTGAAACATATTACTAATGAGTTGATTTTTACCTTGAAGACGTACGTTTAACTCATTTAAATGAGTAGTTATGTCAACTAAAAAAGCTAAATCCATAAGCGTTATTAGATGGTTAGTTTATATTTTTAAAATAAATTTGTTCTCGTAATATTAATATATTATGTATAATTAATTCATGGTTTTAAAATTGAAGTGAGGGCCTCATCAAAATCTATTGCGGGCCGCGGGTTGGACACCCCTGATATAGTACATCATTCGTTCAGACATTCAGACGCTGCGGTATAAAATTTTGTTGCTCGGATAAAACAAATAAATGTGTCTCATTCGGCAGACATCTCAGCGTGCACATCCATCGCAATTGGACCTATAATATTATATAGGTTAGTCGCCATTAGCCGATCGGAAAGATCACTAAACACACACTGCTGCTGATGCTGCTGCTGCTGCTGTACCTACATCATAACCATCGGCCACTATAAAATACATCATCAGAGGAAAACGTCAATACACGTATATTATATTGTATGAAGTTGTGACACCGAGCGACGTGTTAATGGAAAATGGAAATCTCTACCATTGTATAGGCACGAGATTATTAAATTATTATTATTATTATTACTCGTCGATGATATATTATTATTATAACGGTTTTAACTTTTAATGACTTTTATATCTATCGTATCCAGAGCGTTATGACATTTTATAATATTATGTATATAATATATAGCTGGTTGTTAAACGGCGAGCATTTGTCAAAATTGTTTATTATTTCACACCACCGCTGCTGTGATGCGCTGGCAATAAGATGTTCCTGCTGAAATCATTCCCCCCTCCTATTTTTCCTGAAAATTATATACTTTTCTTGAACATTTCGATCTATCTAAATCAAAATTCTAATAAGTAGTTTCCGAGTTATTAAAATATTTTTACTAAGGATAATAATCCTTAAATATGGTTTTACAAATAATAATATGGTGTATACTTAAAAATTCCAAAAATCAGAATTGAAATAAAATATGTAAGCATAAAAATGCTAAGAAAATCACCCTGTATCGTAAATAGCTACTCGTAACGCACATTTCACATTATTAATTATCTCTGAATAATATCGTACATATTTCCAAACTAGTGTGTATAGTTGTATTTTTATAAGAGTAGGTAATAGGTATTAGGTATAATTTTTTTTTCAATACACGACACACATATGCACGCCTGGTAATTTTAAGATCGACATTTTTTTTAGCATTTCTATCGTAACTAATGCAGCAGCGGTAGCCAAAGGAATGTTTTATTTTTTTTAAATTCGAAAATCGTTTTCTAGAAATCGTTGTTGTACTCGTTACTCACTCCCGATGTCACATACCTGATGAGCATAACCATTATATTATATTTTATTATTTGTAAGCAAGCATATAAATCTCACGGTGGGCAAAAATGTGTATAATAAATTGTTATCGGCCATCTTCTCACAGCATTAAATAATTTCGTAATTAAAATAAGTTTTTGCAGGAAACATTGAAACGGTCTTCTATACGCGAGGTGACTATCCTAACACTGAAAATCAAAAATCACACCAAAAATTAAGGAGTATTTGAATGGGTACTAATACTGTAAAATATTGTATAATATGTATATTATTATTATACTATTTATTAAAACAATAACGTCATATTATTGTTACTATCATGATGAATGACGATCATTGATTCGTCGTAATACATACTTATGTCATATTTTTAGATACTATGCTTAGCACATTAATTATACTATAATAATATATCCCTTGCATTGTTACAAATTTATAATATTGTTATTTACAGATTATATTGTATATTTTGCCATGTGCTTATATTGTTTCTAGCTTGAGTTTGGAAGCCCGGCCGTACCTAATAATATCAAACCACTACAGTATAATAGTATAATACGAATATGACCAATATAGACAGATGATTGATTATTTAACTTATCTAAAGACAAATATCATTAAATACAATATTTACACTTTACACAGTATAATGTACATTTATAGGTCACGGATGCGTGGTCGCGCGGTGTATATGAATATGAGATTTCCGTTATGAATTCATTCACCTATATGCACCAAAATACGAATAATATTATACTTTCAGATGAATTCGAAATTACTCATGTATGAACTTCTTTAGAAGCCAATATAATATAGTATGGCCATATGACATCCAACTCTAGGGATCTGCCAAGCCCTTAAACTTAAACAGAACATTCCAGTCCAAATGCATGTCTCGGTCGTATTATTATCTTTCGATATGTTTACACAATATTCACTCCATAATAATTTCACCAGTCAATCATTCTCAAGTCATCACAAAATCCTTCTACAAACACTTCCACAGTAAGTTTCACTCCAATCTTCATAACACCCCAGGTGACACCACAGAAGACGTTCAAAATGTAAAATGTGTCGTGTCCTTCTAAGATAGTTACTGAAATTGTCTACTTAACGCTACGAAGTTCTATCGATGGATGATTTGACTGCTCCTAACTAAATAACATAATTCATATAACTTGAAATTAATGTAAAATTAAATGTGTATTTCTATTGTTTTTTTTTTTCAATTTTTTCTTTTAATAATCCATTATTTCTTTCACGTATTTTTTAATTTCAGTGTTTTCCGCAATGCGATACATTTTGACAAACGGTCAGCCATTGACGGTCAACTGCTGCAGGTCGCTCCATTATTAACTGTCAAATTTTAACGACTTTGATACTGCCCTGCCTTGGATGTGTTATTAATTCCTATTATATGTTATTTATTCTTTTAAAATGTCCTACTGATACAAGACATTGTTTTTAATTAATAATTTTATATTATATATATATTCAATACAATATAATGTGTCAGACACAGCGATAATATAGGTAACAGGAAATCGTGTTATTGTTTTAAAGATTTTAGTTTATTTAATTTTATGTTAAAAACAATAAATATAAATAACTAACCACGCAGTAGCATTTTTATTGAAGTTTATTCTTCTGACCAAAATAACTGTCATGATAGGTGTATCTTTAATACGTGTATATACGTGTAGGTGTTTTAAATAATTTATATTTTATATTTATATTTACATAAAATCTTTTTTTATTATTATTAGCTCTACTCAGAATCGTATTTCGAACATGATGGAAGTTTAATATAAATGAAATATTGATACAGTGAAACCTCTAAATACCGGAAACTATTTCAGTCGCTACAATTTTATCCACTTTTCACAGGATTCAGTTTGTAGTTGGATCCCAAGAAAATTTGGGCTATTTGGAAATTGGAAGTGTCCGCTATTTAGAGGTATCCAGTAGGAGATGTTTTACTGTATATTATTTATATTTATTGCATAATGTAGGTTCAACAATAACAATTTTAAATTCTTAGAATACCATAAATCATATTTTATGTAATCTATGACAACTGAATTGTGATAATTAAGTAAAAAAGTAAAAAGTAAATGCTATATTTCCCTAATTCTCGCAATCATTAAATCTACCAAAAATAATGCAATTAATTATTATTTTATGAAAAATATAGGGCATAAATCAATAAGACCTGACCTGAGGTTGGTTTAATACTTTAATGTCGTTGAAGTGGCACGTTTTTCACTATAAAGGTATTAATTGGTTTTTTATTGATCCACTAGTCACCTCTGTCTAGTCTACATATATTAGTCTCATGCGTCGTTTATCGATACACTGCAGACGTTCGGTATGAATTACATTTACTATAATACCTAAAATAATATACAAAATGCTAGCCTAACGTGCGTGCGAATATTATAGCCTCTCAATGTAAAAGAGCAATATTATTATAACGAGATAACGAATGTTTTGATTGCGGGTGGGAGAGATAAAAAATAAATTAAACAATCGTATACAATATAATCCATTATATGATATTATTATTAATAAAACGAAAGGGGCGGTCTGTCCGTGTTCGCCGTGGTGTGGGACGACGATACCAAAATCCTGTTGGTTCTGAGCTTCACTAAACTAAATTAATAAACAAAGTATAGACCAGTATCACAATATATACCTATAAAACGGGAGACATGCACGACGCGGGAGGTTTAATCGGATTATCGGTTGGCGATAAATTAAACGCTTATTTCAAAAAGTAAAATACAAATATTATGATATGTACCGTGTGTGTCCTCCTGGAAAACAGGGTACACTGCGCATAATTAAATAACCCGTACATTACTCAAGTACTCTATGTACATAGTTTTGAATTCTGTTTTCGGTAAACTAGACAGATCATCAATATCCCGCAGACGTAATTCACAAATTTGTTTAAGTATTTGAGTTGTAGAGAGTTTTCGAGGATACACGTGAACGCAATTTTTCATTTGCAATCGTTTATTTTTTAGCAAGTGGTTCTCTATACTGTGTGCAATATTACAATCAACGATACATTACATTACAAGAACAATATTATGTTATGTTATAATGTTTTTCGCAATAATTGCTTTAGGTCCATACGTCATATACCGTGTGTTCAATTTTAAAGGTAACAGGAAATATTTCGATCGTGTGACATTGAATTTGAATCGGGGTTTTTAAACTGCATATAGGACTTATAAATACATATTTTTTTAATAAATTCAAATTTTTAATTTTTTTTTTATCAGCGCATGCGCAGTAAAATAAAAATTTCTTAAATAGCAACCACTATTTTGGAGACCGGATTTCGATTTCTTTATTTTTTCTGAACAACTTTGATCTTTACAGTTTGTTGATATCTTCAAAATTTCCATGTTTATGACGGTCGGAAGTTTTAAAATAGTTAATTTGTAATTATTTCATTTTTCAACGGTCTATCTTAATTTATAGGTATTTATAGGTATTATTATAACAATTTATTTTTATTAAAACTACTAAATTATCTACTACTATTATTTTAATTTGTTTTTAATAGTATTATAATGAAAGTTATACTATTAACCTGTGTGAATAAGTTATTTTGATAGCATTCTAAAATTGATTGTGAATAGTCAAACGTTTTTCGTAAGTCACGCGTGACACATTATTTTCTGTACAATGGCAAACTATTCCGAAAAAACCGATATTGTATTAATTTTTGGAGAATGTCATCAAAATTCGCGTAACGCAGCGGCACTTTATGCTGAACGATATCCTGAGAGATATCATCCACCACACAATTATTTACGAATTAACTATTTTAAAACTTCCGACCGTCATAAACATGGCAATTTTGAAGATATCAACAAACTGTAAAGATCAAAGTTGTTCAGAAAAAATAAAGAAATCGAAATCCGGTCTCCAAAATAGTGGTTGCTATTTAAGAAATTTTTATTTTACTGCGCATGCGCTGATAAAAAAAAAATAAAAATTTGAATTTATTAAAAAAATATGTATTTATAAGTCCTATATGCAGTATAAAAACCCCGAATCAAATTCAAGGTCATACGATCGAAATATTTCCTGTTACCTTTAAAATTGAACACACGGTCTATATATATAATATATATAATATATATAATATATATATATATATGTATACACGGCTTAAAACCGCCTTTGCAGCTCCCTGTAAATATCGTTTGCTTTTAAAACGGCCCTGTATACCTGCTGTTATTTTATGCGTTTAACGTTATGTCCTGGCTTAGGTTATAAGCATTCGATTGTAATCTCGTGAATAATGTATACGCAATATAATATATATGTATACATATATATAAGGTACCTCCTATATAAGTGCGATATTATTTATAATCTGTCACACCTATGTGTCGTATATATAGTTTCCGATAAGAATTTTGCTCCATGCTACTGCACAAAATCGTGAACTGTGAAAAATGTTCGAAATAGAGCCGTCGTGTGTGCCATTTTGGATTCTCCCCTCCCCCGTCCCGTAAATACAAAGTACGCACTATACAATCTTGGAAAACGACCAAGACATTAAGGGTGAAATGGAAATAGGGTCACGGAGAAAATTACAATTTTGGTACCTACCAACCTCGCGGCGGCTTTTCGACGATAAGTGGAAATTTTAAGATCATCACTTTAATTATATAGGTAAGTCATTCTGTAATATTATACTCTTCTGGAGTATTCGTGATTAATACGATTATTTATACGATTTAAGCCATTAGGTAATTCAATACGATATAATATTATTCTTATTCGTTTTGTTTTCGATACTCAAAAAACATATCGTTAGATTATTATAGAACAGAAATAATTATTATTCTGACAGATTTATCAATATGACGTGTAGTGCACGGTGTAGAGGTTCTTATAAATTCGTTTATATTTTTACGAGTGTTGTTTCGCATGCGTACTGTTTACTAATATTATTATGCAATGTATAAACGATTTATTTTTCAATTAATAAGACATATTATTATAATATTGATGAACTTCAAATATGTTATTATATTTTAATCACCCATTAACAATACGAAAACTTTGCTACAAAATTACCCTACTACGAAAATATTACTCTTCGTTGCCACTCAAGGCTGCAGCTGCGTTTTCCCGTCTTAAAAGATTAAAAACTTAATTTAAGAATTTCGGTGAGTCGGCCTCTTTAAATATTAATAACAGTAATTCATATTTTACGATCAAAAACTGACTGGAGAATTGACGTTTTATATAATAATCTTGACAATACACTAATTTCTGTATATATAATTGTTGGTATAATGCCACAGTTTAGACACAACTGTCTATTCGATTTCTATAGATATTAATAATTATGAATCGTGATACACGCGTTACCTATGTTAAATATAAATTAATTTTCACTCAAATCATGTACCCATTACCTTTGACAGTCTTAACTCTTTTGTACAAGATAATAATATGAGTTCTAAAAACGAAAAATACACGGTTAAAATATTAAAATTTACAGTAAATTATATCACATTTGTTATATAATTATATTATAATACACAACAGTATAAATGCATAATACGCGGTCATGTAAAGTGTTATACCATTGTTATAATAATATTAATAATAATCTAATTGTTTTTCTTGACGTTCCTGTTTGTTCCAGTACCTACGAATACAAAACCAGGGAATGTGCATTATAATGACCTTGCGACGTATATTATATTTATATTATTTTATATTATAATATAATATATTTTTGCGTTCTACGACGAAGAATAATTATTGTAATTTTGGGAATTGTAAATCACATGCACTCTTCCACCGCTCGCATCAGAAATTTGTTTACTGACCTAAATCTAAAAGTTTGAATTAAATTTACCAACGCGTGATATTTACAAATAATTTCTGTTCTCGGTTTATAATTGTATACTTTTGCAATAATATATTTTTGGCGTACGTACCTTTCAGCGATGTACATTTGTGTACTTCAGTCGTCACCGTATTGTTTCGTGTGCATTTCGTACGATACAACAATATCGAGCATAATATATTATCTATATCTATAAAACATTATAATATAAATCATTTTTATTTTTTTTTTAGATATTTAGAGATTTTTAAAACAATTTAAACGCTATTATACTCTAATAGCATTTATGGACATTCGCTAAATAGTAAACAGCAGTGACTACTAAATCACAATAATTTATTATTACACTCTGTAGATTTATTTATTTGGAAACAATAACTCAATTTCCGCGTGGACCGAAGTGACGCGTATTTGTCGCTTTATTAACAAAACCTTGCACCAGACCTCTGCAGTCCATGTCCAGCACCTCCGACGATGACGTCAAAATCATAGGTATATAGTTTATAGGAGATAATTTTTTTTAAATATTTTTGGAGGAGACGGCTCGCTCACATAACAGAGTTTTATTCGTACAGCGTTTATATAAAACGTAATCTCAATAATAATTAATATTGATAAAAGCGCAGCGAAATCTCATGGTAACATAATAATATAATATGTTCACGATATTAGGTATAATATATAGCTGTATTATAAACGTATAGTGTAATTACGGACCTGAGGTTTATTATAAATTATAATACACCTTAATTACGTGATAGCGTTTGATTCAGTAAATTCTCTTAACCCTTTTACGTTACATTTTGGGTTTACATGTTAGTAATACGTGTGACTGGCAACCGTAACAAATCTGAGCCATAACCCATTTAACAGATTCCAAGACCAATTATTACACGTAATCATATTAGTTTTTTTCACATTTAAATGATATAGGTAGGTACCGCGCATTTATTACGTATGGATGTATGATTCAATATGTAGGTAATAGGTATAGGTACTTTTAAATTTTTAGTAGAATATTTTATGAACAATTTAATAATTCCATTGGCTATTACTACAAGACTTAGATATGACTTTTGTATTGACTTAAAATAATAGGGAACGCAAATTATGACTGTATAATAATATAAGTATACTATGTACTATAATATGCCTAGTACTTACCTATTATTATAAATGTACAATGTAGACGTTTAAAAAATAATTCAATTGAACTACTTTAAGTAAGACAAAATTGAGCGATTAAATTCATTATGATAATATATATTAATTTATTCACTATTCTGTGAAACGAATGTTTTTCATAAATTAAGTACAAGTCGCACGATCCACTATACTCTTTCGTTAACTTTTTCTATATTTTTCTTCGTACAATTCTAAGTTGTTTAATCAAATTCTGTACCTCGTTAGGACATTGTTGTAGAGAGACGTACAATTATATGTCGTGTGGTTTACACTACGGTGAAAAAATATCGATGATGCATAAGTTATATAATTGAGGCGTTGACATAGAAAAGGTACTAAGTCATAAATTCTAAATTTTACAGGAGAAGGAAAAAACTGGTTTTATGACCACAATGACTTACGACTAGTGCCACCTTGTGTTCAACGTAATTACTAATATTTAAAGAAATTTGAGTTAGTTCTTTTCCCTGGCCATTGGCATATGTATTTACTACTTTTTCAACAAAAAAACGAAAAATTGATTTTTTTTTTAATTAGTACCTTTTCCATGTCAACGCCTCAATTGCAGGTATAATATAAATACGAGTATCAATCACTTCAGGATATAGATTACGTCCGTCGGCATATTAGTTTTTATTCCCCAAAAATCAATGCCCACTGTCCATTGTAATATTAAGCAATCGTACGACCTCTTTGAGAACAGATACTTCAGCAGCCTCGGCACAAAACATCTCAAGAATGAAGAATTTGACAACAGTATGGTCTAAAGATCAGCAACTAGATCTGCGAGACTACGTATATTTAAAAAAATTGCAAAAATCATAGTTGGAATACATTTAAGAGTAAAGGAAAAATTTGGGGTGAGCGTGCTTGGCGGATCACCCTCTACATAATATGTATTATAAATTACATAAATGAGATGCCGTGGTGTAATATACGTAATAATAATATAATAATATGTGCGAACCAAAAACGTTACGGATTTGCCAGCGCTGTAAACACAATATACGAGCACGCCATCTTATTATATATATATATACATAGACGATGAAATCTAAACGGAAAATCTCTATCTAACCTGCATTCGCGAATGCCGAATTCTGGTTGTAGACCTGCAAGACTAAGTATATATTTAAAAAATTGCGAAAATCATAATTAATATATATTTGTGAATAAAGGAAAAAATTGGGGTGAGCGTGTTTGGCGAATCACCCTCTGCATATGTACTATAAATTATATAAATTGGACGCCGCCGTGGTGTAATATACGTAATAATAATATGTGCGAACGTTACGGCTCTACCCGCGCTGTAAACACAATATACGAGTACGCCATCCTATTATATATGTATATATATACACATAGACGATGAAATCTAAACGGAAAATCTCTATCTAACCCGAACTCGCGTATTCTCGATATACCGTAAAGTGTATATAATAAGTACGCCCCATACACAGACGCTCGTACTATATTATATATACGCATAACCCTCGCGAAAATTGCGTTGCTCGGCGGAGAACAAACGAAGTGTTTCTAGTGTGTAGGTTAGGCTTGTATATATATGCGTATGTGTGGGATATATATATATATAGGAGCGTGCGAGAGCGGTCATGTATGAGAGCACTTGTCAGACTAGATTTACAGGGCTCGCGTGTGGGTGTGTGTGGGGGGGGGGAGGGTTGGAGGTTGAAGAAGCGATGATGACGATGCTGCAGCGGCCGAATACATACACTGCAATGCATATAATATACCTATATACATGTATGTATATACATATAGTCTCTCGGCTCGGTCACGGGAAGTCCCCGTCTCAAACCCCTGACCACCCTCCCTGCACCATCACCACCACCTATCATCGCCCGTAACTCGGAACTCGCGTTAAGTCTATAATAACGCCAGTTACGCAACCCATTTGAACGTCGTCCCCGCTGCATTAACATTATTCAAATTCGACCCCGCTGAAATATATAGGTGCCAACTATATACGTATATCCGTATGATATACTGCAGCGACCGCCCGCGACTCTGTGCTTGTGTTATATAATATAATATATACGTATGATGTATAATATGGTGTGTATATATATGTGTGTGTGTGTGTGTGTTTGTGTGTGTGCGTGTGAAATAGAGATGAGACAGTTTTGGCACTGGCGGGGAGGGGGGGAGGACGAGAACTCGGTCGACGAGGGGCACTCAAAAAAGGTGCCGGAATGTCGTCGTGTTTTCTTTTGAAAAATATTACGTGTCGTGTTTCGTGTACGCGCATATTATAGTATTATAATATAGTACATGATACGATGCAGTTTATATTAGGTGTATATATACATATATATATTTATGTATGGTGTGTAATATGCGTACGACTTTGAGAATTCTCTTTGGCGAGTGTGTGTTTTTTATTTTTTTTTTTGTAATTACCTTGCGAGTTTGCGGACGGTCGACGGGTTTCGAGGGAAAAAATTATCATAATATGTACGATTTTCTCCCAAAATCTATGTACCTATAGTTTGAGCTTCGGGTTGGGTTTTCACGAGGAGGTTCCACGCGTTATAATCACAAACGTTCATAATATTGTTGTACATACAGGCACGCTTTATCTGTTTTGGCCCGAAAAGAGAAACTATCACTTTATCTGCACGAATACGAAATGAAAAAGGTAAATTCGCAGGCAAAAACGGTAGGTACCGCCCGCAAACGATTAAGATTAACGTAAAGCGCATCCGCTACATTATTGTAATGTAATAATATATAGGTACCTACCTATATTATTATTATTATTATATGTATAATGTAAATATAGCTGATAAAGCGTTTCAAGCGTGTTATATATATTTTTGAAAACCGACCATATGATATTGTCAATTTAATCGTACAAGGTATTACGTGACAATACAATTCGAGCGACCAATTAAAACTAATTACACACCGTCGTCCTGTATAATATTACATTATGACTTAGACGCATAGTTATTATAATACTGTTGTACTACTGCATGTAAGTATCAATCGCCACATCGCGTCGTACGTGGATTTTCAGACAAACCGTCCATTGTATAATATGGTCACATAGGTACTCAAGAGCGTGGTTCGTATAGGGTTTTAACATACCCCTCCCCCCACACCATTCAGTAAATTATATGAAATCGAAGTCACTTTACTCTCTCTTTAATGGAAAATTAGTAATTATTGATAAATTGTATACTGTGTAATAAAATATTTTATTAAATTTTCTTTTTATCATTCGAAAACTTTAGCAGCTAAGGCCATTCGTTTTTACATATTTTTAAACAAACTTTATAAATTATAACATTTTAATTTTCGTTATCGACCCCTTTTTAAGCACCATCCCCTTTTCAGAACTATAGATGAACAATAAACTCCCGCTCCCTCGCTCCCCCCATTAACCAAATTTACAGCAGTGCTTATACTATAATATATAAATGAGGTGTAAACGAACAACGATATATTAATATAATATATATACTATAGGTAGCTGGTGTGTACAAAATATATAAGTACTTATCCATTTTTCACACCAATTTTTCTAAATCAATTTCGTCAGCCACTTACGTTCTCATAAACTTATCAACGTGTACATATTATAATAAAATCAACATTCGATACTATATAATATATTCATATAATATCTTAATATGCGACATTGTGATTGCGGAAGACTTCTGCTCGCGATTCATGTGGACAGACGATGGATCTCTATACCGGTCAACCTGCAGCTTCTCATATACCTAATTAAAATCACAATACACATATAAATACAAACACATTAAATCAAAATGCCGATGAGAAAACCTCACTCAGGTTTAAAATCAATATTGCATAACAGTTTTCGTCTAAAAATGAGTGTATGTGCATTGTGTGCCTATATAGTACCTATAATATAGTGTATAGATTCTATACTATAGAATGTCATGTTGTGTTATACCTACCCACTGTTATTTGCAGCGGGGAAAAAACAAAACAATACATTATTATAAAATGTCGAGTGGGTATAGGTACCTACGATAGTTTTAGTTTCATTTCTGCAGTGACTCTCGACAACCCCGACAGACTTTGATTGAACACTGCAGTGAACAGTTCACTAGCCCTCGTATTTTATTGTTAAGCGGGTCGCGAGTATAATAATAATAATAATAATAATGTATGAAATACGCGACGCAGCAGTCTTTGCCGAGGAAATATGAAATTGAACAGACCGTAACGCCAGACGTATATTAAAATTATAATTTGTTCGTCACAGGGTACCTCGTTCATGCATTTTACACAATACAATATAATATTATATAATATTATTATAGCACGCCTATATTTATTTATTTATTACAAATATACGGGTTACCACTTTGGCACTTTAACATTTAAATAACAGTACAATACAAATGAATATAAGAGTAGGACATTCTAAATATATTATATATAAAATATTACAATGATAAAAGTACTAATGTTAAAACAATAAAACATTAAAACAAACCATCATGAAATGAGGGGTTCTAAATGGCGAGTGACATAATACGGCTCATTTTGTCAATAATTTGTGTCGATGCTAGGAATATACAGGAAGGTTTTTTGAAAACGAGTCGTATCTGAATTTATTATGGGTAGCAAAGATGTAGAATCAATTAATTGCTTGGTTATTAAATTAAAAATAGTGCTTATGTAGGTATTGTATAAGTATTTGTGAAAAAATAAACTCAAATATTATATTATACCGTGTATCCACAAATAACTGGGTATACAGAAAAAGATAAATTGTTGCGCATGCGCAAACTACAATAATTAAAAAATTGTAGGTCACAGGAATCTATGATCCAATAGTTAGTCCACATGTACTGCAAACAGAATTCAAATAATATATCTATGAGGTGTTGATTAATAAAAGTGATTATAAGTTATAGAGTGTACCCTGTTTTGCAGACATATGGTACCTATATTATATTTTATTTTTTTATTTATTTATGTAGGTACCTATATATTATCAACGCCTCAAGGGCATAAGTATAATACAGATTGGATAATGCATTAAGGGTACAAGGTAAAGGCTGTGGGTGAGTTGCGGCCCGGCGTGTCGTTTCCGGTGTTGGAGACCGGTGAATTGCGGCCCGATAATATTTTAGCTATAGGTGAGTTGCGGCCCGAAAAATTATCATTATCTATGTACCTATTGGCTAGTAACTACATTATGTACGATGTACCTGTCAGATGGCTATACATATAGTGATAAACGAATTGTTCGATACGTATGGCAAGTTATATAGCAGAAAATGACCAAATTGTGAAATTTACAGACTACATTTTTGAAAACTATATTTCTCCAGACGCTATGTTCTCCCCAAATATTTGGGCCCAATTTCCTGCTAGCTGCAACCATACTACTAACAGCTGTGAAAGTTTTCATTCAAAACTAAATATGTCGTACTACACTAGCCATCCTAACATTTATAACTTCGTTGATGTGTTACTAGAAGTTCAATCTGAAAAAAAACATAAGATTCAGAAGTAAAATTGTAAGAACAAAGAAAATGTGTGAAAAAGAAGCTTTCATTAGAGAGCAGATGACAAAACTCGAGCTAAAAGAAATAGATAATTTTGAATAGTTAAATCGTTAAGTTTTAAGTTTTTGCCAAAACAATAGAAATATAGAATATTATTATCATTATATATTATATTCTAGAAACGCAAAATATTATTAGTTAATTTTTTTTTTATTTATATTCTTGAAATGACAAATATTAATAATATACGACAATACTAGACAATACGTAATATTAATAAATTTATATTGTGATGTTTATATACATGTACTATGTATAGACTATAGTATATATTATATATGTAGTACACAGATTATTGTATGGCCGCAATTCGTACGTACCTCTCATAAACCCGGGCCGCAACTCGTACGCTATTTAGGGTTTGGGCCGCAACTCACAAACACCGAAGGTAAAAGAGAAAAAAAATAACCAAGATAACAAGAATAAGTTAAGATAAATTTAGATTAACTAATACAATTTTTGAACTATACACGGCAGTTAATCGTTTGAGGATTTTTTGAATAAAAAGTAGGAACTGCTTAATGATAATTATATGAATGTTTGAACAATAGTATACGTGTATTTTTTTTAATTTACTTTGAATACATTTTATATAATATAATTTGTATGATAATATAATAATAACATTTTTGTCTCTGCAAATTGTATTTTGCGGATTAATCGCAGAAATATTCACTTATCTGTGCGGTTGCCATGCCACCCTATTTCTAGCGACTAACGAGAGTTTACTGTATGATCCCGGGATAGACACAATATATCACAGTTGATCGTTTTTTTTTTCAATTCGTTACCAAGAGAACAAACAAATCGTGTATTTAAATACTCGAGAAAATAGGTAAAACACTTGTGGGTCCGATGCAGCGCCGAATTTAGGGGGGGTGCTGGGTACAACTGCTCCGGGGGCCAGTATTTTAGGGGCACCAAAATTTTGTGGTCAGAAATTTGTTTACTTGTGAATTTTCAAAATGCTATAATTTTAATTATTTTAATAACCTGCATGCAGTATTATATAATATAATTTAGTATAATAGTATAATATTATATTAGCATATATAATATTATGCTGTTTGAATTTTTTTTAATTAATATAAATTTGCATATCTTCATAAATTGTATTTTATTTATTCATGAAGTACCTACTTAAATATGTTAAAAAAAACAACTTATATGATGAATTTTAATTAAGGTTTAAGTGACATAAATTCAATGTATCTTTGCGAAGAGAGGATCAAACAATTACTGAGCTGCAATAGTTTTAAAAAAAGCACTCATTGTAAAACAAATATTCTTTTCTGTTCTCAATATCTAAAAGGTTAATGAGGATCTATCTCCCATATTTTCCGTGGGTAGGACCCTTAGGGGGGGGATTTTTCACCGGGGTTTAGGATGTGCCAATTTTTATTTTGCACTGGGGCGCAAAATGTCTAAATGCGGCACTGGTTCAATGGCGTCGTCGATCGTAAGATGTGTTGAAACTAAATAAGCTCTCCGAAAGTTAAATCCTCTGAAGCCAACTGCAGTAGGAGGTTTGAGATTGTTATGGATTGTTAGATTAGGGGCCCACACTCTTTTTCACATTTCTTGTGAGGTAAAATTTAGAAAAAAGCCGTTCTACGTGAAACTAGTCGCTTTTAATCAACAAGTAATGAACGTTCGATCCCCGGCTGATCACAATATTTTTGCACTACTTTTAAATTTATTTTTTTCTTGTTTATCGATTGACGTTATATTATATTAACACTGCTGTCACTTGGTATACCGTAGCAATTAAAACGGTGTCTATCTCTGGGAAGGTACCTACGGTATATCAATGACAGATTAATACCAAACAGGGGAATATGCGTGGAAGGATTTTGATGTCAACAATATTGGACAAGACACTTAATACCTACTTGGCTACGTATATAGAAATAAAATGTTAAGGGGATTACAAACGGACAGTTTTTAAGGAGCTCAAAATAGGGAATTTTCAAACTGTATGCATTTGGTTCTTGTAATTGTGTGAGTAGTAAGTGATCATTATAGTTTATAAGATAGGATATTGACATAGGATAAGTACATTTTGGTTGAAATAACTGTCCATTTGCAATCCCCTTAATATAATAATTTATATTTTAATTTGCCGATGACCTACAGCCAAGATCTGAATTTATAAAGATAACTTTCGAGTTAATGGTAAATAATAGAAAATAATAAACCGATCAATTACCCTACTCTTAACTACATGTACGTAGAATTCGTAAAAAATAAATACAAAGTTAGAAACTTTGGGTTTTAATTTTTAAATGTTTGAATATCTAAGTTTCTTTTTTATGAAAACAATTGCAAACAGTTATTATTACAGTATTACACAAGACAAATATTTTCATTTTGGTTATTATACTCCTTTCATATTTTGGGAGTTTATTATTTCGGGACCTAAGGTATATTATTTACTAAGATATAAATGTATTATCAATATAATATTTAAGTTACATGTAACTATTAGTATCAATAGCTTTCTGTTGTACCTATTTAGTGTTTACTAGAGGAATTTTTTTCTGGATTTGTTAGGTATATCAACTCAAACAACGAGTGTATAATTATATAATTATGCCTTATATATAATTTAAACAAAACAATCCTCACAGAGGATTTAGCTCGATGCCTGGCAGACGGCAGTGCATAGAACTTGTGCAAGCGATACACCCGTCGGGTTGCCGTCCGTTACCAATCTCATGCTACAGATTTTCGCTGAACTCTGGGCAAATCGCTTACTACTATTCCACATATTTGACAGGAGTACAAGATTGTCGTTATAGAGCAAACAACGAGAATGTTCATCGAAATTTATATCGATTATTAATATTCATTAACAATCAATAATCATTTTATAGCATATGAGTAGGTACTTTAAGATTTAACTAGAATATGTGACTAATTTAAAAACAATTTTTTTGAAAATCATTAACGTTTACAGATACTTAGTCGTTTTAAATTACACAAAAAACAATACATTTTCAAGACGTCTTGGAGGAAATAAATAGCTCGGATTTTTAACTGCTGCAACTGAAATTTACAACATCGTTTCGTGGCTCCAAGTCTACTAGTTATTATAAAAAAAAAAAACTGTATTCGAAAGTGTTGAATAAAGAAAAACGAATGATATTAGTATTATGTGTATCGATTTAATATAATGCTGGTTGAAGTTTAATTTATGTCGTAATTGATATTATACTGTGCTGTCTATACATGTTACTATAGTATAATAATAATAATAATAATATAATATATTGTTTATTGTTGACGAATGACAACGAATATATACATACTGTGCAAATGTTTGATCGAATAGAATTAGTTTATTTAAATCATACAGTATTATTATTTTACATAGTGAATTATTTGAATTGTGTCCAATAAGTTTTTAACTTTATATTTAAGTTCGTTTTGTATATATTATTAGGTATAGTGTTTATAGTAAATTAATGTAATGTTTTCAATTAATGGAATTCCTCGACATTAAATAGCCAACACATAATACATACCTAAGTTGCGTGAAGTGATATGCTGTCAAACAATTAAAAAGTGGCTTCAGATCGTAAGTTATGCAATCCTGTAGTTGTAGTTATAGATCCTATTTTACTTGCGTTAATATTATGTATATATACTACTCAACATAGTTAATATTAGTTGTAGAATGATAGGTGGACTTAGGAAGTATTCGATTGAACTCTTTCAAAACCCAATTTTCGTAAAAATAATTTATCAGTAAACCGCACCAGTCTCGATTGTATATATTTATACCTAAATTAAGTATTATCAGTCTCTACCGGTCTCTAGGGATCATTATATGCTAAAAATTTGTACTAAATTCCTCAAAATATTTTGGCTCGTTTTGAGCCAGCTGAAATTTTTAAGTTTTGTAATTTTTTTTCTTTATGTCAATAATATTTTTTTTAGTTGGGTCAAAAAGCTTTGAAATATATTGCAAGGCTCCTCATACGATATATATATATATATATCAATACCGATGATTATAATTATCAGTCTGTGATGTGTAAAAAAATATAATAAATATGTATACATTGTCATAATGTCATAACAATAATAACTAATTAAAACTATTCTATTATAATACAATATTAAATAAAACTATATTACATAGCAGATTTAAAATACCTAGGTAAATACAATTTACATAATACAGTAGGTATAAATATATCATATAGTGAATTATTTACCTATAGCTCCAATTTTACCGAATATTTAACCTTTTTAAAATGTCATTGTGTGTTTAAAATATAATATATAGCCCAGGTAGCCTGTAGGCATTCAAAATAATTAATTCTAATTTTCACATATTTAACGTATTTCAATATAACAAAATAACAGTTATACTACTAACTAAATTAATCTATAATTTTAGCACCCACGAATTTTTATTTACCCTGAGACTAACGAGGGCCCTGGTTACAATGTACATCTACGTAGGTACCTACATAGTATTAGTTATTATTATTGAGTGTTGGCTACTAACATAATCTAAAACGTTTACCAACATTTTATTCTTATGTTACATTATAATAAATAACTATGCCGGCCAAATAATATCTCTGTTATTAATTGTATTTTAATTGATATGAGAAACCAAAATATTTTCACTGTTTATTTATTATTTATATTTATATTGTTTCAATTGTGTTCAAAAAACTCTTAAATTATATTGGTTCATCAGTTTTCACTTCCAAGAAATATATTTTAATTTGTAATTTCTTAGTATTCCAAAATTCTTTTTAACTCTCTTTATTATCTTTTAGTTTGTGAAGGATAAATTTTTCATTTTATTTTCAATATAAAACCATTACATAGTTTTAAATTCATAGACCCACAAATAAAAAATAAACGCAGTTTTCAATGAGCAAAGGCTTTTTTTTTATCAGAACACGGATCCGAAATAGTTTTATGTACTTCAATGATTCTGGATTCATAACAGCAATATCGAAAAGTTTTTGGGTCGGCGTGATAGTAAGAAATTGGATCTTGGACAGCTCAGCCAAAGTAAGCTACTAACTAGGTACCCTAAACCAAGTAAGATAATAAAATTATATATATATATCTTATAAATATAAAAATATATATGTATATACACACGAGACACACCTGTATAATAAACTTTTATAAACTAGTATTTTTAGTATTTATTGTAGTAGTAGACAGGGACTCATTTAGGGTGGAGTTGGAGGGGGACAATAGAGATCATAGAATTCTTGGATGCTAAAATGTTGTGGTTGAAATTTGTTAAATTTTTGATTAATATAATTTTAAAAAAAATTAATAATTTTAATTATATTTAAAATCCTATTAAATAATAATAATATACCTATTATGCTGTTTGAAATTCAAACAACTAATTTTATACCTATCAACGATCGAGAATTGTTAATACATTTAATAATATTTCCTTTTCCAAAATGTATTGTGTTTCAATATGCATAATTAATTTAAAAAATGCTCTTAACTTTGTAGTATAAACCAGTGGCGTTATTTTAGGTTATTGAAAGGTATGCTAACAATTAGGCAGACCAATATAATAATATAATATTGTACCTACTATAGAGTTATTTATAAAGAATGTATTTTATCGCTACGCTTGATAAATAATAATTATAATCTTTATTTTTCCATCTAATAATATAATACAGACATACAGTATGCATATTGTATTCCTACCTAATAATACTAAGTTATAGTACTTAAACTATTTAAATTTAAATTTAAATATTTATAGACATTATTGGGCCTAAAACCATGGCATATAAAATAAATCCTAAAACCCTTAGTCCCACATAAAATATTTTTTTTTTTTTTTTTTATTTAAAAAGAGCCCTCGGCAGCATAGGCCATTGGGCTTACATAATATTTATAAAATATTTAATGTAACCCAGACATTTTTATATTTAATTTAAATAATCCATGGATCACAATATCGTATGGCCATGATAGTAGCCGATACTTTTAAGACCAATTTAAAAAAAAAAATATTTTCTTTCCGGCACAGAAAAATTATGTAGTCTTGATAGGTAAATCTTTACCTCACAACATCTCAAATAATGAAGCCTCTCTATAAACCTCAAAATATTTAATTATTATTATAAAAAATGTAAAACCGTACATTATATTATTATTAATAAAAACGTGATAAAATAATACTTAACGTCATGTTTAATATAAATAAAAAGTGAATAATAAATAGTAATAAAATGAATAAGGTAATTTAAATTAATAAAAAATAAATTAAAATAGGTAGGTACCTACATAACTTTATCAACAATAATTATCTAAACAATGATTATTTTAACGGGAAGAGTAGAGTAGAGAGAGTAGAGTAGAGTAGAGTAGAGCTCATGAAATTAATAAACAATATTTAAAAAAAATATATATACTTTATTTTAAACCTGTAGATTTTTTTTCTTTGCTCAAAATCTAAAAAGTTCATGAGAATTTATCACCCATATTCCCAGTAGACCCCCTTAGCTGTAGGAGACGCTAATTTATTTTTTACACCAGGCTGTAAAATGTCAAGATGGCGTAGCTGGTAATATAATATAATAATGTTTTAGTAGGTACTATTATTATAGATTTACACTTTTTTGATAAGCTAACGCATAGAGCGCCACCTGTATTATAGTGACGGATAATAATTCAGTGATGAGATTTTCTGTGATTTAGTTGTAGATGAAAATTGTTTGCTGCTCATCGTCTTCGTATTATTCGTATCACGTAAAATTATTATAATATTATTTTATTTTATAGTATCGTTTATTTCTCATTTATTCCGTACCATTTCCAATTTGAGGCTAGATATTTCCCAGAAAAGCATTAGTTCCCCTTTAAATATTTGACATTCGACATTTCTCATTCTTCTTCTTCTTTTTCTTCTTTTTCTTCTTCTTCATCTGATCGGTCCACTGAGTGTCATTGCTGCCATCACAAAACCTCACAATTTCGCTCTATCATTTGCGTCATCAAAAGTTAACTCTTCTTTTATGTTTTTGATATTTTGAGCTATAACATCCACCCATCGGGTCCTTGGTCTTTCTAATGGACATTTGTGTTTATTTTTTTAACTGAAACTTCTTTTATACTTGTCTATCCGCTCTTCAGACATCACCGAAGACCGAACCATTCTATGTTTGCTTTCTATGTAGGTACGATATAATATTTGGTCTGTTATATAACTCCTGTAATTCTTGATTTTTTCTTCTTTCAAAAGTTTGCAATTCTGCGTCGAATTTTGGATTGTATATATTTCTCAGTACCTTCCTTTCAAAGGTCATTAGCCGTTTGCTGTCTCATTTGGTCAGTTACCATGTTTCACTCGCGTATATGATTATTGGATGTAGATAGACTTAATGTATGTACGGTTTGTTTACGACGTGTACGTCGCTTAAGTACGTGTGGTTCGCTGACGACTTACGGTGCACTGCAGCCGACGACGTGTGGTTCGCTGACGACATGCAGATCGCTGACGACGTGCCGTTGCGCTGAAGACGTTCGGTTCGCTGACGACGTATGGTGCCTTGACGACTTGTAGTTCGCTGACAACGTATGGTGCGCTAACGAAGTGTAGTTCTCTGTCGACGTGCCGTTCGCATGATAGTTCGTACATTTTCCATAAATTCCATGACATTTCCCTTAACTCGCTTACAATGTGGATTGTGCCTGCCGGGGACACATCAATAAAAAAAACGCTCCATGTGTTTAACCAATATTATGTTTTTGTTTTTTAACTCACCAAAGGTGGTGAGGAAACTTACACAGCCTAATTATCATGAGTCATGTGGTACTAATAGCTGCCATAAATAATTTCAGAGATTTATTACACATAAAAGTAACCTTAGCTTAAAATAATTTGAATTTAGAGATAATATGAGCCAGGAGGAAATTTCACAATTTTCTAACTGAATACACGAAGTAATAGACAAAGAAAATAGATAATAATTCAGTGACTATAGAATTTTGGTTATTTAGTTGTAGATAGAGATGAAAATTGTTCTCAGCGCATCTTATCCGTATTATTCGTATCACGTAAAATGATTATTATACTTTATTTCTTATTTATTCCATAATTTTACTATTTGAGGCTAGATATTTCTAATAAGGTGGGTGCCTGCTCTTTATAATAAACAGATTATCCGTTTTTATAATTAAAATCGAATAATTATTTGTTTCCATAACACGCATATATGTATGTAGTATATTAAACAATAACATTAGTGATGTACGACGACGAAGATATAGGAATGTAGAATACACACAATTGTTAAGTGGATGGTAAATATAATATGTTATTAATATACACAGTTGTTTAAACGGATATAATAATATTACATACAATGTTCTACTAGAGGAACGGGTAATTTTGGTTTGGTTATAATATTTTCCTATTGAGCCCAATTGGTTACCTATTAACTGACCAATACTCTATTAACACTTTCACACTAGCTTATAATCCTGGTCTTATGGAATGAACGTAGCAATACTTACATCCAGTGGCGGATTCGATGAGGTAGTGCGACGTGTGGATACTTTTCTTGAATTTTTTTTTTTTTTATTGATATTTTACTACCTACGTTCTTAATATTTTTATTATTCTATTTTGAGGTTTAAAGACCCCTTCCCTCTCCGAAATGAGTTTCCAAGAACCTATGATGATAATAGATCACTTTCCCTGAAATAAAAGTTGTCTTTAAAACTCATAGCTGCTATACACTAGTATGTGTGGTATGGGATGGAGAGAATACGTGGCTACTCAGCACCTTAAAGAATCAGATGGTATTATTAAAAACTGTCGATAAAAAAAAAGCTTTTCAAAATGTTTCATATTTTGTGCAACAACTGCGTAGGTATTTTGCATTTGGCCACACTCCCAAGTTCTGGTATATACATATAATATGGACCTGTACATACTATGTTAGTCTTTTTACACTTGTAAACACGAATATTATGTCCACGGATATTATATTATGTCTTAAAATACCCATACGACAAAACATAAGATCGAATAATATTAATACTTACCTATAAGAACGGGTGATTACTAATTACCATTGTAACTATAATTATAGCATTATATTATAAGTACCTACCTATATGGCTATATCTATGTGTCTCGAGTATTCGAGTATTCGTTAGTTTGTACAAACATTTTCGTGTGCATATCTGCAGTATAAATTATCGTCACCGTTAATACGCCGTCGGTGATGTAATGTGATTTGGAGACAATACATTTTTTCTGTAACCAAACACTTTTTTTAATGAAAATTGTTTTTATTTTATTACAAAAATTATCATGATCAGTAATCACAATGTTGTGTTTATTAATCACATGGTACTCGTCTGATGCAATAATAAATAGGATACATCATTTAATATGACGTACCTAGTGTGTTTTATAATTAACAGTGTACGTTATAGTTCACCGTAAACAATTTAGCAATACTTTTCTATAATATATTATACTCAAGTAGTATCAAGTTATCATATTATATAATATAATACAATAAAATATAATAACAATACACCGTTTAAACGGCAGCATTACGTGCGATTGTCCCGTGGACAAATATTAAAAACAAAAGCGTATTTAAATATACATTCTCCTAAGCGTAGTTTACTATATCGTATTCTATAGATATAGTCATATAGACTATACCGATGGCTAAAAAGCCAAAAGTTGTATGTCCCAAACACTAAATTTTTCAGGAGAGCAGTTTTAAGATTTTAAATTATTCTACACCAAATAATTTGTGTTGTAGATTTTTGTTTTTCGGTGTTGCGACTGATTTATTTGTAAAATATTCTGTAGATTACATTAAATTATTACTTTTGGGTCTTAACATTTTTTTTAAACGTAATTATAATGTTTCTTTTAAATTTAAATGGGACTTGTTATGAATGGCAATTATAATATATTTTTACCGTGGACATAATATAAAGTTTTGATGGACATATTAAAAGTCGTTAATGTAATTTAAACTCTGATTAATTAATTATATAGATAGTGAAAATGTACGTAAGACTAATTTTTTTGATATAAAAAATTCAATTTGTTTATATAATTGCAGTAAAAAAAGTAAAAAATATTGGATTTTTTTATTGAATGTGAAAAATAATAAACTAGCATTTTTCGTCAAATTTTTAGTCAAATTAAACCCGTGTTTAATGATATTTTATGCTAATTGAAGATATCATATTGTTTAGTGTAATTTAAAATTAAAAATGTTTATTATTTAAAACAATAGGTACGTCAGGAAATATTCATTTTTTATCAATAGATAAAGTCAAATTTTTAGTAAAATTAAACCCGTGTTTAATGATATTTTATGCTAATTGAAGATATCATATTGTTTAGTGTAATTTAAAATTAAAAATGTTTATTATTTAAAACAATAGGTACGTCAGGAAATATTCATTTTTTATCAATAGATAAATAAATTTAATATTATCTAAAACATTAGGGAGATGGTAAACTGCGGCAAAATTAACCTTTTTCTAAAAGTTGATATGTAAACTGCGGCAAAAAAAAATTTTACATTATACAAACTGCGACAAAACCGATAAGATACATTATACAAACTGCGGCAATTTGTTTTATATAAGGTATAACCTTCTATATGTACTACCTTTATAAATATCGATACGATAACCTAAATATTATACGTTTATCGTTTAATTAGGTATAATACGTATTATGACAGCTATAATTCGTATTTTATCCGTGGCTTAACTTCATGATCGATAACGTTTGTAGTTTGTACCCTATCTTGTAACATGAACATTACCTATAATATTATACTCAATAGAACTTCTAGACACTCATAGAGTATTAGGAGAAAAATAAAGGAAAAACCATTTTAAATTTGAAAATATTATTATTATTAAAAATTATTTTAAGAGATCGTAATGTACGTATAATCAAAAACCAATTATTATTACTAAAAATTATTAAGATCGTATAGTGATCGTAAAATCAAAAAAAAACATTTTTTTTAAATAAAATAATAATACAATAGGTAGGTACCTAATTAACATTTTGTCGTTTATTCTTAAAACATACTTTTTTCAAAAATTCATATCTTGAAATTCGTCCATCTTCTTTCATTTGCCTCTGTTCGTTAATAAATTTGTATTTTTGCGTTGTCGCTTTATTTCTTTTTTGTATTACCCCTTTTTCTGCACTTTTAATTTTTATATATGTGTCAACTTGAATATCTTGTAGAGCATCTATAAATTTATATAGTGATGGATGATGGTGATAAAAATATGCGTTAAATTTTGAATGGAAAGATTCACATACATTATTTGTTATAACTTCTGATTTCTGAAGCCCACAAAGAAGGAGGGAATATGTCTTGTATATAAGTTTCTGTTAAATAATCGCAAAATTGTACTATTTGATTATTAGATGGCATATCTGCAATTAAATCAAAAACAAACGAATCTTCGACTTCATGAGGTTCAAGGAACGGAAGACATTCTGACTAAACATTGTTGTAAATTCCATCACGTTGAATAAATATTAAACTTTTAACTCTACTAACATTTAGCACTTGTAAGTAGATACTAACTAGTATTATCAAAAGTGAAGGAACCGATATTACCGATATGCTTCGTTAAAACTTAAAAATACATTTGGATTTACCTTACCAATATCTGCGCAAGACGCAACATCACATACCTAATTAATTAAATGATATACGTAATACGTATATATGATTTAGGTACTATAATATAGTATAGGTATATAGAAGGTATATAAAACAAATTGCCGCAGTTTGTATAATGTATCCTATCAGTTTTGTCACAGTTTGTATAATGTAAAATTTTTTTTTGCCGCAGTTTACATATCAACTTTTAGAAAAAGGTTAATTTTGCCGCAGTTTACATACAGCCAAACATTACAAGTCCAAAATTTAATGAATTGTTTTTGACACAAGTAACAAGTCCGGACTTGTTATATTTGTCCATTTAATATTTAGATTATGTTAAAATATTTATCTATGTCTCATTAAATTAGGACTTGTTATATGTGTGCACTGAAAAAACCTATATTTCACTAAAAACACAAAAATTAAAGTATAAATAAAACATGTTTTAATTATGATATTGACTTGTAATGTTTTACCGAATCAAAAAGAACGACCCAGATAAACCCTATGGACTAATAAAACGATTTTGAGAAAAATTGGACATACACCTTTTGGCCTCTTAGCCATCGATACTTAATCGTTTTAAGTGTATTTTAATCCCACGGACCTAACCTTATAGCTTTATCGTCCGTGTCCCAATTTTATTATAAACATTTATACAATATAATATTATACGTATGTAATAATAGTTTCGTACAAAATACTCCTTGGTTGGGCTGTAATACGGATTCGATTTCGTAAAGCCATCGTATAATATAATAATTAATATTATATTATTATAGTAAGTTATTGATGTGAACAAATTTTGAGCTATGTATCGAACTTTATTTCTTTTAATCGGTTTTTTTTTTATTCGATTTATCACTATTTTTTCACGATTTAACAATTTCCTTTAATTTTAAAAAAATTCAATTTTTATTAGTTTTTTTTTTAAATTTTCACGATTTGCGGACTGTGGAGTAAAATTGCAATAATATTATATTGTGGTTCAATATAACTCCTCTCCTCTAAACATTGAATTTTAACTAATAAAAAAAATCAACTATTATATTTTATAGAATATTAATTAACCGTCATAATTGTTTTTTTATTTTTAAGGAATCTTCTTCCGATTAAAAAACAAAAAATTGATTCTTATTATTATATAGTGAATATCCAGTTAAACTAACCACCCTGTATAGTATATGATATATTTTATAAAGTAGGTACAATATATTTACAGTTTATGCTTTGATGTGGCCACATATGTATTATTTCAATTTTCTCTGCAGTGCGGATTTCTCCGAGTGGTAGAAAAAAATATCATCGAACGGCTTTTGAAAAATACACTCACTGCAACTGCAATTGCACCCGGAGCCAAATGTTTAGCTAGGCCGAAACTAGAATTACTTGTTCAAACGCTCGACGATGGTTTATCACAATGTAATATAATAATATTATTGTTTTTATATTATAAATTTATGACCAACCGCAGTGGCAAAACCGTTGTTTGGCTACACGCTTTGGTCGTCGATTTGATAATAAGAATTAATAATTTATTGCATAATAATAATAATATAATATATTAATCAACGATAATGACAATAATATGATAATTCGTATTTCAGTCACAAAAATTGGTTCAGAAATCTATAAATCACAAGCCCTGCGAAAGCGGAGTGCCTGAGAGATCGTCAAACCAGGGTGCAAAAACTAGGTATGGCCACATTTTTTCAAAAATGTAGTAAATATAGAAATATTCAAATAAAAAATCTCTATCGATCGGTGCAAAAACTGAATACGTCCAATAAATAGTGATGAAATAAAATAATAAAAACTGATTTTTAAATTTTTTATTGATCATTAAAAAAAATACATGGAAATCTAGGTCATTAGTACAATGGTTTTGTTTTAGGTTATGTGTTATTTACATTATTATTTTTTTTTTTTAATTAAATCATACAATTCTGATTTTTTAAGAATAAAATTAAGTTGTTCGTGTCCTGTGGGTTTGGTCCAAGTGCTTGGCAGATTTGTTCGGATATGTGGAATTGATTGCGGTATTGGTTGTACTTGTATAGCATTCGGTCATTCGGTGATAATGTGTTAGGCCGTTAGAAGGACGCTGCTGTGTCGCATAATGGAGGTTCGTCATTACTCATCAAGAAGCTGTGCGTTAGGTGAGTGTGTCCTATTCGAAGTCGGTTGATTATGGTTTCTTCTCTTCTATTGAGTTGGGGTTTTTCCATAGGTCGATGTAGTTTTTAATTTTGTTGAGTTTAGTGTTGAGCTTTCGCCAGCGGGAGTGGCATTTATTATTTATGTAAGCTGCAAACACAAAATCTATAGTACTTAGCGACTCGCTAAGCAACCTAATAGCAATCACAAATACACGTAACCCGCCCGATATCACAAAGCTCATCCAAGAAGAAACTTTCAAGGCCGGAAAAAAAGTGAAACAAATTCAATTTGTATGGATCCCTGGGTTTATTGGCATACCGGGAAACGAAATAGCTGATCAAGAAGCACACAACGCTATCGTCTCAACGCATCAACCGAAACTATAAATTCCATCACATTCGCTGACGAGAAAATCAAAAATAACGCTCAAACAAATAATTTTTAATTTCTGTTGTATGCATGTCCGGACCATATGGAACCATAATATGGAACGAGTTTAATCGATGTATCTTATTCTAACAAAAAGCTTAATAACATCAAGTTTTTAATTTTTGTTCATTTATCAATTTTTAGATAGTTTTCTGAACAATTTTGAAAATTGGATCTCGGTTTTGCACCGGAGCGTTCATTTGCTCGCGTTAAGGCGGGTTTCCACTATACACGTTCACGTACCTAAGTCCTTTCCTGCGATTGGTTGCGGTACTACGTTAGGTTATTAACTACATTTAATAATATACAATACATTAATTGAATTTCAGTTTTTTATAAGTAAAAACTGCAAGTGTTCAGAATAATTCTTTGAAATAATAATTGCATGTATTTTTACCAATATTGTTATTTTACATTGTTAACGAAGCCTGGATGTTTAGACTTTAAATCACTACATCGTATTTGTTTATCGACTATCATTATTTCTTAAATTGTATTCAATGTTATTTTCGTTGACAAGAAAAATTCGGTATAATTATAGTAGTGATAACCATTTTCAGCGAAAAAATATTACCTTTTCTTGGAAACCGACACCACGCTGATATCGAAATAATACTTTGGTAGTTTCAAGTTTGGTATTTCCTAACATGATGTCGTAATTCGAGCAACTCACAGACACCATAATTTATATTATTGTTAAATTTGTGTAAAACATGTAACAGCCTCTATGTCGAACAGGAATTAACGGTTAATGTTGAAGCTTATGAAGTTATAGGAGAATTTAAAAGTTTTGTGCCATTTCAAAGGCGATTTTTATTATAAAATATAAGTTAATACAATAAATTTGTATCATAAAGAAATTATATTAGTTTTGTTTCAGTCTATTTAGTAAGAAATACAAAATAATTATTTATAAATTAATATACTATAAGATTAAACAATAAATTATCATAAGTAATACCTATACTTACAATGTAAGTCTTAAATATTACATATAGTAATATTATATATTATATTTATCAGCCAATAGCCATAAAGATATTATATTTTACAATAGATTATAGTATTAGTTAGTGAACAAGGGTCGAATACTCAAAATATATTATTAACTTTAGTGTATTTTATAGACCGTCCTATGGAAGAAAATGATGAGCTAAAAAAAATCATACTGAGGGTAAATTTGTCTATAAGCTCAGCTCTGTATTATAAAAAAGAAACTAGAAAAAAAGGCCGGGCACACTCAAATGTAAGACTCTGGGTCATCCTATGACCACGATACCGTGTTGTTGGTCATACAGCTGAAATTTGTTCGTGTACACGGCACACTTGCATAGTGGAAACCGGCCTTTAAGAATAAATTTCAAACTGAGCACAATGTATTAATGTCATATAATAATATTTCCTTACTCTGCTCATCCCACGTCGTAATGTCTCATGCGTGGACATCTGTAGCGTCTCCGTCGCGGTTTTTCACTTTTGATTCTTGCCAATACCTCGGTGTTTAATGACAACAACAACAACAACAACAAAAATAATAATAATAATAACAATATTTTAATTATAATGTATATTGTATGGCACGACAAACACACAAACGGCCGTGCTTTCGGAGAGACGGAGATTAATGTGCCAAGTGAAAAGTTGTTACATATTATTATTATTATTTTCTCACACGAGTGACGCGTCACTATACATGTACGTAGGTATAATATGCGTACTCGTAATATTTATTTATGATCTTAAAAAAGGATTCGTGTTATGGTGCTCGCATAATATTATCATATAAACTTTGCGACGACGGAGAACTAGACTTCCCCCGCCAGTTCGTCGAGCGAAAATAATAATAATAATAATAATATTATAATATGGCGGCAGTAACGCCGCGAGCAAACAGTAATTTAAAATATATTAATATTTAATATAGACGACAGTTGGTATTATATTTATTTTATTATCAGACCGAGGTAATAGGTGCTAGCAAAAAGTCAACAAATAAAAATGTCCAAGGTAAAAATTTGTCCAAAAACAGAAATGTCCGATGGAAAAAAACCGACAGATAAATATTAGCTATTAGCTCGTTTATTTGTATCATTATTGCATAACCGTAATCATATTTTTTTATTTGTAATATTTAATGTTTTATGTTCACCAAACAATAATTTAATACATTTAGATATTATTTTTTGTTAGTATTTTACACTCAATTTAGTAAATTTATTCAAGTTAATACTTTTTTTAAATGTATATATTTCTATCAAACTAATAATATCATTAGTTCAATATTGTAGTATCATAAAATGATATAATTATATAATTTACGACAGTCGAAAGTTGTCGAGTCTGTCGTGTGTATTTCATGTATTTATAAATATAATCGTCCGAAATAAATATATAATATTACAATTTTTAGTTTCTGCAGTTACCTGCAACTGCACTTATCTCAGGTATTAAGTATATCCTCTGAAGTCAACGAAGAATTTTTAAACGGGGTTTTTCAAATTGTGTGGCACAATTGGTGGATATAATGCACGCATTGCACAAAAACTTTACAATATAACCCTCATCGTTTTTGTTACCTAAATCCTAGATCATGTGACAAATTTTTTTTTTATACTTTTTAGTATGGATTATGTATATAAATTATAAACCGAATAAATCAACAACAATTGGTGTCGCAGATTGATTTGATGCGAGTTAATATATTATTATACCTATATATATATTATTATTATCACTTATATAGTATCGTGTTGCAGCTGGAGTAAAAATCGACTTAACGAAAACCGTTTTTTGGTCTCTTTGTGGTTATGAAGGATAGGTAGGCTATGTATAAGGTATAAATCTGTCAAATCTGGGAAGCCCTTAGCATTTAGAGTTTAGAGGATATTTCCAGGGTATTTATGTATATTTTTCATTTATTATTTAATCTATAAAAAAAAAAGGTTTAGATTATTTATTACATACCTATTAGTTATCAGTAATAGTCTCTATAACAATACCTACAATATGTTATATGTGTTATGTTCTTTAATATTTTATTGTTTATCAATTTTTATAATGGCTAGTATGTAATTTTTATTTATGGGACTTTGATTATATAGGGGCATACATTATTGTGGGTAGCTCTTTTTTCATTCATAGATCTAAAACTTTATTTGGACTGAATCTGTTAAGTTTCCTGAACAGTTTTCAAAAGTTGTTGTTGGATTGTGCAGGGTGAGTGATGGGAGAAAAAAGCGGGTTTGTATAGCCAATTTATATTTATATGGTGACGACAACAGTAAACTAGACAATACTTCGAACACTTCCAAGTATCCGAAACTACCAAAAATTGAAATATATTTCTTTTTTTAAACATTTGTTTTTTAATAATTTTATGTTAACAGCTAAAATCGAAAGGACCGAAATAAACGAAGGTTTGATTTTACTTTTCAGTCCTCTTTGTCTTTTGTGACAATATTATGATGTACTTATATATTATATTAAATGTTGTACCTATAAATTTCGTTTATATAGACCTTCAGCCATCTTAATCAGTCAATATTGTTAAAGCTTAAAAAAAAACTTATTCTAAAACTATAACTATTTCTAAAACGAACAGCTGAGTCATCGGGATATCGGTAGAGAGATTTATCGGAGGGCATATTTTATTATAATATTTTAATATTTAGGTACACATATACTACCTCTTAAATTCAATTATACGTATTTGTACTCGACATATTATTAAATATAATATGTATACTGGACACGCTTTAGATCCCGGCAACCTGATGATTGTTATGTACTATTATCATCAACATAAATATAATCATCATCATTATTATCAGTATCGTCATTAAATACTATGAAGTTATTACTGGTGCGCTGCGATCGGCGGTAATAATATATATAGATTCACTGACCGACGACACGGACTTTTCACCCGCGTGCGGATTATTATGGTTGAAGTTTTAATGAAAAATAATAAGTGGATAAGTGGATTTTATACGATTAGTCACTATAGACGCGTAATATATATCGTAGGTCATATTTTTATTACATCGGAAACGAAACTTACAAATTATTATATTACTATATCGGTATGTATCTTGTGTTAGGTTAGGCATAGGTACGGAGTGATAATATTATGACCATCTGCATTCTACACTAATCCATTTTTTTTTTAAAAGATATAATGTACCTATAGGTTACATATTATATGTAAATATGTTTAATGTTTATATGGAATTTTAACTGTTCCAGATATTAAGTACATTTACTAAAAAATTTAATTTTATATTATAATGGTTTTTAATTTTTTTTAAAGACCGCATACATATTTTATATTTAATGACCAGTAAAAAAATGTTTTCCTAAAAGTTGGAGATTATATACATATATCAATTTTCGAATAAATTAATTTTGGTTAGTTAGAAGCATTTAAAGTTTATGTGAACAGAGCAAAATAACATAAACACAAAACTTTTGGTTCTCTATTCCGATTGTCTAAACTTTAATTAATAATCATTAAAACCATTTTTATTCGGCATTAAAATATTTAGATATCTACCTACCTCATCATATAGGTATATCATATAATATAATACATCAATATTATAGTTATTTTTTTTTATGTTACGTTTAAATACTTCAATTAATGTATAATGTATATTTTAAACATATGTGCGATGTGTAAAAAAAAATGTTCGAACACAGAAAAAATGGACTTTAACATTTTATAAGTGTAGTCGTGTAGATACCCTCAGTTAAATAGATCACACTGTAAGACTGCTGTAACGCATTATATACCTATACAGTTTAATGCGGCTTTTGTACACTGCTGCAGTATATCAGGGGCGACCAAACTGTTCCGTCGACCGAGAGTATAATATTTTCCTTAACGATCGACTTAAACATTAAGAATGATAAAAATGATAGCTTTTATTGTCCTGTATTAACGTAATACATATAATACGTAAAATATAATATAATTATATTAATAGTACATAGTATATAATTAATTTAAAATGCACTAATTATAAATTATAATGGTATACTACTATAGGTATATTGAGAAAAAGTTCGTGTGTATAGATATATAGATAGTAAATAGTATCAATTTTTGAATAATTTCAAAATAATTATTATACAGCAGCTTTATGTTCAAGTAAGAACTTACACACTTTCCAGACCGTTTCTCTTCTAGACAAAAAAATATAAAAACATTTTCAATAATCAAGTTTTTTATTTTGTAATTTCAACCATAATAACCTGAATGTAATTTTCCTATGATTCAACTTTAGTTATAACTGTGATAAATCTTTTAAAAAAAAATACAAGGTACGTACTGCCACAATCTGCAATACTTGCATACTTTAATATTTAACTTGATTACTTGACTGCAAATAGTATATCCACTAAAATATTAACAGATTAGCACGTCTTTTATAATTTTTAGTTATTTATATAATTTTATTCTGTAGATTATCCATACAGTATTATTATTTTAATCACATAATAAGAAGACGCCACATCCAGCATGTGATGTATCCGTCTTACAAAGTACAACATTTGCAAATTTTCGTTCACTAGAACCAATTTTATGTTTCTATATAGCATTAATATTATAGTGAATTTACTATTACCTATTGACCGATCATCAAACTGAAAAGCAAGAACACTATCTGTGTTTGTATATAGGCTGTTAACGATATATTTTTAATTTTTAAGCGAGTTATGACTTATTATTATAATTTGGAACATTGTGGAGACTGGAGACACTATAACTTTTGACTTCTTCGTTCAACATTATTTTACACTCATGATTTTGACAATGACATTATCTCAAAAAATTCGAATGCTGGCATAACGTGGTATGTTATCTTAAAATATAAGATATTCATAATTCGGTAGTAATTAATAACTAATTATAAAAATTGTTAGTTATATATATTTTATATTTATATATTAATAAACCTAACTTTACAAGTAGAAAATAACTATTTATCTTGCTAATTGTAAAATGTATGTAATAAATATTAAGTAATACCATGTACTGCTGCAGAGGTTGACGTAGATTGATTTTATATATTTAATTATTACGTTATTTATATCATGTATTATACTAACTATTGTGTACTGTCACGGGACTATATTATAGGTAAGTACTCCGAATTTCTAGAACAACCAAAGTATAACAAGATACGACACAGTTCTAAGTATCTAACACAGCAAGACAGGGGTGTCATGTGGAGTAAAATCATGGGGTAGAAGCAAGCATCTTGAATAATAAATTTACTTCAATTGTATGTGGTCTAATGAAGCGTCGGAGCAGTAGGCAGATAAAATAACAAAATTTGTAGGGTAGCAATTGCTAGAGGACGGGTCAAAAGTAAAAATGTCCAGTACTTATACATACTTTTTAAATAATTGGAATAAAAACATGAATATTGTACTTTAAGCAAAACCTACAGTTTTTGAAAAAATTGATTTTTTTTTGCAATTAAAAAAAGAATTTTAATAACCATACAGAATGAAATGTTCATCAAATATTTATATCAGTATATATTACACACCTATACAACCTATTGTAGACATTATTCAACTTTCAAAATATTTTGGCTCTCTTAGTGGTATTTTCGATTTGTGTATGATAATACATTTTGTTATTATTATACTCAAAGGAGGAAATAGGAATCCATAAAAAAAATGCCGTCGAGGGGTAGGTATTATACGTAGTATGTGGCAGAAATAAATTGTCGTCGCGTTATATTATAAACAAAAATAGAAGGAAAAATCGATGTTCACAAAATGACATCGGGCCCAACAAATCGCACCGGTAAACACCGCGCGTCGTAATGATATTCTAACATTGGTATTACAATTTATAATATATTGCAACACGCTGCATAATATCATTATACTGTATTTTAAATTAAAATCGTAACATCACACACATAGGTACTTCGGGAAAGTGTGCATAATTAAATCCCATGACGGCAGTTTACTAACGGCGTGTAATATATATACTGACGTATATATCAATATTTGGATATTATAATATACGAGTTTTATCACGATCGAATTCGATTTCGGTCGTTTTTAGTACGCCTTTTTGCATATTTACTGTACAGGTGTGAGTTGTAGTATATAGTAGGTAGTAATATATAATAGCGATAGTAAGTGTAGTGAAGGTACCTGTCACCAACGCGTGATGCTATTATGTTATATTATTTTTTAAGATTGTGCACTTTTTCTTCATTTTTAACATGCATATACTGTACTCGAGCAGAGTCATACAGACTTTGAGTTATAAAGTGTGAGAGGATTCTTAGCGTACTCGATCCGACTGCAAATCGATCATTTGCGAGGTTATTGACAATATACTTGCGAGCAGTGGAGGCTTTGAAGCGTATTGTATATTTTAAACATTTTTACCACCTCACCCTTCATTGAATCAAATTAGCAGTAGGGGCCATTAATAATTATTAATTATAATATTTGCCACGATATTTGTGTTGAGGTCTTACGATTATATATATATTTATACACCCACCCACTCATTTCAGATATGAAGCAATTGCTTCAATTAATCCTATATCCCGCCTCCACTGCTTGCGAGACGATCCGGCGCGGGGTACGACGCATTTCTGGCAAACGACACTTAAACGTTCAATTTTCGACCATCGCTATCTTCGATACCAAAGCCCTCCCCAGAGATCAACCGGCGCGTTTTACCGAGCGATCGATTCAGTTCTGTGCGACGATGACTTCCGGCCAACTAGCCAGTGATTCCAGACGCATCGTGGATCCTGCAGTGACCATACTTCCGGTTTGCAGTGCAAGCCGGTCGACCCACTTATTATATAAATCAGTGTATATAGTACCTATATACCCACATGGGTCACATTGTATAACTTGTAAGCTGATGTATATGATATATTTATTACAAAAATATGTTGTTAGCATTGTTTTCAATATTATATTTTTCGGTGCACATGATATTATAAATTCTGGATTGACTTATAATTTGTGTGTGTTTTAAAATATATGCATACACTAAAATTATTTATACACAATAGGTACGTATATAGGTACCTTTTTTTCTTCATTATAAAATGTTGGTTCAAAGTGCTCAAAATCTATATCGTGGAATGTTATTATACTTATTTCCTATACCGGAAAACCGGCAACACCCTCGTGCAATGTACAGGGTGATTTTTTTTCCAACCACCAATATTTTTTCCATTTCACTTGTGCAGGGAACACTTATTTAACTTCTGAGATAATATTAATAATCAGCTCGGAATAATATGTAAATTGTAAATACACGATTTTTTTTTTTTATTAAGGCTGTTGTAAGCGGGTGGACGTATAATACACATTGACAAGTTTGAAATCCATTTCGAAAAATTCCGAACAAAATGGGCTCACCATTATTGTACCTTGTTTTCATTATAATTCCAAGTTTTTAATTTTTAAACACAAATCTCTAGATATTCCCACAATAATTTCAAATTAAATTAATATGTACATTTTCAAATGTGTTAATCCTAAAATCTTTAAAATACTATTATGTATGGTAAAATCCGCAGTGGCTACTTTTTACCTAATGACAATGATAAGATGCACTTGAATATCGTACACATGCACTGTATTTCATAGCAGAATAGATACTGTTATACCTAATCTTTTTTAACGAAAAGACAAAGATCGCCGAAGAAAATTTTATAAAATGTACCAAATTTTAGTCTTTCACCAGAACCGATAATTACCGAATGAAGATGGCTGGCATGATAAATGTCTGCAGTAAATACAATTTTATGGTAATTTGATTCAAGTACCTACTTTAAGTAAACAATCTATTATATTATATTATTATGTGGACTTTGGATTTTTTGAGGATACAGTAAAACAACTAGAGTTGTAACTTGTAAAATTCTAATATCAAACCCAAATTTTAACTAGCTATAGGTTATTTGATATATATGTGACAATTTAATATTTGTAAGACCAAAGCTAGTATAATATAGGGTGTCCCAGCAGAAGCGGACTTTTTAAGGAAGCCGGGATTTTTTAGTTTCTGGGTTGACAGCACTGTTCCAATGTTTTTCTTATCTTATAAAATCCCCCATTTGTCATCTCAAGACTCAAATCAGTTTTTGGTATTCGTCGTCATGGAGAGGTTCACAGTTGAACTCTTAGATCATATACTATGGATGGAGCCACTGCATATTATTTTGAAGCCGATATTAGCGACGAGTCACCGAATTAGGTGATCGATATGCGCATGCGCGAAACAACTCGTTTAATATTAATATTATAATCACCAGCTGATAAATATGCGAGAGGTTGCGTTGCGCATGCGTATATCGAACACCTAATTCGGTGACTCGGCTAATATCGGCTTCAACTTTTTGTATTGCTATAATACGCAGTGGCTCCATCCATAGTATATGATCTAAGGTTGAACTACGCGTAACAATAGTGAAGACGCACTACAAGTGCGGAGAGTGTTTCGAGGAAAAGTTGTGAAAGCTTCGGATCTTTTCAGATCTTTCTTGGGTTTTCTGTCCCCCAAATTCGACAATTTTACGACAGTCGCTGGCGTCGGTGTATTGGTTCGTCCGAAGATCGTCCGAAGCTTTCGCAACGTTTCCGCGACACACTCTCCACACTTGTTTAGTGGATTTTCACTATTGTTCAACTGTGAACCCCTCCATGACGACGAATACCAAAAACTGCTTTGCGATGACAAATGGGGAATGTTATAAGATAAGAAAAACATTGGAACATGGCTGTCAACCCATAAACAAAAATATCCAGACTTCCTTAAAAGTCCGCTTCTGCTGGGACACCCTATAGAACGGCTACAGGGAAATCATTTTTACTGCAAATTGCTCGAGGACTTGCGCTATGAAAACAAGTGGTTTAGACTGTTTGGAGTGAACTTTACACTATTCTCTTTTAAAATAGGATATTGCAGTGCAGCAGAAAATGATCATGTGCCAATGTTTTGAATCAAAAAATGGCTAAGCAATCATATCTTATAAACAAGCCAAAAGTTTATCGAGTTGTTCAGCGATGCGATATAGGAATAGTAGAACTACATAAATATACATACCTATATATATATAATATATATACATCAGTTTTAACATGGAACATTTAATATTTTTTTTTTTTTTTTTTTTTTTTTTTTTTTTTTTTTTTTTATTGAACAAACATAATATATTTACAATCTGTATTTACAAGTGATACAATAAGTAAATGTGATGATTTTTGGTAAACAGGAGGGGGAAGTCACCCAGTGGCGGCACCCCGTAAATTTAATATTTAAATATATTATTTGATCTACTGATTTGTTGATTTTAAATATCAAAAATGCTCGATACGATTGCATATTATTTTATACTTTGGACTAGACGACTTCTTTGTTGTACTAACGTATCACTGCATACTGCATAGTATCTCCGTACCTATTTGTTATAAAATATAATATAATAATATGCTAATTACATAAATAAATAATAATATTAACACAAATTGGTAGGTAAGTTAACTTACAATTAGAAATACGACAACCACGTATTATGAGAAATTTTGTAAATTTTAACTTAATTTATGGTTTAATCGACGACCGTATGATATTATTGTGTTAATGTGTTCGTACATTATATTCCCTACTTATACATTCGTTTCCGCAGTATTAGGCTGTTGTCCCTAACGAACGGTCAGGATTTAAAATCCTGCTGTGACGACTGAAGATTAATGATGGTCGTGAACAACAGTTTCCTGCTCGAGTTCGTCGTCAACACGACAGACGCAGCCATGCAGGATATTATACGGCCGATTCACGTCGATGGAATTCACATACTACACGTCTACAATAATATACCTACGCATTATATTATTTAGTGTATGCCTTGTTGTGATTCACAATATATAATAATATAACAATAATCGGTTTTGGAGTTTTGGACTGAGCTAGGTCGTAGTTATTATGTCGGTAGACGTAGATCCGTGACGTATTTACAATATAGGTTATAGTTGGTATAATACTGCGTTACGGTTAGGTTATGTTGGCCGGTTGGCCGGTACCGCATTTTAGAAAATGTCGAAAAAAACGACGCACGTGTCGCCACGACCATAATATTATATTATTATTTCTCTCGCAGCATTTTAGAAAAAAAAAAATAAAGGTTAATCGAATAAAACACGACGACGACGGTTCGTAAATAAAACAACTACCTATAAATGCCGCCCATGTGTGTGTGTGTTACTAAAATGTACGCCACCAGTCCGATAAAAAAATCGACGCACGTTTACTCTGATGGTATTAATAATACATATATGTACATACCTATACGATACAGTGCTGCACCCTACTACGTCTACTTATATTTATATATATATAATATATAATATATATGTATAAGCACTATATCGGTGGGAGCGAATAGTGAAAAATCTATAAAAGAGACTATTTATATAACTAATATATGATATTATGTCGGTACTACCTCTATCTATATTATTATTGTTGTTATTATTATTATTATTCGAACCGGGCGCGGCAGTGAAAGAAAATTTGATATATTTTTTTTTATATTATATAAATACGAGACGAGCGACGGTCGCTGCAGATGCGAAACGAAAGGGGTGCTTTTCCATCTGATGATGTGCGTAATGGATAGATTTTCTTTTATTGTCGTTCTCTTAACGAACTTGCCGTCTTATCGGTTGATTGCGGTTTTGTTTTGTTTCCTCTGCAACACATACGTGCTTTTCCCTTACGAAAACGATATACTTTTATATTATATATTGTTATATACATACACACATTTGCAAAGCTATGGTCAGACAACCATTGGGCAGTTCTGATTTTCTGAATGATATTTATTTCGATGAAAATATTGGTAAAATATAAATAAATAAATAAAACCAATGCGTCTCGGTGCTTTGTATAAATCAGCGTCGTCGTCCAGCTAATCGGCGGTGTAGTTTCAGAAACGTATAACGGAATAATTTATTTATTTAATAAATTAATGTCTGATAAGGATTAATATTATAGATAGTACCCATACAAATAGTTTAAACATCTATATAGTAACAGTTGTAGACACGTAGAGTTGTAATTAGGGTCTAGGGACCGGATTTAAATGCTTAAAAAACCATAGAGTAGCGGAAAAATGCGCCCTTAAAAATTGCTATATAAAATTATTTTTTTAATGCAATGTTTTATTAAGTACCTTGTACTTACCTACCTAATTTATAATTCAGAATAAATTTAAAACAATTTACCAAACATTTATAAAATAAAAAAAAAAACTGAAATTTGAAAAATGTTATGAAAATTTGATTAATTAATATGATAAATTGATACGGTGGCAATGATTGTACTGTAGACGCGTATATCTTTTAGCCTTTTAGGGGTCCATTATGCAACCTAATTCCAAAAATAACCAAAATATAAACAATAATATGCATATTATTAAAACTAATAAAAATACCAAAAAATGAATAAACATCCAAATATGCAAATTAAAGTTTCACCGTTGAACTATCTATAGATATCATGAAACAAATTATTATGATATACATTATTATATAATATGGAAAACATTTACTAAGAAACAAAATGTTTTCACCCAAAAAAAGATGCACTTTTCATTGAAATCCGGGCCCTATATAATATTACGTGATAGTATTATAAGCACAATAGGATTTGATAATGTAATCACGGGCCACTAAATCATCATGTTGAACGTTTAAGAGGGACCATTAGCTCACTATTGATTCATTAAATGCTTAGGTATTGTCCATTATGTATCCCGGCATACATAAATATATACAATATAGGTAACATAGGCATGCTCACAGGGGCAACAGACTGTGCCTTTGCTGCCCCAAACCAATCCGGCATTTCCAACGTTCAAGACCACCAATCTAGGCCACTGTATATAATGAAATGTAAAAGGATGTCCATGTCAATTATTAAAGTAGGTATGAGACATGATATTTTGGCCCCTGGGAGTTGTATAGGACGTTGTTTAGCCATATAAGACTCTCCGGTATTTGAAATCATCAATCAATTTTAAAATGCCATTTTAGATTCAGAGCTGCAGAACGATGGATGTATTGATTTTACGATGATATTGTGTGTTTTTTTTTATTTGTGTCTGTTATCGCCTTTTGGAATAGAAAAAATGCTTCTGGTTTCTTCAATAGCATATTTTATGGTGGACCTGTCAAGGTGGGAAAGTGGGTGTCACTCTGCTGTTACTGCAGTGGTTCACTGTAATGGATGGTGTTAAATTTGAATTCAATATGATATAATATCATTGTATATGAAAAACACAATAGATATGTATTAATGTATTATAATTTATAATACAGTGATATATTACTAAGTATATTTGATGATATTATTGTGAATAAAGTAATTTATTTCCCTATTTACGTGGAACCTTGTTTTCCATTTTCAATCCTTAGCTATAAAAGTTAAACATTTTATACTTTTTTAACTACAAAATAATTTTTAAATGTTCTCAAATTTCGTACTTTAAATGCTTATAAAAAAAAAAATTTGACTACTTATGTATTTTTAATAATTTTCCATTAAAATTCTAACAATATAATATACGGATTCTTGCATTAAATTTTCAAGCGATTTGACCCAACAAATAAAATTTGATTGACATTTATAGAAATAAAAATTAAAAAATTTGAAACTAAAATTAATGTTTTATTTTATCATTTTTAATTTTCAATACATGTTAGAATTTTTCGCATTGAATTTTTAAACATTTATATATATATTTTAATTTATTTTATTTTTACATACATTAGGTGTGAATAATAATTAGATTATAATAGGTCCCTGGGCCATTTTCTTTTTAGTCGACGGGTTGTATCAGGGAAGCGGAAGGTCCAGGGAGGATACATTGGATATGAGAGGATTTGAATGATTAAGTAGTTTGTTATGGGATCATTTATAGAGTTTAGATGCTTGATCGGGGATGGTCATTAATCATTATGTTGCAGAGGTCATTCTGCAGCATAGGTGGTGATTGGGGGAGGTGCTTGAGTGAGCTTAACCACCAAAAATATTGAAAGCACCCACAACATTATTGAACATTTTTCGAAGCCCCCGCTCCTTATTTTGTAAAAAAATATTTAAGCCCCCCTAAAATTCAATCAAATCTCCATCTATGGATCATTGTGAAGGGTTATCAATTACTATAAAACATATCAAGGGGCGTTCGTTAGTGTACCTACCGAGGGATATTGATTGGAAATGAATAATTTTTATGTTCGAGTTTACGAAACAAGTATAAATAAATAAATCTTCATTGCAATCATTCAAGTTTTACTACCTACTTGTTAAACTGGCGACAGATACCATATTAATTATAATCGGCTAACCGCTCATATTCTATAGTATAATATGGAACATATCTGCGAGTCACAAAAAAATATCTATGGCAATAGGAACCTGCAAAAAATACATAACGGTTACCTATAAGTACTATATATAGTACCTACTTACATGCAAGTTATAATAATTATTTGTCCACCAGATTAACATTTAAATAATAATATACAGTATACTATATACCTACTACTTAGCTACTCCTATAATAACTTATATACCTAACTTATATATTATTATATATGTAATATGTATATTGTATGTTACCTATGCGGCTATACATATTACAATTACATACCTACATGGCTACATATGTATGCATACTGTAATACTGTATATAAATATATTATAATAGGTACCTATATGTAGTTCGACTTTGCGTGTTGACGACGATGCCCAACAAATTACGTACCTACAGAAAATATAATAACGACCGGAAGCGGAAACATAACAACAACAAAACTAATAATAATAGTAGCAATAACAAAGATAATAATAATTGTAATAATTAAAATTATCAATAATAAATTATTGTTTAGTGGCAAATCGACACCGTAAAAAAAAACGCTTTCAAATGTTTCTCCGAGTCTTATTATGAAGTAAAAAACATCAAAAGTCCTAGAACCTCACATCGGTCTCGTCTACGAGTCTATGGTACACATTTTTTATTTTATCATTTTTCGCAGGGGCACTGTTTTAAGATTACACTTGTGCGAGACTATAAAATACATCTATTATATATTAAATCGCGGTTTTAACTCGATGCAGCAGCTGCTCACCCCGAATTACGCGATGGTACCTATATATTGGTAACCGTAAAACCGGAGAGCCATATAATTCCGAGAAACTCTCTGCGGAGAACCGCTATTGCAACGATAATTAATATTATTATGTACGCTATTAATTTATAAACACCTGCCTTGCTTGTAAGTAGCGTTACTGCAGTGCTATGGCGATATCGTGTATTCGTGTATCACTTTAGTGTTTGTCTTAATTGTCTTCTAAACTCATAAAAACTTAAAAAACTCAAACCGCATGAGAAACTGCACTCCTCCATGTAAGATTACATCGGTGGTGGAGAGGGGGGGTGTTGGTACAAGGAGGTGTGCTTCCCCAGACTTTAAATATATTGGCACCGAGAACCCCCATATTATATTATGTTTTACGAATATCGATATTTTTCTTCTTTTAGATCAAACACTATTTGCGATATATTCCAATATATTCTAATATATATTTGATTTAATACACGCCTATAAAATATAAGGTGTAAATATTTGGGATTCTATATAGTGAAATGATGAATGTATTGATTTTAGTATTTTACAATGATGTGTGTTTTTTTTAAATTTTTTTTTGTGTCTGTGTACACGATAAGTAGTCTAAATAATGCTTCGAATTTCAACTTCAGTATCTTGTTTGATGGGAAAGTGAATATTGTTGGTGCATTTGGGGTGGTAAAAATTTAAAATTGCCAATAGTTTTCAAAAGCGCCGGGAAAAACAACATAAAAATTAAGGAAAAAAGGGATTTTCCACCAAATCGATTTTAGTTTCTGGTGT
Source organism: Macrosiphum euphorbiae (assembly GCA_949089665.1). NCBI lineage: Eukaryota > Metazoa > Arthropoda > Insecta > Hemiptera > Aphididae > Macrosiphum > Macrosiphum euphorbiae. The sequence continues at coordinate 8,176,154 of CARXXK010000005.1, read as the reverse complement.
AACTCTAAAGCAAATGAACGCATATACATGAAATTTTCAAAGTATTTTGATTGGTTTTGAACTGTTTAGGGACATTTTCAGTTTCCAATTTTATTAGGTAGTTTTTTATTCTATGAATGTCAATAAAACTTTATTTATTGGGTAAAAAAGCTTGAAATATTAATACAAGGCTCCTACTTTATTGTTACAAGGACATTTGAAAAATATTAAAAATCCTTATTCACAATTTTTTTTTATAAGCATTTAAAGTTCAAATCTTGAAAAAAATACTGAAAGATCACGAAAATTAGCAAATTATTTTAAGTTGAGAATTCATAAAAATGTATCTTTTTAAATCCATGATTTGAAAATGTAATACAAGATTCTTCATAAGTTTGTCTACTTTTATCAAAAAAAAAAAATTCTACAAACAAATCAAATTAAATTTTTATAAGCGTTTGAAGTTCATATTTTTACAATATTGGATATTCACTCGATTTCTCATTTAGCGGTTTTGTTATTTTGTTGTTATTCAAAATTGAATAACTGTAAATTCATGAAAATTTTACACTAAAAAGCATTTAAAGTTCGAACTTTGACAACATTTATCAAAGTTTATAATTATTTTGTAGCTACAATTTATAAAATGTTCAACTTTTACAGCTAAAATAGATATAAAATATTAAAATGTATAAACAATTTATTAAATTTAAAAAAAATTAAAAACGGGGTTGTAAGCCCCGTGGATCTGAGATGCTTCAATAAATTTAACCCCCCCCCCCCTTTCGGAATTTGAAATCTTTGTGCGCCTGTGCACACGTTATAGACACAGTGGCGTAGCTAGGATTTTCTGAAGGGGGGTGTTAATTATAAACATTAAATATTATATATGATACGTACAAACTAAAACTTTTATTTTAATTAATTAATTATGTATACATAATGTCTGTATGGTATTATCAATAGATAATAATGAAAAAAAAATAATATATTATAAAATAAAATCCGTTCGTCGTTTTTGATTGAATGACAATTTTTGTATTACTTCTTCTACTATCTTAAGGGGGGTTCAGTGGTTCACACTACACCGTGTCGTGTGAACCCGCCTTTAGTCCGTGCTATACGTCCACTTTACGTTACGCGACCTGTTAAGTGGTCGCCACGGAAGCGTGGTTATCACATAGCAGTACCCGTCGTCGAAAGCGTATATTATCGCGATACCGCAATCGCGATATTGTTAACCTGTATACCTAGGTATATATTATGTAATTAGTATTGTGCATTATTTTATATTTCATATTGTATTTACGATTTAGTATTTACCTATGTTCCTATTTTATTATAATATATAATAATGTATATTGTAATATATATGTAATAATAATGTAATATATGATACGGCTCAAGGGGGGTGTCATATCCACCAAACACCCCCCTTGTATACGCCACTGTAATAGACATAATAAACCTATGCTTATAATATTTTTCGGTTTAAAATTTCTAAATACCTAGTCTAAAACTTTGGATATTTAACTTTTTATAATATTACGTCTGGTATGAATTATTCATCGAGTACTTTTTTTTCCATTTTTATGAAAAATTATTTTATTTTGTTCAAACCCCTTATTATTAGTGAAAAATAGTTTTCTATCTCGAGACTGATCAGTTATGCTCGCGTCGTATACATCGATACGTCATTTGCTTTTTTTCAAAAAAAAAAAAAAAGGCCAATAACTTTTTTCTGCAGCCCGGTGAATTTCCTAAAACTTTGTCCCCGGACCGCCAACACACGTTACCCGGTCACCGCCTAGGTACTTGCTATCTGGCACAGGACTTTTAAGTTTAAAAGAAATAAATATTTAATAAATAAATATTTCACGAGAAATGCGCACTGCTTTTTGATAGATCATTGTATATATAGCCCGGGGATTTCGACTGTAGGACTCGAAAGTTTGACGACTTTCGAAACATTAAATAATGACCTAAAAATTGTAAGAATATTAAATTCATTGTAATAGGTACCTACGAATTTGAGATTGTTGTCATTATTTTTTTTTAATTAAGTAAAATGTTTACAATTATTGATACAATTTAACAAAATTAAAATATAATTCTATCTTTATGAAAAAATGTATTAATAGTAATATTAATTTTGTTGTTTAAAAGATGCAAATATTTTATGAAATCAGTAGGTAGTCTTAAAATGTAATCAAAATTATTGATGTTGTAAGTTTATTTTAATTATGAATTTCATGATAAATCGTAGGTAAACGAAAAAAAGTTTTTTATCATTCAGTTAGTGGAAATTGATTGAAAAATTACCCGTAATTACAAATTATGATGTTAAAAATGTCAAAAAATACGGCGGAGTACGATTGCGCGCGTTTTACCTTTTTAGGTATACGATTGCGCGCAGTGCCCGAATAACAAAAGACAACATTTTAATTACTCAAAGGCGTACGATTGCGCGTGAAATTGGGTGCGACGTTGCCAAATGTATTACGTAAATAATAAAAATACAAAAAGTTAATAATATAAAAAAAATGTTATTTAAAAAAAAAATTAAAAAATTAACGTAAATAATAAAAAATAAAATAATACAAAATAAAGAAATTTAATAATTGAAAAAATATAATACTCGTAAATCAATATTTATATTACATTTTAAACCCCCGATACCTATTTCCAACTATGGCCAAATACTTTAGTAAATTTTCTGGTGTTTTATTGTTTACATAATGTTTGTGTTCATTTTTCAAATTTTCAATTTTCCTTGATTCTTCATTCGATTTTGGTTTTATTATACCTTTGGAAATGGTTAATAATTTGGTAACTGTTTCTGCCTGAGGTTCCATAAGGGTAGCTATAACGACAAATATTGGTGGATGAGCACTATTAAACTGTGCATTATATGTACTATGGAAACTTTCAGCCCCGTTTGTAGTCCTAAAAATAAATAATATGATATTATAGTTGACACATTTTTTTTTAAAACTATTATTAGAACCGAACACAACTGATAGTTAATTGATATAGTCACATCATGCACGATTATAGTATAGGTATATTCGTACATGTATGGACATTTACAATAAAGATAATATTTTTGATACATAATAATATAACCAATTCATTCTTAGTGATGGGAAGTTTGTCTGATATCGGCAAAAATAAGTAATAAATAATCTACTATAATCACAGATATAAAATACTAGATAGCTAACTTGTCTAAATTAGGGTAATCGATGTTGAAGTTAGCCACCATATGCGTGTGGGTCAATGTTTACATAACTATCTTATCAATACTGTATGATAACATGATATTATTCGCACAGAATAAATTTTTTTTATAAAATATTAAAAAAATATAAAAAATATATACTCCTATTGCAATTGTTTTTAATGAAAACACATAATATTATCCTTATTCAATTTTTTCATCGTCAGATATTAAAGTATTTTGACCATCAGATTGTTATCATGTCGTATTGATAAGACAATTATGTAAACATTGACCTACACGCATATGGCGGATAACTTCAATGTTCGATGCCTTGTTAGCTATCTAGTATTTTATATCTGTGACTATAATCTACTATGGTATCCTACGGATTTACCATGGACCTATATATTTGGCAACGTTGCTTAAAAGTTAAAATAATATAGCGCGCGCAATCGTACGCTTAAAAAGGTACCGCTGATAAGGACCGCGCGCAATCGTATCGCGCCCAAAAAATAGTAAATACAAAATAATAATTGGGTAGGAACCTACCATGGTTGAAATGTACAAGGTTATTGCACATATAACCCTTTCAATCAAATATTTTATGATAAAAACAAAAATGGCAGGGGGCCATTAAGTATGTATGAGCGAAATTTGATGATAAAAAAAATTGATATTTGCGATACCCCTTTGCACAGCCATTTTGTTACTGTTGATAACAATCCAAGTCAATATGCAATAAATTTTATTTTTCAACCATGGTACCTACTAAAATAACTACTCTGAACTGCTTGAGCCTTGAAGTGTATATTATCCTCAGTTCATCGGATGTGCCTAAAGGTATCAGTTTTTTTTTTTTACAATACAATTAAATTACATTATGAAGGTAATAAGTAGGTATGTAGGTATTTAAGGTAGGTCCACTTCCATCAATGAGATAACATTTTCATAGAGGATTCATTTTCCACCAAAAAAAACAGTACTCTCCGTTTTCCCCCACATATTTTTTGGGACTAGAATCATATCTATTTTCTTACAAAATGATTTATTTTATTTGTCTTCTTAGGTACCTTTTCATTATTTTAAAACTGTTCAAGACACTGGTCTTAAGTTTAATAACAGGGGTATATTATTTCAAACTAGTGACAATATGAGACGGTGTCTCCACTCAAAATTGTCCTTCTTGAATTCAAATTTAACAGGAATATTAGACCGTTAGAGTGAACTCAATGATGTAGTATACATGCAACGCAAGGACTTCCCCAGGTTTAATAGCCAGTTTATCAAAATTAAATAAACTTTCTAAATATTGTACATGTCTTAAAGATGTCCAAATAATTTATTTAATTTAAAATACTACATAATTGGGTGAACAAACAAATAATATAATTTCTTTAAATAATATGTGTACATATTTAATTATTTGACAAAATCTTATTTTTCAATATATTATGAAATATCATATTTAAATTGATAATTGTTAAAGAGAATTATTAAGAGAATTTGCTTAAGAGGACGCTACACCCGCATGTGTTGTCTCCGTCTTACAAACGCGTAACATAGCAAATTACGTCCACGGAAAACAAACGAATCGGCATCAAAAAGTGGTTTTAGAGTAAAAATACCTATAATAAAACTTAAAGAGAACAATATTTTGGAGGGAACCTCATCGGCGTTTTTAAAAATATTAACTATTAAAAAAGTTGTGGTTATTTAAAAAAATGAGTTTTTGTGCCTTCAATATCTAGCTGTGTATTTAGATTAATACAAAACCCCGATGAGGTTCCCTCCGAAATATTGTTCTCTTTAAGTTTTATTATAGGTATTTTTACTCTAAAACCACTTTTTGATGCCGATTCGTTTGTTTTCCGTGGACGTAATTTGCTATGTTACGCGTTTGTAAGACGGAGACAACACATGCGGGTGTGGCGTCCTCTTAATAGATTTAAGACGAGTGTATTTCTAAAAGTATTCAATATTTCTCATTTGTAATGCTATTAATTTACACAAATCTGTTTATCACTTTTTAGGACTATGATAGTATAATATTATTAATATTAGTCACTAAAGAGAATACCTAACTTTTATAATGATTAAACCACTATTTTTCATAAAATAAATCAAGATCACAACATAAATAATAAAAAAAGACAACAAGTCTAAATACATAAGATACAATAATCATATTATAATACAGTTGCACACAATTCTGTATAATATAGTTAATTAGGAAAAAATTAATTTATTATATAACTATAAATTAAGGGAAAATATTTAATAGTTAAAAACACATAACTAGACTAGACATGACTAGAATAAACATTAAAAGTCTAAAAATGTCGTTTTCATTTTAACAAAACGAGTATTACATTCCAAACTGTGTATTATTAGCTTGACTGTTATTGGGCATGAAATTATTTTCAGCAGCTAAAAGCGCGGTAAGGGTGGAATGTGTGTTTGCCAATCCTGTGTTATTGTTTGGCGATGAATGTGGAATTTCATTGTGTTGTGGTAATCTTTCACCATATTCGAGCATATTTAACGCTTCAGCAAGTGTTGTTGATGTCCCTAATTATTCCAAACATAAAATGACATATTTGAAATAGTTAGATTTAATATTAATGTTTTCAACTAAATTATAATTTATGTCATCATTGTAATTTTATAAATTTACCATAATTAAATTATTATATTCCATAAAAATATTACTACAAGAATACAGGATGTAACAGAAAGACCTGATAGATGAAATAACTTTTGCACTTATCAATATTTTTAAATTTTTTTTATATTTATAATTTATATTCACTTGCATTACAGGTAAAATATAAAAAAAAATTATTTTTATTTTTTAATACTGAAAATAAAAAAATTAATACTTTTTTGATTAAAATATTATTTATGGAAATTTGCTAACGTGATTATATTTCTTAAGTTATCTACTAATTACATAATTTTAACAAATTTTGTTAAACACTTAAATAGCACAATTTTTTTTTTTTTTTTTGTAAGGTCTCTTGTTACACCCTGTATGAACTTCAACGTAATGGTGTGAGGAAAAATTATAAAAGTATGTTTTTGTAGTATGGCACTATAAAGGTGTATAACTTGGATAATAAAAAAGGCATAGTAACATTGTCTTGAAAGATTTGAGGAGTAGTGCAGTAGAAGGAATGAATGATGTTATGCGTGGATAGGATAGAACAACGGACAAAACAATAATGAACACAGACGGATAGGTACTTAAAAAAATAAGTATCAACAATACATATTGAGGCATGAACTAGTTTACAGAAAAATTGATGGCAAGAGACAAGGACGGCTGAGAATATATTAAAATCACAATATTTTAATAAACAAATGATATTCAACACAGAATCATCTAGTTACATGGAGTTGAAGAGACTAGCTAGCAACAGAAAATAGTGTTAAGGGTATGGAAGACTGAAAAACTAACTTCAGCCTATAATATATATATAAATATTAAGGTCGATGAAAAAAATTTTAATTAATTAATATTACATAATAAAATACTATACAGAATAATATTTTAACATGTTCACTGCGGATGACGCCAAATGGCATCATTTTACATAGTTCACATATGCTGAATGACACTAATTGGCATCATGTACCTTGTTATTTAATAGACTATAATTTGGTCAGCGTTATGAATTATGATTGAACTTTTGGTTTTTTGTCAGAGTCTTCTATAAGCATTGTTTCATAATCAAGTGAACGGTTTCACTGATATTTTAATTTTTCAATTTTTAGCAATTTTTTTTTTAAAACTCAAATTCTTCCAGCGACACGACAAGTATACGAAAATATGATCAGCAGTGAATGTTAAGTCACTCGCGTGGGCATTTAGTCTACATATTTTTTTTACAAAGGTGTGTTTATTTGTACTGAGCTGTTTTCTTTGGTATTTTTTACCTACTACCAATGCATATTATGTTGTATCATTGCTAATATAACGTGACCACATAAATACTACATAACTTAATGCCGTATTATTGGAATTCGTTCATAAAGGAACATTATTATTTTTAATATTCAATCTTTTTTTCCAATTTTGTAGAAAAAAAAGATTGTAAAATAATAATAATAATACCTGAGATGATGATACTACTTGATTCTGCATGGGATTGAGTGATTGAAGAATTTGTATTTTCGTTCAAAGTTATACTGCACACCTACAACATAATAATTGTATGTCATAAAAGTATATACAAATATCATAAGCAGTGGCGCCGAACCTTTTTTAAACCACTGGGGTAAACCTTGTTTAAGGGCACCCACCTACCTACCTTTTATACATAAAAGCAGTCATTCATGACTCACCCACCCCCCCATCAACTTAAAATTTTCTGGGGTATTTACCCCACTGGCCATATGTGTTTGGCGCCACTGATCATAAGTCAATATCCATGAATTAGTTTAAAATAATACATAGGTGTAATTTTATACTCATACAGGTTGCTCTTCAATTTCGCCATTTTCAGTAATAATAATTTGTTGAGGAGACTGTAATTCAGGAGGTTTATTGAGAATCATTGTGGATCTTACTTTGTTCAATATAAACTCTGGTAATTCAAAACCTTTGAGTTCATGAGGATTATTTCTGAAAATTATTATAATCATTAAAATATCTAGTTAAAATGGAATCACTTATTAAAAAATAAAATCACAAAAATGTAAAAGTATGTATTGTTTAAGTGTTTTAGTAGCAAGTAAGATATGTTAATTATTATAGAAATTATTTCTAAGAATCATTAAGTTTTTTTAAGTAGATCTTTTAAAATTGAGTACATTAATTGTGTACAAACATATTTTATTTTATTTATTTTATAGGTACATTACTTAAATGTGTTGGGTGGTTAATAACTTTGTATTCATCATTTTTAAACATCTCTGAATAAAAATAAAAATAATTACTTCTGATTCACAGTACTCAATATTGATTGCACATCGTCCAATAACAGTATTGAAGTTGCATTTACAGATGTAGGTGGTGGTAAAACAAACATTTTTTGCTTCATCAGCCAATCTCGATCTTCCATATCAATGGTATATTGAAATAGTTCTGGATGTTTATTGCCCATACGACCTCCTCTCTGTAAAGTAAAAACAAATTACTTAAATTAGTTGAATTAAAAATAGTATTAAATTCAATGGTAAAAATATGTAATTTGATAAAAAAATTCATAACAATAATACAATTTACCTTGTTAGCAGCTCTTGTAGCCAACACAAATAATGTTTGAGAATGAATTTTCACTGGGTCCCAAGTGGACTGAAATCTATGAAATTTTACCAAAGGTGTCTGAGATGATGTTTGTTCAATTGTAGGAGAAAGATTATTTTCAGCCTCTTGAACAGGTGGCTCTTTACGTTTCAGTAGAGATCTATTCTGTAAATAAAAGTTATTGAGGATCAGTAATGTTTAGTAGTATTAATTTTTGACTATGCCAATAGCAAATTGTTTAATTACTTTGGAATGTTGTTTTGCAAACCGCGATTCAATTAACATGTCTGTAGTTTGTGCTGTATTAAATGGTGAGTTACTGCCAGACAACGGTGGATTTGAATACATTAACTTTGCCTCATCTAACATTGTTCGACATACTTCTCTGACATGATCTTCAGTTACACAATTTGAACCCAAATTATTTTTAACATTGTCAATAGCCAAGCCAAAATATGACTGAAAAAGTTATTATCATAATCATTGTTATGAAAATCAATATACCAGTGGTTAATACTTACAGTCAAATATTTTTTAATAACATTATCAATATCTTTATTAATTGAATTCTGTAAATTTTGTCGCAACAGATCTAAAGATTTTGCAGCGTTTACCAAATTCTTTGCACGCATCTTGGCCGCTTTTGTAGTAGCTTTATCATTACCATTAGCTACATCAATTATATTTGCAAGTGTCACTTGGCGCATATTGAACGTACTCTTCTAGAAAAAAAGAATAATAAAAACTTATGAATTAGATGTTATGTTAGATAGCTAGGCAAAATCAATGGACACGTACCCATGGAACAAAATTTTCACTGGTAATCACTTCTAAATCAAATACTGGAGCTTGCCGAACTAGGGGTACAGGCTTAGACGACCTGTGAAAATTGTTTGGCTGTTGGGTCACCATTTGTTGTAATTGCTGGTCATCGTTTAAGTGTTTTATGGGGAGTTTATGGACAACCATTGTATAACAACAACGGAGTGTGCGGAATCGCTAAAACGCGTATAAACTAAAAAAAAATCATCGAACCGACAATTATTACAAACATTGTTATACCTATAGCATCAGAAATCAGAATTCAGAAAATTTGTCAATATCATGACAAATAAGATCTTATTTTTAAAAAAAATAATCGACATTACATAATATTAATTTAATCTGAAGGTTCTTGGGACTCCACTACTACTACCACGATTAAAGATAGTATAAGCTATAAGATAGTAAAAGATACTATCTTTAATCGTAGGTTCCAGTTAAAATATCGATTTTATGTTTGTTTTTATTTTATTTTTGTTTATCAAAACAGAAGAATATCGATAGTGAGTAGTATTAATTGATAAATCGACGATGTTTTTTTATAAAATTTACAATATAATATGATTATTAATTTTAATACTTCAGATGTCTATTATTAATAATTGTATTCACAAATCAGATTAACATACAGTGCTCCACCACAAAGAGACAGCCCAGGTATGAAACTATGAACTACAAAAATTTGTCATTATTATTTACATCAGTTATATTCCTGGAGAAAAAACGTGCACGGACGCGATAACTATTATCAATTTATCACACATTTCGCATTCTCGCCTATTATCAATATTATCATTTTATGGTGCGTGTGTGTGTTGTGTAAATTTGTGTTTTGTGTTCTGTCTTCAATCTGTACTTCCGATTTCCGTTTTCGGCAACTCTGTTGTTCACCGGTCTTTGCTCTTTGAAATTGTGCGTCTGAGTTCGAAAATTTAAGTTCGACAAATATTGAACGGTCTATTAGAAAAAATTCTGATTTTCCCTGTCACCTCACTCATCGATTCTAAATGGACAGCTCACGTGCAGTTACAACGGTGAGGTATGAAGACTATGTCGAGTATTTTCTGTTCGTTCGGTCGGATGACAGCGAAGAGGATGCCGAAGAACTGGTGAAACACATTAACCACTTGAACACTAAGGCATTGGAGTTGGTAGATCGGCTGTCCGAACAGTATATATGGCACAAGGACAAGTTCAATTTGATACCACGGTTTTGCCCCTCAGCAGAACTGAGACAGTCGTTCTCCGATACTTCGGACGGTAATACCTATAATACCTGTAATATCACACCTTAATTTGACTAATATTTGTCCATTAGAACCCATTTTTAACACCACCAACCACCACCCCCACCCCTCCGTATCATGCCCAACCATGGACAACCCACAATTGTACCACAAAACAGACAACAATTCATCTAGCTAATTATAGTTATTCCGTGATTGTATGATGGTTCTGATTTGCTTTTATTGTTTTTTAGAAGTATTGCCGCCACATTTGTATGGCGTAACCCACTACGGTGATAACATTGAAGATGAATGGTTTATTGTGTACTTGCTGAAAGAGATCACAAAGGAATATCCTGAACTTGTCGCTCGGTATGTGCATTTTAATTTGTTGTTTATTCAATATTTTACATTCCAATGTTTAGTGTTATAGATTCTGATGGAGAATTTCTACTTATAGAAGCTGCAGAGTGTTTGCCCAATTGGGCAAATCCCGATAACTGTGATCAGAGGGTAATTCTATTTTTGTTTAAGATAAAAGTACATAATGTTATCTATCTTAATTCGTTAATTGTCTTAAAAGGTCTATATAAGTGATGGTGATGTTCATATTATCCCATTAGTTAGTGCAAATAGTAAAAAATCAATTACTGTTTCTCAAGCATTGGAACAGATTACCAAATATCCTACTGCCACTATAGCTACACAAGAAGTCAATTCTGCGATATCATCGCGCTTGCACGGGTAAAAGGATACAAACTAAACTAAATGCGCTTTAAATAATATTAATTTTCTTTTTAACTTACAGGTATCCTGGTAAAATCAAAGAAAATCTCCATTGCTGCCATGCTTATATACCAGTAGGTGTAGCTTACTTATTGAAACACCAACCTAGTCTAATAGCACCGGCTGTTATAGCATTTTGTCATAGGGATATGTTGGATGTTAAAGCATGCCAAACAATGAAGTAATTAGTTTTGTATTTAAAAATCTATGGCAATTGTTAATATTTTTACTTTTTTGGTTTTAGACATTTTCCTCCCAAAGAAAGAGTAATGCGTACAGTGACTATGACCAAATGTTTGTATGCTATGCTTATAAAACAAAAATGTGTTCCTGAAAAGAGAACTGGTTGGGATTTAGTTGAAACAACAGACCCTCGATACAAAGCACAAATTACAGGAATAAGAATAGTAAGTATGATAAATTTTATTTTTACATAAATAATATAAATCAATTGGAAAATATGTACCTGTTTATATGAGGGATTAATTTATTATATTATAGTCATAAATAAAATCTTAACTAAACTTATAGTTTGTCAGTTTTTATATTAGAGTGAATTGACCTATTATCAAACTTTTAGGTAACAACATTATCTGTGTTCTCTCGTTGGATTTTAACGATATTTTAATTTTTAAGTGAGTTATGGGTATGTAAGTATTCGTATCCTAAAATGTTCATAACTCACTTAAAAATTAAAATATTGTAAAAAACCAACGAGAGAACACAGATAATGTTGATACCTAAAAGTTTGGTAATAGGTCGATTCACTCTAATATCAAAAATGACAATACCCTATTGAAACTAGCAAACGAAAATTTCGAAGAAAATTTGGTATGTTGTACGTGGGTAAGACGGAGACAACACATCCGGGTGAGACGTCCTCTTAACACTTAGAAAAGTGTCTTGGTACAACTTTGTCACACTGTATGGTGGAAGCATAGGAAACTAATGTATTCTTACATTTCTTATATAATAATAAATATGTTTTGTATTTATGTATAATTTTATGATTATTTTTTGTAAAGGCTTGCGGATTTGAAATATTAGTCAGCCAAGCAAAAACCACTGTCAAAGACGATACACCTGTAGATTTGACCTATGACAAACGTTGGCATCATTACAAATCTTCTTTGGCCGAAAAAGGATATTTTAAAGTAACAATTAATATTATTTTATTAGCTTATTTAACTCATCCAACTCCACTATAATTTTGAAATTAATTAATTAAAATATGTATCCAAATAAGATTCCAATATTTTTGTTTCAATTTTTTTTAGTTGATCCTTTAAAATAAATGGTCAGTTTGACCATTGATTCTAAGATATTTTCTCATAAATATAAATATTTTAATATGTTTTTTCTTGAAAGAAATTAGAGTTAACAAACAAATATTTGTTTGAATTAAATTAATTTGTAAATATAATTATTGATTATAGATTAGGGCAAGACCTATAAGATTATTAAATTAAGTCAAAATATTAACAAAAAAAAAATTATATGACAAGTCAACAATTTTTATATAAAAAAAAAAAAATTTGCTAAAAGTTATTTTTGCAACAGATGGAGTAATAAAGAATTTTGTTAAAAAAAAAAAAAGTTATTTTGTACTACCAGAAATATCTTATATAGTTATAATTTAATATAATATTATATAACAGACTTATAGTCTGTCATAGAATAATAGAATATGTATTATACGTGATTAAACTGTTAATACATTTATTTACTAAAATAATATTTTTTTAAACTATTATTAAATAATGCTCTAATAATTATCTGACAATAAATAACAATTGTTATAATTTACTATTAATATAATGAACAGAAAATAATAAAATCTTTTATTGTTTATTTTTTAAAATATATTTTAATATTTATATATGTCTGACTGCATTTTGTGTAACTGTGTAAGTGTGACGTAATAACATTCATTTGGGTTTTAGGTTTAAAGTCTATTGAGAATTTGAGTCTGTTGATTTTATCATAAAGTTTATAGCAGTGGTTTTCAACCTTTTTGGGTTTACGGCTCTTCCAATTTTTAAAACAATGTTAACGACTTCCATACAAATAATGATAATAATAAAATAAACAAATTTACATTATGTATTGCTGAAGGGGCTCGATTGATAATAACCTACACACACATAATACCGGGAGCCACGATGCACAGGTTGAAAATCCCTGGTCTATAGTATTTTGGTATACACATTTTCATATTTCAAAAAAACTGGCCATATTTAGATAAATTAAGTATTTTAAAATAACAGCTTTTAAATTCAATAAACCATACACTTGCAACATACATCAATCCTGGTTTTTAAATTTATTATTTATGAGCCTTTACATATAAAATATTAACATTATTATTAATCTACCAAATAATGTAATAATTAATATTAATAATATTCAAGAAAGAAAAATGTTAAGTACTTGGTACGTCATACATTCAACATCCTATCGTGTCTTGATTCCAATTAGTATGTTTGAAATTATATTTAATTTTGTCCTATTTAGTATTTAGTACCATTTATTGAAAATTATTCCTATGATTATATTATTACACTTCATTTTTGTGTTTATAATATTTATGAAATAACACGACATTACCCAAAGTAAAATCGTATTTTATGAATAAATTCAACAAAATATTATTGTTTGTCAGTTAGATTAGAAATCAAAAAGTTGTAAGTTTATATATTTGTATATGTTTATTACAGAATTTATACGAAGGTTCAAATGGATACAAATTATTAGAAGATCAAGCTAAACAGTATTATTTATCAAATGTAGATGAATATTTATCATCTCCATCAATTAGTCAAAGAATTAAAAATATTTTAGATAGTGTTACTGAACAAGAATTAGTTCAGCTGAAAAGCGATGTCTCAGATTTAGAACCAGCTGATGATGAAACGTGGTTAGATGTATCACCATCTGATTTAGATCGTATTCTTGAACAGAAGTTTGGATTGAAAAATTCTGAACAATCTTCAGCATCAAATTTTGCTTCCTCTTTTACTGACAAGATTAGAAGCTTTTTGAACCAAGCATCTGATATTAATGGAGCAGATTTTTCTAAAAATCATCTTAGGCAAGTGTAGATTATGATTAAGTGGAATATTCATTATTGCCCATTTGAATTACCTTTCTAGCAACTATACTGCGGGCCACGTGAAAACGCACACGGCGGCCGACTTAAACTCTTCTATGCTTGCTCATCCCCACCATATTACCAGTAGAAACGCTACCTACCGGTGCTGTATGGTGGGGAAAATTACTGTAGAGTGCAGTCATTCGGATTCGCAAGCCATATGCGTTTGCTCGTGGCCCGCAGTATAGTAGTACATATTTTATATACTTGTATTTTTGATATTCAGTATAGAGACTTACAACATATTATTGTGTAATTGATGTTTTAATCATTTAAATAACAGTGACGATTCTGATGATTCGGACAATGAAGATAAACCTGATGATGATAAGCTTTCCAACTTATTAGTTTGTGGACCAGATGTAATGCTTCCGACAAATGATGACAAAGATGCGGTAGCTGTTAGATACAATAAAAATAAAAATAAAATAAATGGAAAAAGTAATGTGAATTTTGAACCTGAAAAATATGAAGCTGCACTCAGAAGTATTTTAGGTATGATTTAAATTAAATTACATTACAACTTATAAAATTGTTTTTACAAATGTTATCGTTTTTAGATTTTAAAATTCCTGAAGACAATTGGGACGAGTCAAACAGTTCTGATATGGATTCATATGGCAGTGATTGTGATGACATAATGTCAGGTAATAAAATTGTTATTAAGGGGATTATGGTGGTGATTTAACAAGGGGTAGGCAATAGGCATAGGCAATTCGATGTCTTATACTAACTACACTTTGTGGTTGTGTGCGTAAATATGTTTGGAATCCGTTGTGTGCCACTCTTGCACGCACATGCACATGTCAATAAATCGAGAAAAACAAAATATATTCTTCTATGCATCACCTATAAAAACTGCCAAAAGCAGTAGTAAATTAAACATACTTCCTGAAGTTTGATTTTAATTTCGAAAAAAAAGTTGAATTCCTAAGCTCCTAGACTATGCTTTGTAGAAACCACTTTTTTTGATATAAAATATAAAAGCCCAAAATAAATACAAATGTAATCCAATTATTTCATGAGATATTTAAAAAAAATATCCAAATTTTATGATCCTTTAAAATTGAAAATCGTCTTCCTAGAAAGCCTAATTATTTTGCATTATTCATACATATTAACAAAGCTGGGCAGTAACTAGTTAAAAAGTTAAAAGTTAAGTTAAAAGTTACTTTTTTTGATAACTTTTAACTTAACTAGTTAAAAAAAAAATAGAATGTAGAAAATAACTTAGTTAGTAACTAAGTTATTTATTGTTATAAATAATTGTAACTTAACTTAGTTATTTTGTTAAAATGAAAGTTATTTGTAAAAAGTTATTTTCAAAAATGTTTCTATTATGATTTATGAACTGTTTATTATTTGCATCGATATTTCTGAGAGCCGTCAGGACGGAGATTATATGTATATTATTTTATTTATTTCTATTTACTATAGTCTATAATATACTATAATATAGACATATATTATTTATTATTATTTATTATTTATTAATTAATTCACGGAATAAAAATAAATAATATTAATTACTAATTAGTATTATTATAGTAATAATAGTGATTATTTTTATTTACTTATTATAGGTAAGTACTTATTTGTAATGTAACTAGGAAGTTAAATGTTAATACTTTCTATAAAATGACAACAGTTAAGATGTATGCTACATTGTTACTAGTGTACTGTGTACATTGATAGGTAGGTAATAATACAATTTCCAGAACGGACCTAATTAGTAAATTCTGATACTGTGATACTTATGCCGTGTTTTCTACAAACTACACTCTACATTCCTTAAATATTATATTCGTATATAAATAAAATGATATATAAGAAATAATTGTTGTCAATTTGTTTTACTTTATACCAAAACTAGTTCTTTTCCTACGATGAGATAAAAAAAACGTTTATGAGTAAGTTAAAGGTATTTAAAAAAAAAAGTAACTTAACTTTTAACTTAACTTAGTTATTATTTTCATGAAAATTTGTAACTTAACTTAGTTACTCAAATACAGTAACTTTTTAAAACTAACTTTAACTTAACTTAGTTATTTTTTATTTTAGGTTTAACTTAACTTTAACTAGTTAAACAAATTGGTTAACTTGCCCAGCTTTGCATATTAAAAATTAAAACTGAACATTCAGAAATATGTATAATTTACCACCGCTTTTTGGTTTAAAACATACAAAAAATACGTGTGATGCGATCCCCTTAATAGTGTTAGTCTCAAACATATTTTCTTTATAGTCATTTTCTGTATCATCTTATAATCTTATAAGTTAGTTTAATTGCTATAGTAAATATTAAATACAAATTGGACTTCTTTTAATTAATTAATGATTATATTACATTTAAATATCAACAATCATTAATTCAACAGTCAGAGATATTACAATTGAATTTATGTATATTTTTTAAATCCCATTAGTTGACTGTGTTTTTTTGAAATGTTTCTAGGATAAGTTTTGTTTGGTTGTGTAGAACCTTGATAACTTAAATGTATTTTATTCAATTTGTAGATAACTAAAAGGAATCTCTAAAGTCTAGACCCCCGCATTTCAATATTTACCTACATACAATTTTTTACGAATTTACAATATATACAATTTTTTTTTCCCCGACCGATTCCAGTTATTGAGTATTCACTGTATTCCTTTTAATATGTTGATTGCACACTTCATAATTCTTAGATTCTATTTACAGTTATGTAATTTTAAAAATGTTTTCATTTGTGAATATTTGTATTCATAAAATTGTCGTATAATATTTTATCCTATGATTACACTACAAACATCAAATCATAGTCATTCATATTGTATGTAAATATTAAATATCTTATACTTAAATTGTATGTATATAATTATAACTCAATTTGAAATTAAAATATCAATAATAGTTTAAGATATGCCAAGATAATATTCTTGCCTTTAAATTTGATAACAATTCACTAAATATTAAGATTAACAATACACAAAATTGATTTCTGAATGAAATTCTCAATGTTGCATACATTTATTTATTTATTAACGGAAACAACACACCCAGGTGTAGAGTCCTCTTATCTAAATATGTAATGGATAAATACAAAATTGAATATAATTTTAAAGAAAACTTCAAATTTTATAAAAATTTTAATCTTAATTATAATTATAAATACTATTTTTAGTTGATCTTAAGCCCGGCGACAATGGCCATTAGCTGTATGGTTTTTGTGTCGGTAGGGAGGGGAGAACACGTGTGTGTTGGGTTTGACAGAATTTTTGATTGGGCACCCGTAGGTATCTGCCATGCCCTAGTGGGGGATGACGGCACTTGTTCTCCAGACACCGTGACTTGCCCGAAGAAAAATACCGCCCGTGATCAAGATATTGAGCCAGCCGACGCCTTAGATTGCTCTATAATATTGTAACACTAATAAGTAATATTATTTAATACAACATTTTTTTTATATTAACACATTGACTCTACACCAATGTCATTTGGTGTCATAAAAACCCATAAGATATCCTAGATATCCTTAACTTTAAATTTGATAATAAATCAATTCACTGTTATATTAAAATTATACAATATTGATTCTGCTGAACACAAATTTTTTATTTTGAATGTTTGTAATATAAGGACAATGTTGGTGAAGTGTCCTTTAAATTACTTGCTAATAATTGAACAACATTTTTATTGATGTTTAGGAAGTCAGGCTGGTGCTAGCATTTCTAGTTATATGGCTCAAATGGATAAAGAACTAGCATCTACATCTTTAGGAAGTAGTTTTGTGAAAAAACCTACAAGTGACAAAAATAAATTAAAAGTATGTAATTGACCTTGTGTCCACCAATATATTTTCTTTTACATTGTTCTTATAATTTCTTATAATTTCTTTCTTACAGAAAACTGTTAGAATAGACCCTACAGTACAATGTCAAGACAGTGAAGAAGATAATTTCTCTGATGTGGAAGATTTTGAACCTGTTGACATAGACGTGAACACATTTCAACACATTCTCAAATCATATCAAGAACAGCTTGGCTTACCAGGACCTGCTGGCAACCTTTTAGGACCAGCTGGTCTGAATTTGGGTCAAGAACCTTCCAAATAATTTTATTAAGTACAAATCACATTCTTCTCTTTTAATATACAATTTTTTTTTTATACATACATATATATATATATTTAATTTACTATCTAGTTCTTACAAATTAAATAATTCCATGTATTTTATATCTTTTAATATAAGTAAATGTTTCATCATAATTAAGTTTTTAATTAAAAAAAAAAATCATTTTTTTTACGTCAGGTAATGACTATCTTTTAAAATCATCCCTGATAATGTTTATTTACTCTAGTCGTGATGTGTTTCATCATATTATATATTATTATGAATAAAATCAATTAATTCTATTTGAGGTCTCTAACGTGTTCTGTTTAAATAAATCACCTTTTAGACTCTTTTTGCTTACAGCTCAAACCCGTATACATCAGTCTTTTATAATATCTATACTGTTCTACCAAACTCTTGCCTAAACATTAAAGTCTGAGCATTTTGTGTGTGTCAATACTTTGCGGAAATCAACAATTTGACTTAAAAAAATTTGTTTGATTTTTTTTATGATAACATTAACATAAACAAAAGTAACAATTGAAAAAAAAATTATTTTCAAAAACCCAACAATACTCAAAGTATCACATATAATAAACGTATGTAAGTAAGTAAATCAAAAATTTTCAACAAAAAATTTGTAAACATTAGCCAGTGAAAAAAAATTATTTCATTTGCGAGTCATGCTGTTATGAAGTGTACGAAATCCACTGAATAAGAAAAAAAAACAAAACAAAATTTTAATGTCTTAATAAAAACAGGATACATGAGCAATAAATAAGGTAATTATAATTATTACTAATTGTATTGTGTCAAATATATAATATTATGATATCTGCCGTGACATTATTGTTACTAGACCCGTAAATCATTTTTTACCATTTGTATTAAATCCTTACAATAACTAATCGCCGGGCTCAAGTTAAAAAAAAAAAATTATCGAAACTGCAGTATGTTTGAACGTCGAAAACGAACCGATTCCCATGATTTCATTTTGATATTCGTTAATAATATTGTATAATTTTCTTTGATTTGTGTCGTTAAAGTAAAATCGTCGAAAATTACAGTGCGCGGTTGTCTTAAAGTGTACCCACCTACAAAACGATCTTAAGTGATTGGGACGGGGTATTAAATGGGATTTCGATAAAACCCAATAGACGGGGTGGCCCGTCAGAGACGAGAGAGCAATCACAAAACTCGTATAATATATAGGTACGTATAACATAACACGTAATAAATAATAATTAATAAATATTAGAATATATACATAATATATACGTAGGTGCGCGAGCGGCTTTAAAACTTAAAAGACGCTTCACTGATAAGTGAAGAGACTACTCGGGCAAAGATCATCGGAAACTAAATATAACAATAATAATATATTATGTGTGCCGATAAGCTTGATGGACCGAACGACGTGTTGTGTGTGTGTGTATGAGTGTGAGTGTATTAATTGATTCAGAAAAAAAATATAACCGATAATGTTCCAAATCATGTTAAGAGAGCGGGAGGATGGGCGGGGATAAATTATTATTATTATTGTGATTTAGACGATTAGTATGTTATAATATGGAGCAGACGAGCAGAATACCTATTAGGTTTATATTATTTTAATCACCGTTTCAGTTGGTCGGTAGTTGTGCGTTCGGTAGGTTCAGTATAATATAATATATTGGACATCGGTTTCCCGGGGCCTGCGAACGGTTTCGATTTTAAAATTTTAAACCGATTTTCGGGCGCCATCACGCGATTATATTATTTCGCATTCGTCGCGGCCCTGGATGCAAGCGATCGAAGACAATAATATAATATAGGTACCCATCATGGAATTGATCGAAGTGGCACCAAAGCCCAACGACGCTGCATTGGAAATGCAATGTTACTTGGAAGACGATCCAGAGAATATGGAGTGCGTCGACGATTGTGTGGCATACGGTGTCAACGGAAAGCCACCGTCGTACCTGACACCGCTGTTGGCCGTACAGGTAAAAATATGTCAATATTACAAGAATATATAGTTTTTATAGTCTTTTTTTTTCATTAGCGACTCCACCACTCTAAACGTAATTGTACCTAATACCTATTAATTATCCCGACCTGTATTTTAGATTATAGTTCTTCAACAATGCAAAGGTATTGTTTTTTTAAATCTGAGATTTTTTTTTTTGGGGGGGGGGGGGTAGACATTAATCCTAATATCCCTAGCTAACACTCAAATGTAAATAGGAATAGACTTTGAAAACAAGTTGAGCATTTTTGCGGGTTTTTTGCCGGTATACCTATTAAGAATTATTCGTAATATTGGACCAACCAACATTTTTTCAAATGTTAAATGTTTAAAATACTTTTCCACATTTTGTCTAGACACCAATAATGTTGGTAAATATAGTATTTTAAAAATAATCTAATTTTTAACACATCTGTAATATAGGGTGACTCGGTAACTAATTATAAATACCTATATATACCTATGCTTTATTAGTTATAGTAAAATAAATACATATATAATATAATGTGTGAAAATATGAATTAAGCAAGGACACACAAAAAATATGTATTTATCATTATTGTTATAAACGTTTTGCAGAACGTAGTGACCACTTTATGTTGTTTGATCTTCGTTTATAATATTTTGGCCCCAAAACTGTGCATGTTGCCAGAAGACCCGGCACGAGCACACTTGCTGGCCACGGCCGTCATGATGGCCGGCATCGGAACCGTGTTGCAGACAATTTTGGGTGTCAGGTGAGCATATATTAATTAATTATTTTAATCGATCATATAGATTTAGGCCTACTAATATAGTTATAATATTTAAAGGTTAAGAAATATAATATAGTGACATCTTTTAGATTGTGAAGCGATGAATGTATTGATTTTACAAATAATGTGTGGATTTAATTTATATTTTATATTTAATCTGTCTTCCATCACCGATTGGAGTACTTAGTAAAAATGCTTCAATTTTCTACTTCAGAACCTTTTCTGGTAGAAAAGGCAATTTAATTGGTACTTTGGAATGCAAAAGTTTGCAAAATAAAATTATGATCTTTACGTAAAAAGTTAAAATTTTTATAAGATTGGATATTCACTCGATTTCTCATGTAGCGATTTTCTTATTCTGCTGTAATTCAATAATTAAAATAATAACTGTAGATACTTTAAATTTATACCATATGCTTATTTTATAAATTCCTATGATTGATAACATTTTCAAATTATTTTGACTCATTTTGAGCTGTTTAAGGAAAATTTTCAATTTTTTTAGTTTTTTTTTCTATAAATATCAATTAAATTTTAGTTGTTTGGTGAAAAAGCGTGAAAATTTAATACGTGCGGCTTTTAGTATATTGTTACAATAGCAGTAAGTTGAAAAATATTTAAAATGCATATGCACACATTTTTTTTATAAGCATTTAAAGTTGAAGTTTGAAAAAATGCATCAAATTTTAAATTTTCAAATTATTTTGTAGTTGAAAATTTATAAAATATTCAACTTGTATAGCTATAAGGATTGAAAATTTAAAATAAGGTTCCACTTAAACAGGTCTATAAATTACTTTGTTCACAATAATATCATCAAATATACTTTGTAATACATCATAATAGGCTGACCGTCTTTGCTCAGAATCGTTTTTCTTATACAATGATTGTATATCATTGAATTCAAATTTAACACCATCCATTAAAGTGACCCACTTGTACAGCAGAGCGACACCCACCTGCCACCTTTTTTCCTTAAATTTAAGTTTTTACTGTACCTATAACGCGTTATTCGAAATATTACCTTTGACAAAATACAATAATTGTTGTGTAGGCTTATAGTGTGTCACTGAAATATCTTTAATGGTATTTTGTTTTTTATTTACCTATCTAAGTGTGACTGGATGCTTGGATATATATTTACAAAATTTTTTAACTATTTACAATAGTAAAGAAGTAATGTTATACGCCCTATAAGTAAAATTTATTACGTTTCTACTTTATATTATTTATTTATATAAATAGTTATTAAACCATAGACTATACAATGCAATGAAAAAAGAAAACTAAAATGATAATAATACTGTACATAGTATTATAGTTATTGTATTACTATCAGAACTATAAGAACTAACTCCTTCTCAATAGCATTTTTTTTCCTTGGTATATTTGGAGGCCATTTTTAATAACGCTACTCAGTACTGCAGCTCTCTTTTATAGTTAGAGTCTAACTGATAGGTAAGTAAGTTAGATTATATTATGAAAATGTTTATATGATAAAAAAATCCCTCCGTATATACTTATATTGTTATTATTAGTATTATACTATTAAATTATATTAAATTTCACGTTCTTTTATAATGCTAGTATATAGCATATTATTCTTACGACACTCTAATAAATATAATATTAAATAGGCTTCCGATCGTGCAGACCAGTGGATTTGTGTTCCTTTCCTGCACACTACCCATATTGGATTTGCCGGAATGGAAGTGTAATAGCAACATCGATCTGTTCACGATGGGTCCTGAGGCCCGTACGCAGGTATGGCATCTCCGTGTTCGGAACATTCAAGGCGCTATGATCATCGTCGGTATCATTCAAATGTTTTTGGGATACTCTGGTAAGAATACATAAATAACATTAAAATAATATTTTCCTGTATAATATACACTGTACATGGCGCGTCACGATTTCTGGTTTCCTACGAGTTATAGTGTTAATGATTAAACGGGAAAACTCGATGGGACAATGTTGTTATACTGTTTAGTATCATATGTATTGTAATGTTTAACTGTGTAAGTATATTAAACTGCCCATATATGAAATTCTTTTAAAACCAATCTAGACTTATAATTATGGGGAGATGCAAACATTTTAAATCTGAAAAAAAAAATCATTTCAAAATATTACCATAAACAAAATAAAAAATTTCCCACCATACCCATACATATATCTTATCACAGCAATCACACTGATTTTCATCTAAAAACTGTTCAGAACAAAACAAAAATAAATCTATAAGAGCTTCCAAGCTTTTCTTACCACCTTGGCTCCTTTACTATAACACCCTAAATTGAAACTTTATCAACTAATGATGAAATCCTTGGTAATCCTGCTAGATGCTTGAAGTGCAGATGATGTAGAGGCTACTTGCTAAACCAACATACTATATAAACTAATAAATAAAAAATAAAACTGATGTGATATCATAAATGGGTTGGTTTCTTTCACAATTTGTTGATGCATAATTTTACTCAGCTTATACTTTATTTATTTATTTTACCGGCAAATACAGAATGTGCATATAGAAAAAAATAATAATAATAAAGGTTTACTGTTAACCGTGTTTATCCAGTGTCCACCCACCCAAAAGTATCCGCCGCAAGCATATTTTATTACCTACCTTAACGTACCTACATAATAAATTCAACTTTTAATATATAACTGTCTTTAGCATTAATTCCCTGGCTTAATTGGAGATATTTAGTTCGGAGAACATTTTTTGCCCTAGTAATGCGAGAGTCTATTATGACGAAACCCTGCAAAACACTGTCGGTTATTTCGAAAAATGCATGCGCTTTATTACCATTTATACCAGTTGGTTCATTATAATTTATTTATAATTTTTTCATTATCGACTAAGCATCATTGAACATACGCGATCACTGTTTGTACAATTAATACTTGATAAATAAAATATAAATCTGAACGATTCACCAGCATCTTTTTATATTTTTTTTATCAAATTGAAGAGTTTAAATAATTAATTTTCATACATTTTCTCCAAACAATAATTGTTCCTGCATTAAATATAAATATTAATTGACTAGATTATTTTAGTTTCTATTGCCCTTTGGCCATTTCCGTCACATTTAATTACATAATTAATCGTTTGATATGATATTAGTCATCAGTTATTGTTTCTATACTTATTACTTATATACAGAACATATTAAAATATTAAATTAATATTATTATATGATAGTATTGAGATTTAATACCATTGATCCTTAAATCGTCTTTACTTTTATATTTATTGAAACTAATATGATAATAGCATTGTCCTAACTCGTGAATAAGTTTTTTTTTAATTTTTAGTAAAAATTGTATTTTGTGGATTATTCCAAGTTGTAGGTGTAGCTGATGGTCCATTATATAATTTATATTACAGAATTTATATATCAGAAAAACAGAAAATATTATTTTTTTTTTCCCCATCAATAATATAATAAATATGTACCTATATATGCTTACATATTATCATTATCCATAACACTTTCGTTGAAATCGATCATTTACTTATTTAGAAAATCGTCTATTTACCTATACCCTAGATGTCATATATGTATGGGTTGAACTGATCGTTATATCATCATTATCGGCGACACATTGTACCTATATCCGCCTGTTACACGTTATTATAGCAAACAACATTTTAATTGTGTGCCGTTGACAACCAATCTGCAGACATCCAGACAGGCTTAAGTATGGCGGCAAGAATGATATTAATACAATTTTATACTACTTCGGTACTATGCGCATACAATATAATATGTTTATACACCTATATTATATTATATTCAATATTGAACCTATTTCCGGTCATTTGGAGACCTCACCTATAATAACCTAACCTTTGTCGCCAAACAAAATAATAATAATAATATACAAAGGCAAGATTATAGGTAATGGCCGATGGGTGGGTGGTTAAAGGTTAAAGAGATTTCTTTATATTCGTGGCATAAGAAAAAAAATATCTCAACAAAATAGCATTAGTATAATTCATTAAAATTTTACGTTTAACTATTTATTACAATATTGAATTTTCAACAGTACGCAGAGTACGGTCTTGTTATTTTAAAGTAATAATACCTACAAGAGTTTCATACGTTAAGTAAAATTCACAATTATTTTTCATTATTAAAAATTATAAAAATAATTTTAAATTACAATAATGTATTGATGTAAAATATGTTGATGGCCAGAATTTGGATCACGGTTCGGCTCTTGCAAACACCCTCATTTTAAAGTTTAAAAAAAAATAGACGATTCACGAGTGAATATTAATATTATTAATTAATATTGTCTTATTGTCATTTGATAATGAGCGATTGGCAGTGAACAACCATGCCAGTTTCCCTTCATTGCCATACACTTTTTAAACTAAAATAAAGCATATATACATATTTGTATATCGGTGAGTGGAACGTGTATAAATAATACCCTATTGATGAATGGTTATAATTAATATATACCAATAAAATAATGCAATACAAATATAAATTATAATTTATTTCCATTGTGCCCAGGGAACAATAGTGTCCTCGAGAATGGACCTATTGCCTATTTGCCTTATATACCGTGGTGGATTTAGTGCCCCCCCCCCCGGGTGCTTGGGAGCTGATATCACTTATCGGGTATCACGTAGATCTAAACGTATTAATTGTAGACTCCTACCAAAAAAAAAATAGGTTAAATTTGTTGCTACCTCGAAGTTGTTCATCGTGATAACTGCTTAAGGAGCTTTATTGTTAGCAAATAGCAAAAAAAAATGCTAGATACGCCATCTGTCTATGTACCTAGTATTATTAGTAAATATAATATATTATGTAGGTACCTATATATTGTATATTATATAAATATTATAATAATATAATTATAATCATCGATTGTTATTTTTAATCTTGTCGTTATTACCTTGCAGGAATTGTCGGAAAATCGCTGAAATACATCACGCCTCTGACCGTAGTGCCAACTATGTGCCTCATAGGTCTGTCGGTCATCGAAAAGGAGTGTTTTCTCATGTCAGGAAATTGGACTACAGCCATCATGTAAGTTATATTATAATCATAAATTATATTTTACTATGTATAGTTACCTAAACTTACAAGTTACAAGTTACAACGGTTGATATCTATACTGGTTACTGACTATACGTTCTGCCCGATAAAATACAAAATATTGGGTTATCGACACATTATATCATTACATCAACACATTATCGATCATAATATTTGTGGTTGAATTTTTTAACCCAAAGACAGGCTATTTTATACAAAATGAAAATGTTCGTTTTTCAAATTTTAAAGTATTTTTAATGATGTGTAATGTGTATACAATGTAACTCAAAATACCGCGACGGCGTGACGTCTACATCGATTAAAAAACGTTTGGGTAGGGTTGTGATATTATTCGTATTGAAATATATATTACAGCCAATTAGGTATTTAATGATAAAATGTTTAATAAAAATATTTTAATGTAAAATTAAACACATCAATCGTTTCCGTTGAAAACATTTATTATTTCATTAGAATAGCTTCAAGTTACAACTTTATTCTTCGCCTATTGAAATATTCGCATTATTTTTTTGACGTCACTTTTATATATTATAACACCTCTACCTAATTGAAAACTAACGCTCCACGTTTTAATAGATATAATTATAGTTATATTAAGGCTGTTAGTAAGTAGGACAGATTGGAATATTTGATATTGTGTATTTGGCATTTGTGTGTAAATATCGCTTTTAATCTCACTCCAATACCCGAATACCTTGGACAATATTTCCAAATATCTATTTTCTAATGACAAAGAAAAATCTGTACCAGTACACTCGAATTAACTCCCATACATAATAGAAAAAAACACTGTAGGAAATTTGAGAGTCAGACTAGAGACACAGCTGGTTTTTTTTATTCGAATAGCCTAAATCAAATCTATAAATCTGACTGTCGATCATCTGATTTGCTTGTAAGTGAAAACCTACCTCCATTCCAGGAATTTCGACATTATGTCCTATACAATTTATATGTTTCCCATAAGTTAAGTTTCTAATAATCGTTTTACAATCCTTATCGGTATAATACGCTTACGAGTTACGACATTTTGAATTTTGAATAACATAAAATATTTAGAAAACTGTTTAAAAAAATTAAAAATTAAAAATTATCAGATAAAATGAATGCATTTAATAGAAGAGATAATAATTATTTCTTAAAATGTCAGTATTATATGAACAATAAAATCTGTCGAATAGTGTTTTTAATTTTTATAATTAATTTCAACCTTGAGCATTTTTTTTTTTAAATTTTAACTGTGAGTGATCGAAATTACATTATTAGTTTTAAGTATTATTAGTAAATGTATATTAACATTCTTATATTTAAACAAGTAATTTTCATAAAATTATTATCATGTAATTATATATGACGCTGTGACCAGTGTACTTTGTAAGATAATACTGTTTGGTTAGTGGTGATAAATAATAAATTATATTATATTATATATATATTAAACAAACAGTTTTATATATTACTATTGGTATAACGTAACTTTATTCAGCACTGAATACGAATAATATGAGTTATTTTCTTGACTTTGACTGATAATCTCAAATATAACTACAATTGTATTAACTCTCATGTTTTATTTTGTTTACAGGACTCTATGTTTACTGACACTATTCTCGCAATATTTGCGAAAAGTCGCCATTTCCTTGCCAGTATACTCGTATAAAGGTGGACTGTTCATAGTGCGGTTGAAAATTTTCGCACTGTTTTCGGTAAGACACAGATCATCTCAGCGCATACGATGAACTTAGTTGTTTATTTATTAATTTAAATTTTTTTCCAGATATCACTCAGCGTTAGCATTATGTGGTTCGTGTGTGTTTACCTGACTGCCAATAATAGTCTATTACCAACGAACCCGGCGAACACAGAATTGAAGGCCGGAGTATTGCGCAACGCACCGATGTTACGAATTCCTTACCCTTGTAATAAAATATTATTGGGAATTCGTTTCAACATATTTTAAGAGTCCTGCTTAGGGATACAAAACGTGTTTGGGTTTTATCGTGTCAGGGGTATTTTTAAAAAAAGTAAACTCTTCACTTTTTCTGACTAATGTAACACATTAATTAATGAACGGAAATCTACACAGTCCACCTTCGTGATAGATCACTTGCAAACATAATTCTATACACCATATTACACCCTTAGCCCTCCAATCAATAAGAAAATGAAAATAAAACGAGCTCACAATTTGTTGAAACGAGTTATACTCGTACTTTCAGCCTATATTATTTTACCAATATTAATTAATTACTAAACCTATTTTTATAGTTCAATGGGGTTGGCCGACAGTTAGCTTGACGTCGATATTGGCCATGTTACCCGCGCTATTCGTCAACATTGTAGAGTCTGTCGCCAATTATTACACATGCGCGAGATTTGCCAGTGAGTATAATATATTATGATGATATTACTATTTATTAGCGAAATACATATTGGAGCAATTTGGGGGGGGGGGTTAGAGGGACTTAGCCCTTACAAAATTAAATTTAACCAAAAAAAAAATTGTATTTTAATTGAAGTATTAAATTTTTTATTAATTATTTAATGTTCTAATACAGTAAACGTTTGAAGAAATTATTTTATAAAGTTTAAAGAACAATTCGTTATTAATGTGTTTTTCATTGTGGACAATCGGATCCACTCACAGAACATAATATATAGATTTACTAAAAGTATTAAAAATTAGTAATTCCAATAAATTACTGATAATATTTCAATTTCTCAAGAATATATATAGTTGATACTCGATAGTAATGTTTTTTTTTATAAATGTTCAATTTCGAATCGACGGTTAGTGGTTACAGTTATAATATAATATATATAATTTGTAATTGTAATTGTAATTTGTTTTAATAAACATATTTTTAATTTTATAAATAGGTAGAATAGGTAGATGTATAATTATAATATGTAGGAAAGTGGGTAAGAAAAATAATATATACTCATTATGTTATATAATATTAAAATGAAGTAATGCATTCTAAAGGTATTTTCACTCGGGATGTGGGGGGCAGAGCCACCCACGGGTCAGTTTCATTTAAATACGTAAAGCCCCTCTAAGTAAAAAACTGAAATTGCGTGCATTTAAGTTTACACGGCAATTTTCAGCTTACTCCCTCGCTTATCCAACTAAGATTAATAATACCTGCCCATTTTTTTTCGAATTAAGAACATCATCAGTCACCTGCTATAAGGCAATGGCGTGCTTGGTAGGAGGTTGTTGAATTAAATTAATAACAGGTGTTCACCGCTATCAGTCAATAATAATCATTTAAAATTTTAAACCATATTCAACCACTTAGGTTAATGAATTCAGAAAGTTTTCTGAAACCATTGTTTACATTTTTTTTTTCAATTCAATAAATTATGGGTTTCGATGTGCTTGTGTGTGCCCAATATCTATACGTACAATCTGATACAAATAAAGTACATCTTTCCCCGTAACATACATCCTTGCATACTCAATTTTGTGTTACTTATATATATATATATAATATATGTACAGTAGATATGGTAAGTTAGTACCTACAATGGTGTTAACAATACATATTTTAATCGTTATAAATAACTAATAAGCGAGTATGTATATGCACTTAATATTTAATGTGCGTCGGTGGCTTATTGTTGTAGATTTGACAAAGCCTCCACCCAATGCGGTAAATCGGGGTATCGGCATCCAAGGTATCAGTACGATTTTTGCCGGTTTCTTTGGTACAGGTTCCGGGGTTAGCTCATCCAGCGAAAATGTGGGAAACATTGGCATCACCCGAGTAAGTATACCAGTAATAATAATAATATTTAATAATACGACATCATCGACAACTCAGTGTTATTTAATTATATATTTTTTAACTTAAAATATACTATAGACCATGGTGCACAAAATGTTGGTCTTGGTCCCCTTAGCGGATAATAAGTCTCTCGTAAGCTACCAATGCAGCTAACTACATTGACTACCAAGTCCATTGACTGGTAACGCACTGTCCAAAGAATAAAAATTGTATGTTCTAAAATATTTTAGCTTACATAAGTATTTGGTATAATATCATAATATAATGTACTTAGTAAAATATAATATATACAATATATTATTATATATACCTAGGTACTTATAAATCATAAACCAAAAATGTTATTGTTAGATTTTGTTATTAGTTATGAGGTGGTGTGAGGGAGGGGACGAAAGCCGGTAGGCCCCCACGGTAGTTTTCTGTTAAAAAAATGATTTCTCCCATTGGTCAAGTCGATTTATTTCTTATTTTTCCACATGTGACTGTCCTGCCAGAAAATAAATGTATTAGTCTCGAGTTTCATACTATATACATCATACGTGCGTATATATGTGTTTATATTTTATTGTTTATTGTATGTATAGATATAAAATACAAACGTAATCTCAAATCACATAAAACTATACATTAATATCGTCCGACGAACATATACATTATACTATTATAATATAATATAATATTATAATAATGGTAACATTATCCATGTCAATGGTTATCGCAATATATTATTTACTCCAGAATAACATAATACTTATTGTTTTTTTTGTGATATGGAGTACCTAGACACAGTTGGGGACCTCGTCAAAGCGTACTTTTTATAAAGTCAGAAATGTCATATATGTTTCAATAGCCACCTGCAAGATAACCAATATATTAATTATAAATTTTTTCAGTTCTGATTTTTTCGTTTGTTTGATTTTTAGATGCTCTTTAAAATTAGAGCATGTAGAATAATAATTATCTTTACGATTGCAATAACTGAAGCAAACGTGATTTTCTAAATACGCGGTTAAAAATGTCTGTACATTATATTTCGATCATTCGCCAGTGCCCTGCCCAGTGATTTTAGTCAGCTTATATTGTCTAACATGTATGTTTTTATCAAACATTTTTATAATCATTATATAAATAATATTATCATACACAACAAACAACAATGTTTTTTTAGTAAAATAAATAATGATTGAATTTTTTAATATTGTGTGATAATATATCTATTTATGCTTCACAATCGTCCTTAGTGCACGTCAAGTGATAATATTTTAGCATCGAATAGGTCAGCATTTATCAAATGTAACTTTGGAAAAATAATATATGGTCGGTAGGTACACGCGATTGCAAACGGTTATTTATTATATTATTTCAATTCTGTGCATGCACGTCGATTTTTAAAAATTTAAAAATACTTATAATTGTGAACTTTAATATAATATAATGTGTATTAATTTTTTCATATACTTATCAATCCATTTACTGCATTGCCTCTACACTTAAATTAATTTAATTCATGTAATTAATGATACGACAAAATAATAATTACAGACGATTGACGCTTTTAGTGAACAAAAAACGTTCAACCCCGTTGAAACGAGATTATATTATATTTTATTCTTACACTTGATAGTTTAAAAATAAATAATAACTGTTAAATAAATTGTATAAATTCATCCACACAAGATGCGTTCATAAATTTATAATATTATATTATATTGTTTCGATTGTCGGGCTAAACAATATGTATAAACATAATCTAGAAGTACAACAGTTATATTATGAATGTAATATTATTTATACGTTTATTTACTTGTACTATGCAAAACAAGCAACTATATTTTATTTTACTTAAAAATAATTGAATTTTATGTTCTTACATAATAATATAGTAACAGTGTAATATAATCGTTAGTACATTTATCATATGAATGGAATTGAAATATTCTCCTGCAATATCGTCAACCATTCTCGCACTAGTGTGTACTTTGGGTCACCTATACGAACGGCCTTAAAATGTTGTAGCATTAAAACATAATATTATTTTGCAACACACACACACGTGCAAATACATCGTTCGTAGAATTTAAAAGACGTAAAATATATATGAAAAACAAAATCAGTCATATTTGCAACAATTAATTTAAATAGTTTAATTTATCTAAAAAAATTTTTATCGTGTCACATTTACCGGTCGTTTTTTAGGGGGTTATGTATAGGCAATTATTTAAGCTACTGTTTTCGAGAATAAAATGCTTGAAATTTAATAAACATCAAAATATAGTATGCAATTAATTAATAATTTGCAATATAAAAATATGGTTCGAACGACGGTGTATGTTGCTTATACCTCGTTACGCCTTTGCATTTTTAAAATTGATCCACAGCCCCCAGGTTATACAGGAGTTAGGAAGTGCACACATTTTTGCTAGGCGTTTAGGTCGTTTTAATGAAAAATTTACGAGGTTTGCATTGGTTTTAACTCGTAAGTCATTCAGAAAATTTAAAAAGTACGTTGAACTTACAATACGATGGAGTAAATCGTGGTGTTTCAGGTGTGCAGTAGAAACGTGATTGGACTCGCAGCCTGTATAATGATCGTCGCGTCCATGCTTACCAAATTCATCGCACTGTTAGTGACTTTACCGGATCCAGTACTCGGCGCCATGACGTCGGTGTTACTCGTGCTAATCGGAGCCGTAGGCAAGTATATTTAAATATAATTCATGTCATATTATGTCTATGTGCAATGGTACCAATGGTTACCGTATCATAAGATACCAAAAATGTAGGGCTGCACATTTTCAAACGGAGACTCTTGTACCTACTTTTACCGACTGATGTTTTGCACTTATGTGGACGGAGGACTGAACTTTGGCATATTTTCGTGTCTATGTCTCGTGCGTGGTGCGTATACAGGAACATGACAAAACGTATAGAGGTGTATCTCATACATTTGCGAAATTTGAACGATTATTATATTATCATAGGAGTCAATGAAAATAATTTCCTGAAATTGCATTTGCAATCAAAAATGTTTATTTAGCAGGCGTTGATTTAACTCGAATATCACTTTCTTCAACGTTTACCATGGAATATGTATGTTCATTCCCTTGCTTTATTTTGCTGTAGGTGCTATAGCCTATAGGTACTGTGTAGAGTGTACCTAACCAGGTATACATCATATAATATTTTCCCACACGTGAGAGATAATAAATTAAACCTTGGTGCATCTTATTACGAGGAAATAGGTTATAAGTATTAACATAAACCATCTATTCTTACGGCGTTGGCGTACGCATGCTATATTATAATATTACTGAGTTATTCTAGAAGTTTTCTGCATTTAAATATTATAATAAATAATAATATATAAATACTTATAATAATGTTTTCTAAACACATTTTTTATTAAATACAACCGTAATGATGGTTTCGTGACACGTGAGTCATAACTAATTAATAATACCTATACTATAATTTAAAAATCTACTACTACTTTAGTATTTAATTAACTACTCAATAGTTAAAACTTCTTGAGGATTAGTCTGTACACAATTTAAGTGTTTTTTATCGCATAATTGCTTAAAATTAGAATTTTCCGAAAAAAATTATTACCTATAATAAAACTTAAAAATCGGAAAACATTTAAAATCTTAATCGAAAAGAAACACAATGATTGTATTATAGTACGACTAAAACCTACGTCTCTTTGTTATCAAACAATCAATATTTATTTTATTGTTGATCATTAATTGTCTTATTTATTTATATTGTTTGTACAGCGCTGTCTAATCTACAGTTCATAAATCTCAACTCGTTAAGGAACATGTATATTCTCGGATTGTCAATATTTTTTGGATTGGTAATAATAATTTATTATAATACAATATATGTTTAGCTTTTATAGTCGTCCGTTCAAATAGATGGACGGACACATGAGTAAATAAAATAATGAATTATTATATTAATCTAAGTTTTGAATTTATTTTACTTACAGGCGGTTCCTAAGTACTTATCAACGGTACAAGGTAATATTATAAACACCAAATACGAAACCGTCAACAACGTCCTGATTGTGTATCTGTCCTCTGGAATATTTATTGGCGGATTTATTGGTTTTATTTTAGATAACACAATTCCAGGTATTGTGCAACTATTTTATGATGTATTTATATTTATACATGCATTGTAACTATCCAATACCTATGGTCAGAAATTGGGGGGGGGGGTTAAACTCTCCTGATTCTTGTAGCTATATAGTTATCTAGCTCTCCAGGGTCAACATTATTTTTATTTGAAGGAATTACAATTTTTATTATTTACTATAATGTATATTCAATGCAACTAATAATTTTTTTATTTTATTAGTATCTCGACTATAATTATAGCTTACAGCTAACGAAATTGATTTATATTATTTTTTTATTATTCACTTTAATTTATGTACTTGAATTTCTTTAACATATTATATTCTATATTATAATGATACAATTATATTGTACAACGAAGCTTTTACAGACTTGAGAGAGTTTACATATATATGCCTTTCGGCATTCACTCTTAAGGTAGTACTGAAGTAGACCCGGGAGAGTTTATAGGTCATTAAAATTGTGAGAGTTTACAATCACCCCGGAATAGCCGGAAATTGAGGGGGGACTTGACTAAGTGAGGGTCTAGGACCCTAACATTTTTTCAAACCCACCACAAGGACCAAGTAATTCATGAAGCACCACCAATCTCCATGGTTATAATAATTGATCAGTAATTGCAAATATTAAACCTTCCCTGCAGTTGTAAATATCCGCCTGTGAAACTTCACTATATAATATATTCGTATAGACGCCTATAACGAATAAACCGCAGACGATAATGTGATATTAGTAAATTACTGATATTACATATTAATCTATACTATTATATAAAGAGGAATCGTTAGTTATACAGTTGTCGAAAATAATCTCTGGAACTACTGAACCGATTTCGAAAATTCTTTCACCAATAGAAATCCACGTTCTTTGTGAGTGTCATAGACTAATTTAAAAAGGGAATCGATCGACCCCGGTAGGTACTAAAACAGGAATTTTGAGATTTACGATAGAAATTGTTGTTTATTAATGGTTGCTATGGGTTATAGGAGTTGAGAATAATATTTATTTATTATTATTATTTTTAATTTGAATATTAATGCCTAATGGAGCGTCTCAATCTCCTTCGTTTCAATCAGTCGAAATTACGACCAGACGAGTACATCAACTTGCGTAACGCCATCGCTACTGGATGAGACGCGGCCAACATTGATCGTTTGACCCTTCTCTCTGCCCATTCTTCTTTTTATATATATCAAAATGAATGTTTGTGTGTAGATTAGACGCCTGGGTAGAAGATAGACTAATTTAAAAAGGGTTAAATTTGTTTTTTTTATTCATCAGATTTTAGTATGGTTGGGTTAGGATTTTGTACTAATTGATTATATTAATCCTCCGTAGGTGGAATTAAGTAAAAACGATAAACTTGGCATAACTTTGGTCCTTGATACTTTAGAGTTAAGTCATACACTTACGTACAAACAGTACGGGGTCCGCGATCTACCGCAGGTAGATTGCCTACCTGATAATATACTCTGCTGAGAATCAGAATTTTTATTCCGGGCAACGGAAAAGTTATGATAAGTTTTGAACACCATACACCCAAATATTAAACAACGAATTGAACAAAGTTTGAGCCATAAAGAGTTGGTACATTTAACGGGCAACGAAGTGCACAGGATCAGCTATATACCTATTATAAATTATAATCAATAATCATTAATTATAATTATAATAACTACTTTATTCAACACGCGTTAGGCATTATTTTACACATATCTAAAAATCTATTGTTTCTTAATTAAATTTTTTTTTTTACATGCTCGTTTAGTCGATGACAATGACGCCATGAACAGTAACGGGTACCACAATCCCAACGACGAACTCAAGTTTTCCAACAAAACCGACGACGAACAAGTATACAAGATTTCAGATCGCCTCTACGATAAAATTAATTATTGTTTATCAATTTTCATCTAACACGCGTAATATTATTACGTTATACCTATCTTTGTTTATCGATAAAGCCTAATACATATATACTATGTATAAAATGTACCTATTTTCGATTGACTGATCACAATTTTTTATTTTAACCATTTCATACTTACGCTATTACTGTAATTATATGATTGTGTATTAATTTAATTTTTAATTTTTATCATGTTTATGTATTAACTAAATGTAATAGTATTGTAAAGTTCGACGACTGAGCACGCTTGATTCGTTTCATGACGTGACAGAACTATCTATTTCCTGTGTTTATTTAAATATAATATTATGTATATGTTTTGATAGTGATCGAATTTATATATTATAATATAGGCTAAAACATCATGGTAGTCCGCCGATCCAAGTTGAAGTTTTGGGTCGTCATAATAAATTTCTTTAACACAAAAATGTCGGTAAAAATGAAATTATCACGTATACATGCAGCTTGTTGATTTAACCAGCCTGCAGGGAAAAACCTTTCGAAGTGGCCGAGAACAAGATTCTAGAACCTCTCCTTTTATACAAAGGTAAATACTGGTGGTAAAACTATTTTGATCATATTAAATTAGTACCTAATAATGGCCATAGCCATAATTTAAAATGTTGGAAATATCTTACAATAAAGATATCGCATATCAAAAAGTATCGAATTTAATATTTATAAATGGGAAAAGGACAATAAGTCCTCGGATCAGTAAGACCGCGTGGTCTTATTTGCCACTCATTTTCCATCTTTGGTGTTATTGTCTCAATTTAATTTTATAAACACTGGGCTTCGATAAGATTATGGTTATATGGCGGTTACCCTGTGACCAATTTGAGGTGGTGTTCCGTAGCAGGTCGAGGGATATTTTCGATTTTTTTGTACGAGAGCAGCAAAGCGAGCGAGTTTCAACGAATTAATCACTGGTATCAATAAATTTACATGTAGTCTTATTGTCACCTGAAAAGGTATTAAAGTCCAACAATAATTAATATTGTTCTTTCATTTATTTGATCTCGAATAGTAAAATACTTAAATACTTAATATGAACTGAATTAAAAAAGTTTGAAGGTGTAAAATTATATTTGTTCCAAAATTGAAGTTTTGCGTTCATTGAACAATAATTTTAATTTCTTTAGAACTAATGTTACTACTTTTGATAGGTAGCACATAAGGTGTTTTTTGTTGACAAATTTTGTTTAGGTACCTGAAAAAAATAAGAAAATGTATGTCAACGCTACACACCTACATAATAATATTATTAGGTATGGACTTACCCAAATCAATAACGACTAATGCAATACTGCGAACGCATGAGTATACCTATCGTAAACGTTTTTAACATAATAATTGCGATATGTGGTCTAGACAAGTTTTTAAAATCGTACAAATACATCTGATTTCACTCCCTATATACATTTTATAATGTTGTACCGAGTATTTGAATTTATAATATCATCAGATGTAGGTGCACGATGTGACATAGATGTACTTATTATATTATATATTATTGCATAATTAATAATTTTAGTATGCTCTATGTGCATCATTGTGTTGTAGGTACAATAACAGCGATTCTATTTTACATCATAGAACCACTCGATGTTTGGAAAAGGTTAAGCAATACCTGGTAACTCGATGGCCTATGTGCCGAGGGTATTAAAAAAAAAAAAAATACCTGGTAACCAGAAATTATTTATTATCTTATTAATTATCGAACTTAACTTTGGGATTACCTATAAACTATGCCTGTTACCTATGTAACTAGGTATACGTTTAAATATGAGTGTCCTTCGATAAAAAAAAATCGACTTATCTATAGATAGCTGCCCATCTGTAGTGCAATAAATTATTGTAACTGTTCTAATTTATTATACTTTTGTCATTTTTACAGTCATAATCGGAAATCCAATCGTACCTAGGATTAAAAAAAATGAAGATGACAATTTTATTACTCGCCAGACCCTATGTGCTTCAAAATATAAAATATGTAGGTAGGTGTGTAATACATATAATTTAACGTCGTCAGTTATTGTCATACGTATACAGCCAAATACAATGCAAATAATAATTTAGAAATATTAAAAAATACGCCAATATAATATTGTTTTTTATATGATACTAATATCTAATAATTATTAATAAAAGTATTTTCAATTGTTCAATACATTTGTACAAAGACATTTGATTTTCTTTGTTTATTTAAAATATTTTATTGTATTTTATTATAACATAGCGATAATTTTATAATTTTGCCGTTGTAAATAACATATAATATTATGTGCGTGGCACGACGTTAGTCATCGCTCCGAGCTAATATAAATATATACATTATCATTAATTGCAATATAAGTTTTATTTTTAAGGATGTAGGTATTGCGTTTTTGATGAGTGTACATCCGTTTAAATAAATTATACACTGCATATGTATAAAAACCTATATAGGTATAAAATTATTAAATGTTAATATGATTTTCAAAACGTTTATATTATCATATTTATTTTTTTGTTATTGTGTTGGTCGGTGACAAGATTTGAATCTTATTAATTAAATAAACACTACATTTAAAGGCTGGGCTATTCCACGTCGAGTCCAATAAGGCCATATATGGAGAATGTCACATCTGCAAGCATAGGCGGAGATCAGGGGGGACTTACAGGGGCTTAAAGTAGGTCCCGCCCCCCTCATTTTGTAGTTGTGTCTCGGGATCGAAGCTCCCCCCGCTCACATTGATGTTAATAATGTTAGCCCCCCCCCTGTAATTGTAATGGATTTCTGCCTATGCCCTTAAATGTTATCTCCGTGTTACAAATATCATATCAAATTTGTGTTCAGCTGCAGTTCCATATTTGGGTTTTAGCTTTAATATTATATTGAATTATGGTGAGAACATAATATTTGTTCTTTCGTCATGTGTTTGATGATAGTTTAATTTTAAGTGTATTATAAAAATTTTTAAATTTTAATATCTTACGTACCTACTCAAAACTTGCTAAAATATTAAAATATTATAAAAACCCGACGAGAAAACATGTAATATTATAATATTCTTACCTTGAGGTTTGATAATATATAACTATATGTATCTATCCATTCAATAATATTAAAGCTAACAATATTAAATTGTAACAGCCTATCGCAATTATCCATGTTGTACATTTATAAGAGAGAGTTAAACATACTTTGTGGGTGATGCATTCCCTTAAAAAGTAAAAAATGTTGAGTCGATTAAATTAAATCGTTACAAACAAAATTTGTATTCTTTAAAACTATGCGAAATTCCACCAATGCGGGGCAATGTTCGTTTAATATCTACTACCCCATTATTTTGTATCGTCTTTACTTTTTAAAACGGTATGGCAAGACAATTTATTATTTTTGGTAAAAGTCATGGTGCTTGTACTACGAGCACCTTTTTACATTTTAAGCGGCCCTCCAGAACTATTCTAAAAACAACGTTGTCCTCGGTGGAGAAAAAAGATCGAATAATATTTCAAATAACACAACGGAAACCACTGCTACTGCATATAGGTAATATTATATTATTAGTCATTAATAATAGGTATTCGTGATATTATATTATATAATATATAATATATATAAACTATATTGAATTATTATAACTGCAGTTTCTATATTATTTCGGTAATACGTTTTTGTTGTTTTCGTGACAGCACAGATTTGTGATCATATTTTATGAGTTATGACCGTCTTGCAGAGGCCATGACGGTGAATATCTTAGGGTTCACTATCGTAATAATTTAGTCACATCGACGACTACGACGATTGTCAATATATGTATACCTATAGCTGGAACTCTGACGTGGGTTTAAACGCGCAGTTTGTCGAAGAATATTAGACATTAAAAATCAATGTCGAAGGCGTATTGCATCTATAATAGTATTATTATAACAAACAAACGTAAAGGTAAATGAACCATTTTATCAGCAACGCAATATTGTGAGACTATAATATATGCTGTACTTATATAAAGACGTGTCGCCGTCGTAATACCTATAGGTATAATATTATAATATTACAAGCTGGACCTATTTCGTAGCCCCTTAAATGTACCAGCTCTTTATGACTAAAACTTCGTTCAATTCGTTATTTAATATTAGGTGTATGGTGTTTAAAATTAATCTTAACTTTTCCGTTGCCCGGAATAAAAATTCTGATTCGCTGCAGTATATTATCAGGTAGGCAATCTACCTGCGGTAGATCGCGGACCCCGTGCTGTTTGTACGTAAGTGGTAAGTGTATATGACTTGATATGACTTGTATGATTTAACTCTAAAGTATCAAAGTTATATCAAGTTTGTCGAATTCTACCTATGGTGGATTAATATAATCGATTAATATAAAATCCTAACCTAACCTGTTGCGTCATTTTTGACATCCAGATTTCCTACTTTTACGGTGAATTTTTCTAAAATTTTGTTTCCTTAATAACCTTCTCCATGATATACTCTTTCGTTTAAAAAAAAATCAAGAAGATCTGATAAGTAGTTCCAGAGTTGACCCTGTACAAAGATTTTCCAATCTAAAAAGTAAAAACCTACAGTTCCCTACTAACACCCAATGGCCTATGTTGCCGCGGGTTATCCAATAAAAAAAAAAAAAAAAATAATAATACAAATCAACAAAGGTGCCCGTAACCAATAGCAAGCAATATATAATACACTATTATTATTTTAATCAGCAACTTAATTTTTTATTATTATTATTATTTATTATTTAGTGTGCACTTAAGAGGTTATAACTCCGGAACCACTTATCGCACAGCGTACAAACTTCACAAAAACCATCTACATATCAATCTTAATTTTTCATTCCCTGAAATTTTTATCGAAATCGGTTTGGTGGATCTTGAATTATAAAATTTATTCAAAATGTACACTTATTTTTATATATATACATAGGTAGGTAGGTACACGTTTTTACGACTTTTTATACTTCTACAATCTACAGGATGATATTCGCCCAGCCACCTCACCCCATGTGTTCCGTTAATAATTAACTAATTCAAATTCCGATTTTTGGACAATTATAGGTATCTTTATTTAAAATTCTTACATTTTTATAATTTTATACCATTCAAGGAGCGTTGTTACCACCTTCCTTTTTTTTTTTAATAGACCCATCTTTTTTCGGTTAACTGTTATGTAGATTGTAGATACACTTTCCGAAAATGTTGATGCGCAAAACTGTATAAATTAGTATTGAATCTATCAGCATTTTATAATTTACTTAAATTGTAAAAGTACCTAGTACAGAGGTGTCCAACCCGCGTCCCGTGGTAGATTTTGATGCGGCCCACACTTCAATTTAAAAACCATTAATTAATTGTATATAATAAATTAATACTACAAAAAAAATTTATTTTAAAAATATAAAACTACAAAATATTAAACATCAAATAAAGATAAACTTTATTAGTGTCTTATCTTTATTGGCTTCGATAGTAATATTCCGTGTCATTTATCAACAAAAATATGTCTGCTTATTATTCGTTATAGTAAAATTATAAAATAATGTATTGTTATATTATAGAATATAATACAATCATTCAATATTTGAATGTATTATTAAAAATTATGTGGTCCACAACAACTTCTACCCATATAATGTGGCCCAGTCTTCACAAAAGGTTGGACAGTGGACAGCTCTGACCTAGTAGATTAAATATTACAATATCATAAACTATCAATAATACCAATATATAGTTTTGAAGATCCCAATTTTTAAGAAATTTAATATAATATTATCCTTAGTTATACCTACACATTTTAATAACTTGGAAACTACTCGTTAAAATTTTAATTTAAGTACATCAACATTTTCAAATAACCATATGCATAAAAAATTTAAAGCAGACAAGGTTGTTACCTAATAGACTAAAAGAGGTTGCAGGCCCGGCTCAGTGGGTAGGCGATATAGGCCCACGCCTAGGGCGGCACTTAAGCAGCACTTTAGTAAGAGGGTGGCATTTTCAAAATACTGATAATATTAAATTGTTAGGGGCGAAAAGTTTGATTTTGCCTAGTTCACTATTTTCGCTTGAGCCGGTTCTCTGAGGTTGGTATAGCCCCAGTGCCCCACAGGACAGACCTTATACATGGAATAATAAAAATCTAAGTATTTGAAAAGAAAGCCATTACCTAAGTATACTCAGAAGTTTAAAAAATCAGAATTTTAATAAGTTAATTATTAAATGAAAAAATTGTGGCTAATCAGTCTGAATAATATGTATATAACCTAAAGTGGCCAATTCCCCCTTACCCGAGTGTCACGTTATTTTCGTGTGTGTATTTTATAATCTCGTAGGCGTCCACACACTGTGCAGCATCCGACTGCGGGTATCATAATATTATATATATATTTATATCACTCACTTTTAATTTGTATTGTAAAATATTAAACACAAAACCGTTTTCGTAGCACACTCGACGAGTGTCACTCGTCGTATTATATATTGTAAATTCTAAAATTTTATAAGTTATATAATATTGCCTTACCCTTTCCGTCCAATTCCGGAATATAAAGTGTAAAACTCATGAACATTTTCAAGTTTAATATAACTACCTATATAACTTATAAGGATTGATATTTAATGCAAGGTTTCTAATATGAGTAATTAGGCACAATTTTTTTTTTTTTTCATTAATTGAAGTCCAAATTTTGGTGAAAGTAGATATTTACAATTTATACAGTTTAATACAATGACCTTAACATAATACAATTTTTTTTTTAATATAACATAATGTACTGTACACACGTGTATAGGTCGTAGGGTTGAACTTAAACATAATTAAATTTTTATTATAATATATAATAATAAATATTATTAAGTGATACACTCTTATAATAATTATCAATTATGTACTTGCAGTAGGTATATTAAACTATGAAAGAAAACATCTACAATTAATATTTATGTATATCATTATTGTAATCCAATATTCTAATAATAGTAATAATTAATAAATAATACGAAGTATCAATGTAGTATAAATATGTTATTTTAAATCCATAATCTATATTGATCATAATAATGTATGCATTTTATCTATGCAGGTCTACAAATAATAGACTTTGCACTACTGAACAGTGCAATACGATTTGTGTAGTTATATTAAAATAATTATGTTTAGGTCCGTATTATAATTTATAGGTACTCGCAAAATGGTTATAATAATATTTATTATATTAAATAGGTACCTATGTATATATTTTAGTAACTTATTAAAATATCATATTTTTGTTGATATTATATTTCTCGACGGTCATTGCTTTAAATGTCACTACTCACTAGTACACAACTATAACAACCCAATAAATTACAATAATGTAATAAATTAACGGTATAATATATTATATAATATATATATAATAAAGCCAGCCTCCAATATAAAAGTGTTATGCATTTTTTTGCAGAAACATGTTTAGTATATGAATTTAAAATGGAGTGAAGATTGAAATACAATAAGTCTTATTTATAATAATAGTATTACATATGTCTAGACACTAGAAGTTTAATTTAATTTTCATTAGATATCTAACTATAGTATTATTATTATTGTTATAATATTATTGTAGTATTATACTATTATCTACATTATCTTATGTGTTAATGAAAATTCTGAAGGGTCAATGAGTGTATTATACAGTGTATAATTATGTATTTTTCATTTTTACTTTATTTTAGTGAAATTATTAAATTTGTAGTCGTTTGAAATTCCGGGTATTTTTGGACTCGATTATCGCGAAAAAGGTAAATAATCAATTTATTCAAAAGTATAATTCTGAAGGGTTCTATCATTGGATGGCCTCCCTTATCCTGTCATTCTGTTATTATATTATATTGTTTTGTTGTACATATTATCACATTTGCTTATTGTGTTATATTAATACAGATTGTAAATTTTCTAAAATAAAATAAAAAAAAGGTGGGTAAGTGGATGTCGCTCTACTGTACAGTAGGTAACAAGTGGGTCACTGTATAATAGATGCTTTTAAATTTGAATTCAATGATACAATATCATTGTATAAGAAAAACGATTCTGAGCGAAGACGGTATGTTAGTCTAGGTTTAAGACAAATTATATACATATCTATGGTATTAAAAAAAAAATTGACCTAAAATAAATTCCAAATTAATCATATCACATCCATTAGGTACTTATAACACGTTATACATCAATAACAAACCCTGATACTATCATAGATATATAATATAGTGTACTTTAGAAGTTTCAAGTAGGTACCCACGAATAATATTATATAATCACAACAAAATAACTAGGTTTTTTAATATGTAATTTCGTCCAAATTTGAACATAAAATGACTATAAAATAAACTGTGATTGTATATTTTTTAGATTTTTCGGTAAGAGAATTAATTACTTACGTGGAATCTTGTTTTACATTTTCAATCCTTAGCTATAAAAACTGAACATTTTATAATTTATTAATTACGATGATTAATCATTTTCGACATTTTGAAAAATTCGATGTTTAAATGCTTATAAAAAAAATTGTGCCTATGTATTTTTAATATTTTTCAACTGATATTGTAACAATATATCAGGAGCCTTGTATTAAATTTTTACACTTTTTGGCTCAACAGATAAAACTTAATTG
Organism: Macrosiphum euphorbiae; assembly: GCA_949089665.1. Taxonomy (NCBI): domain Eukaryota; kingdom Metazoa; phylum Arthropoda; class Insecta; order Hemiptera; family Aphididae; genus Macrosiphum; species Macrosiphum euphorbiae. Next base: position 8,131,291 of record CARXXK010000005.1, on the reverse strand, counting down.
ATATTTATAGAAAAAAAAAAACTAAAAAAATTGAAAACTGAAAATGTCCGTAAACGGCTCAAAAAGTGTCAAAATATTTTCAAAATTGTAGGGTGTATAGGAAATGCTAATATAAACATTCAGTGAAATTTTCATGTATCTACAGTAATTCATTTTTTAATTACAACAAAAAAAGGAAATTGCCACATGAGAAATCGAGTGAATATCCAATGTTGTAAAAATTTGAATTTCAAACGCTCATAAAAATTTAATTTGACTTTCCGGTAGAAATTTTTTATTGATAAAGGTAGACAATCTTATGAGTAATCTTGTATTAGATTTTCAAATCTTAGATTTAAAAAGAAAAATTTTTACGAATTCTTAACTCAAAATAATTTGCTAATTTTCGTGATTTTTCCATATTTTGTCAATTTTTGAACTTTAAATGCTTATAAAAAAAAATTGTGACTAAGGATTTTAATATTTTTCATCTGCCTTTGAAACAACATATTAGGAGCCTTCTATTAAATTTTCAAGCTTTCGCAACCAACAAATAAAATTTTATTGATATTTTTAGAAAAAAAACTAAAAAAAATGGAAAATGAAAATGTCCCTAAACAGTTCAAAATAAATCAAAATATTTTGAAAATGTTATCGTGTATAGAAAATGCAAATATAAACAACCAGTGAAAATTTCATGTATATACGTTCATTTGTTTTAGAGTTACACCAATAACCAAAATCGATTTTTTGGAAAATCAATTTTGCGTAAAAATTCCCGTTTTTCCTTAATTTTTATGTTGTTTTTCCCGGCGCTTGTGAAAACTACTGGGAAATTTAAATTTTGACCTCCCCAATGCACCAACGATATTCACTTTCCAATCGAACAAGATACTGAAGTCGAAAATCGAAGCATTATTTCGACTACTTATCGTGTACACAGATACAAAAAAAATTAAAAATTAAAAAATAAAAAAAAAACACACATCATTGTAAAATCAATACATTCATCGTTTCACTCAGAATCTAAAATAGTATAATTATTTACAAAAAGGTGGGTAAGTGGATGTCGCTCTGCTGTACTGTAGGTTACAAGTGGGTCACTGTATAATGGATGGTATTAAATTTGAATTCAATGATACAATATCATTGTATAAGAAAAACGATTCTGAGCGAAGACGGTATGTCAGTCTAGGTTTAAGACAAATTATATACATATCTATGGTATTAAAAAAAAATTGACCTTGAAAATATTTTGACTCTTTTTGAGCCGTTTACGGACATATTCAGTTTTCAATTTTTTAGTTTTTTTTTTCTATAAATATCAATTAAGTTTTATCTGTTGGGCCAAAAAGTGTAAAATTTAATACAAGGCTCCTGATATATTATTACAATATCAGTTGAAAAATATAAAAATACATAGGCACAATTTTTTTTTATAAGCATTTTAACATCGAATTTTGACAGAATTTTTCAAAATCTCGAAAATTATTAATCATCGTAATTAATAAATTATAAAATGTTCAGTTTTTATAGCTAAGGATTGAAAATTTAAAACAAATGTTCTCATAAATAGTTCATACTGTAACCAAAAAATCTAAAAAATATATGAACACAGTTATTTTTTACAGACATTTTAAATTCAAATTTGGACTAAATTACATTAAAAAAAACCTAGAATAACTATTTTAGTTATTTTGTTGTGATTGAATAATATTATTCGTGGGTACTTGAAACTTCTAAAGTGTACTATTATATATCTATGATAGTATCACTTTTTTTTATGTATAACGCGTTATAAGTACCTAATGGATATTGTGATATGATTAATTTGGAATTTATTATAGGTACCTATTATAGGTCAAATTTTGGTTTAGTACCATAGATATGTATATAATATGTCGTATACCTAGACTGACATACCGTCTCCGCTCAGAATCGTTTTTCTTATACAATGATATTATATCGTTGAATTCAAATTTAATATAATCCATTATACAGTGACCCACTTGTAACCTACTGTACAGCAGAGCGACACCCACTTACCCACCTTTTTAATTATTATAATACCTTGGAAGTGTAATTATTAAAAACAATTAAAATTCTATTTATGTATTATAATTTTTAAATGAACAATAACACGTGTAATTGCTTGTTTTGAAATATGCAGACAACGATTGACTATTTGATTACAATATTGCATATATCGTTAAAACATATATAATTAAAAAATATTATTGATTTGTAATTTGATAATTAAAATAGGTATAAAACAAAAATTAAACCAAATAAAAACAAAGTACCTAACTTAAGTTAAATTTAATTACCAAAAATAGGATTTCTCCAACACTGAAATTTTCTAATTATATAAAAGATACTATTTGTCAAAACCTATTTATAAAATTTTTTCTTATCAATTATGTTAAATTATTGTTAATAATTTTTTAGTTAACCCACATAACATTATGTAGCAAAAAATTAATTATTTAATACAACTCATATACCTACCATGATTTGAACATTATATCACTCTCATTTTTTTTTTAAATTAATAAAATAAAACTGTCAGGTTGAAAATGGTGTACCTACATTTTATTACTTACATATTATGCAATGCAATACTTTTACCAGTGAACACACTGAACACTTATTATTTCAAAAAGAAAGCACCTTTGAATCTATAATTTTTGTGAAATAATGACTATCCACTTCTGGTTTTCAAAAGGCAATCTAATAATTGTTCACTATATAGTTTTGTGAATTTAACTACAAAAGTTGCTATATGCTTGAGAACTCCAAGAACAAAAATGTTTGTACAATAAGTAAAACATTTGAACTCAAACCTTAAAATTATATACTTTCCTGAACAATTTCATGAAAACGATTTAGAACCTTTTCATTCTAGATTATTTAGATAATATATATCTGTAAGGATGATACATCTAAAACATTTTTCAAAATTATTCTGCTTCAGATTATGAAATTAAAAATTCAATGTTATTTCAAAATACAGAATTGAACAATTTTTAGTTGCAGTGTAAATATTTAATATACTGGCGATCATGATCACGTACTGGTCGATAGTTGTTGATAAATATAAATATATTTAGTAACGATTGATGTAGTGTTGTTGAACGAATTTATTGACGGTAAGGATGTGTGTAGAAATAATCATTTTGTATAAGCGCCACTTAAAAAGAAAATAAATCAATTATACAACCAACAAATAATCAATAGGAATGACTTATACAAATTTGTCTGCGTTCCTCATTCTCCCGTGTGAAAGTCTAGACCTGAGGTTGCTAGCTGTCGGTTTTCGTTTGCAGTAATGAATTTCAATGTCATATTGTCAAAATAACATATTTATCATATGAGAAAACTTAGGATCATTCAATTTAATAGGTGAAAAAAATGTACACACGGGTATATCTGGTCCATTTTATAACTTTGACTAGACTGATTTTGAAATACACTATATTATGTTTGTATATATGTATTTGTATTATTATAAGATAACGTTTTATCGTATTAACGCAACAATTCATTGCATAATATAACATTTCGTCTATAGGCACTATTTCTTGTATACCTACATTATACATTATAATATATTATTCACAACAATATAGGTCACGATAATTATAACGATATATATATATATATTATACGAACGAAAAAAAATAATACACGAAAATATGTCATATTATCACTTATAAAGGTATTTTAGTATTTAAGATTTATCATACTATTATATTTTATATTTGTATAGTCGTAAGAAACAGATTTCTTAGACTTACCTACAATGAAAATATATACCTCATATACCTGCTACAACATTTTGACAATATTCCGTTGCTGTTTAATGTGATTTTTTTCGGAAACCACTTAATGAATTGTCAGAAAACCAATTATACATACTATATTATTATATATTATGTGGGTAAATGAGTTACAATTTTTTTTTTTTTTATACCGAATATACTTTCGGCGGTTCAGTATAGCCAATATTCTGGTCTGTACCGTCTCATTAGAAGTCGGTAAAAGAATTAATATTTTTTATTATGAGCTATATTTAAACGAAATAATCTATTGCCCGGTTAATATTATTATCCGTTGTATTGCTTTTTTTCATTAGTCGTATCAACAAATGATTGTAGGCTATGTACATTTTTCATTTGAGAGGGATCCCAAGGGCCCACCTGTTTCATGTTAGCTTCATTACTTAGATAATTATAATAATGAATGAATGCATAACACATAATTAATGAATGCCCACTTTATTACATAAATGTTTTATTTTACAATATAACCAGTTACAACATGTCAACATGACTGTTAAGTGATGACAATACGTCAATACAGCACGAAAAATGTGAAAGTAATACAAAATAAATTGATAAGAATGAATATCCTTATCACACATGTTCCATTATTTTTTTTATTTTCTTATCATACTAAACAATCTGTTACTTGTTGTACAATTCCTAAATCCTTAATATAAATCCTAGTATTATTCTGAGATGTAATTACATTTATTTTCTGAATTAACATTACCTACCTTTTCACAAGTATCACGACCTAGTATTGAGTATTGACCTTAATATATTTATTGTCTATGACCAGTGGCGCAACTACGGGGGTGCTAGGGGGTGCTTAAGCACCCCCAACTCTATTTTAAGCACCCCCAAGACTAATGTCTTTATAATTTAAAATATCTATAGTTTTAAGTTTTAACAATGTAATTTTATTTAAAGTCATTCTCAGAATTATGGTTAAAAATTATACAATTTTGTGAAACAAATAACATATCAATAGAAGTCTCTCATCCTGGTAAGTTTGATTCTTTGTTGTAGTTACTATAAAAATTTATTTAAAGCTAATTATTAAAAAAAAAAAAATTAAGTAACAAAACGGAAAAGAACTCAGCCGACTAATTTGATAAATTTCCATTTGGAAACCACTACTAGTGCTAATTTTGATGAACAAGATCAAGATGTGTCAGAAGCTTATTGGAGGCGTACAGTTTATTATCCAATTATTGATACAATTATCAATAATCTAAAGTTTAGATTTTCAACTGAAAATCTTCAGATGGCTAAAGCTATTGACAGTTTTATGGCCATGGATTTTGAAAAAAGTCAATATTTTATCCAGCATTATAAGGTGCATATTAAATAAGTTATTTAGTACCTAACAATACCAATAGAAAAATTCTATAATATTCTATAATTTCAGGATATAATAAATTCAAACACGGAATGCTTGAAAGCAGAAATGCTTGTAGGAAAAAACTGCTTAAAAAACAGTACAGATGGCATAAAAAAAATAGTAAATCAAGAAGTATTTCCTAACTTGTATAAGTTAATGCAGGTTGCATTAACGATCCCGGTCAGTTCTGCAACATGTGAGCGAAGTTTTTCCTCCATGAGGCGGTTAAAAAATTGGATGAGAACCAGCATGGTACAACAGCGTTTTACCAACTTAAGCGTAATTAATATTGAGAGAGATCTTGCAAACAAAATTGTTCCCGAAGAAATACTAAACACATTTGCTAAGATTGACAGAAGATTATGTTTAACACTTTAATACTTTAAAAACATAAAATACAATAAATAAAAATAAAATGTGTTAAAAATTTTAAATTTTTTAGTATTTGAATATACCTAATAATAATAGTCAAAATAAAATATTTTAAAGGTGTAATGGGGGCAGTGCCGTAACTAGAGAGTCAAAGGCCCAGGTGCAAACAAAATGCATGGGCCCCTCTTTCTAGAGATACATAAAACAGTTTATTAATAAAAAAAACTTGTAAAATAAACTACGGTAGATAAAATAAATAAGTTACAAAAAAAAAATAATAATTTTAGTTTTCATGACAACAGTTTTCATTATAACACTAGAAATAAAAATAAAAAAATTTTAAAAACACACTTTTCTAAAAAAACATATTTAAAAAAAAAAAATAATGAAAAATTTACTGATGAAAATTTTAAAAGTGTGTGGTGGAGTGGTGCATCATACAAAACATTTAAGCCGAGCTTAGTCTCACATAGGTACACTTCTTTGTTCAATCCTGTTTATAAGATGGTGACTGGGAGTATATGTCAAGTGTAAGAGCACCACACACTTTTAAATTTTTCATTATTTTTTTTTTTAAATATGTTTTTTTAGAAGTGTGTTTTTAAAATTTTATTTTATTTTTTTATTTTCGCCTTTTTAGTTAAAAGTAAATTTTTTATTAAACGTTTAAAAATATTTATGAAACAAATTTCTTATATTTAATAAAAAGAATCAAACTACTGATGATTATGATTTATTGGGTCGTGAAATGACAAGACTTTTAATTTGTTTCACACAACAAATTGAAATTTTTTTATATGAAATTTTTTTTTTTATTTTAACAACATTATTCTGTTATATGCTGTACGGCTAATTTACTTCAGTACGGCGAGTAATGGTTAGGTTAACCCGCCTTGACCCAGAGAAACTCTTCGTAAATGTACTTCCTCGGAGATGACTTTGCACACCCGTCATCGCCGACCTGGAGGTCCGGGTCCCAAAATGACAACGGATATTATATTGTCATCCAAGACCAAGGTCTAAACCAATTTTCAGAATTTTTCATCATCAAAAAGTGCCTCAAATCGAGCGTGCAAGATTTGATTACAGACAGACGTGAAAGCGAACTTAAGAAAAGTGTGTAAAAATAATTATAACTATCATTATATTATAATAATATACCTATTACATATTTTATAACGTTTAATTATTAAAAAAACATTTTCTTCCGAGCTTTTGCATTTGCAAAATCAGCAATAACCTTTTTGATATTAATTAATAATTTCATCAGTACGACCTCTTTCAATACTTAATACTGATATATTACTTAATCTTTCTTGGAAAGTAGAATTTCTCAAGTAATGTTTTATCAATTTAAGTTTGGAAAAAGATCTTTCAGCTGAAGCCACAGTTACAGGAATCGTCAAAAAAAATTTACAAGCTGTTAGAACATCACAAAAAGCTGTTGATAAATCATTATTCACAATAAATATTATAAATCTATTTATGTTACTTTTGGCTTAGTACATTTCCCAATATTTTGATTAACAATTGCAAGTAACGGACCAGGCTATTAGTTTATACATTGCATTTTATGAAATTAAATACAAGATAATAATACAATTATTATGAATTAAATTAAAAAAAAAAAAAATTTACATCTATCCGACCAAGGCCTCAAGGGCCCTTTGACCCTGCGGGCCCCAGTGCTGTGCACCGCCTGCACCTATGATTTTTACGGCACTGAATGGGGGGTGTGGGGGGCAGAGCCCCCCACGGCTATATAACGGTTTACCTTTTGTAGCACCCCCAAGATTTGGACTCTAGTTGCGCCACTGTCTATGACCACAAACTCTACTTCTTCTATAGTTCCATCAATCTCACATTTTAATTTCACTTTTCCTTTTAAATTCAGCACAAAACCTCCAAAAACCTGAACCTTCATACCACAATAGTTTGTTTCATTATTACAAACACCTCCATCTTACTTAACATTTCAAAAGGCAATACATTTAGATCTGCTCCTGAGTCTAGCTTAAAACTCACACTTTTCTCATTTATGTATAACGCTTTTCCCCAGTGCCCCTTCTTACCATTATTTATAGTGTTACTAAAAATACTTATCATCCATTTTGTTATGTTCTATAGAACTATCATTATTACTAATCTTACCTTTTTTACAACCAATTTTGAAATGTCCAATCATCCCACATTTCATACAATGCTTGTTGTAGGCTGGACACTCTCGGGCTTTATGGTTGTATCCACATTTCTTGCAGTCATAATATACTCCTTTGACCTGTCCGCAACTTATTCTTCAGTTCTAGACTGTTGACCCATCGTGCTTCTATTATTCGTGTCCGGTTGTCTGTCTCAGCTTTTACAACATGACTTGCATTTCACCTGATCAACTTTTTTGGACCCATCTTCCTCTGACAGCATTAACTAATTCAACAGTGCCATTTCTGTCGCTCTACAGTACTCAATTATCTTGTCAAGTGACAAAGTCTGGTTGTATGACTGTTAAGTGATGACAATACAGTAAAAAAAGGTGCTCTGCTGTACAGTAGGTTACAGGTGGGTCATTGTATAATGGATGGTATTAAATTTGAATTCAATGATATAATATCATTGTTTAAGAATTAAAAACGACTCGAGAGACAGTATGTCAGTCTAGGTATAAGACATATTACAAACATATCAATGGTATAAACAAAAAAAATTTTAGATTTTTTGGTAACAGAATTAACTACTTACGTGGAATCTTGTTTTAAATTTTCAATCTTTAAATATAAAAGTTGAACATTTTATACATTTTTAAATACAAAATAATTATTCAATTTTAAATTTGATACATTTTGTCAAAATTCAATTCTTATAAATGCTTATGAAAAAAAACTGTGCCGGTGTATTTTTAATATTTTCAACTGCTATTGTAACAACATATCAGAAGCCAGGTATTAAATTTTTGGCCCAACAAATAAAATTTTATTGATATTCTAGAAAAAAAAAAAATTGAAATATGAAATTTTCCGTAAACAGCTCAAATCAAGTCAAAATATTTTGAAAATTTTATAACGTATCAGAATCGATAAAATAAACATTCAGTGAAATTTTCATGTATCTACAGTTATTCGTTTTTAAATTACAACAAAATAAGAAAATCGCTACATGAGAAATCGAGTGAATATCCAATGTTGTAAAAATTTTAATTTCAAACTCTCATAAAAATTTAGTTTGACTTTCTTAAGGACATTTTTTTTTTTGATAAAAGTAGACAAACTTATAAGGAATCTTGTATTACATTTTCATATCTTAGATTCAAAAAGAAAAATTTTTACGAATTCTCAACTCAAAATAATTTGATAATTTTCGTGATTTTTCCATGTTTTGTAAAGATTTGAACTTTAAATGCTTATAAAAAAGAACTGTGACTAAGGATATTTAATATTTTTCAAATTTCAATGTAACAATATAGTAGGAGCCTTGTATTAAATTTTTAAGTATTTTTTCTCAACAAATAAAGTTTTATTGACATTCATAGAAAAAAAAACTAATAAAAATGGAAACTGAAAATGTCCCTAAACAGTTCAAAATAAATGAAAATATTTTGAAAATTTGATAGTGTATAGAAAATGCAAATATAAGCAACCAGTGAAAATGTCATGTATTTGCGGTCATTTTTTTAAAGTTACACCAAAAGCCAAAATCGATTTTGCGTAAAAATTCCCGTTTTTCCTTAATTTTTATTTTGTTTTTTTCGGGATTATTGGGAATTTTAAATTTTGACCCCCCAAAACTTTCCCTGAAGTTGAAAATCGAAGCATTATTTTGACTACTAATCATATACACAGACACAAAAAAAAAACACATCATTGTAAAATCAATACATTCGTCGTTCCACTCAGAATCTAAAATGTGAAAGTAATACCAAATAAATTGATAAGAATGAATATATTATATATAGTTGCAACCATATTTATGCATCATCATAATATTATGATATTGTATACCTGATACCTATATATATTATATACAGGAGCAGAGCACAGGCGGTGGTCATCTGCAAGTATAATTTGATATGCGTGTCCATACATCGATATACATATATATTTTGTGCAGACGTGTAGTGGGTATAAAATGCATAATATTATAATAATATATATGCATGTATAGTTGAAGTAAGTGAGGAGACGTGCCGTGAGATTAGCAGACTTTCCCGTGTAATTATCATAATTTTTTTTTTTTTTATGAAATCGTTGCTACATAGGTATATAGTATATTTATATAATATACAAACATCAGATGTGTGTCTAGTATACATATTTATATAGTATTATATGGTCAGTTCAGAGACACTATATAGGTATATAATAGCTGCTATTCTTGCATGTAAATGTTTATGTAGAGCGTGGACCTAGTCACGTATCAAAAAGCGTGCGAGTGCGAGTGTTGCGCCAGCAGTGTTTGTATAGTGTTTAATAATATTAAAATATATCTATATATCATACATATGCCGCTGAAACATGAATTAACATAATAATCTCTGAATTTCGAATAATAATACAGAAGTAGCGCAGGGCTATATAATATTATGTGCTCTTTATGCCTATATACTATATGCGCATTTTCAGTATTCAATATTCGTCGAGTTACTGTGCAGTACGCGACCTTGCGCACGTAGGTACCTATAATATCAGTATGTTATGTGGTTATAGGCATTGGACTTCTTTTTTATGGATTTGATAAATATTTAATCGACGGGCATCATGATTGATAATAATATTATACCTATGTTAGGTACTGTTTATTTATAGACGTTTATAGATATATAACGCATTATATCGTGAACCACATACGCAAGTTTACCGAGTAGAATATCTGAATATTACCACGTGCTTCAGTGTGCCAGTGTTCCATATTATAATTTATAATATAAATTATTATGATAACGCAAGTACGGCGGAAATGCGCTTATGGCTTACTATATGTAGATAATATATTACATTAAAGTATAGCAATATTATACCAATGCATGCGTGGGTATGGGTTTTGATTACGGAAAAATAGTAGTTATTAATATTGTGAAACGATTTTCGATTTATTTTAGGGATGAGTGGGTAACATTTTTGAATTGATAATTTATCATTTCTATAGCTTCAACATGGCGTAGGTACCAACTGTTATAAACTTATATTAAATGCCTACGAATAGCCGATAGGTACGAATTCAATGATGTGCTACCAGTTACAACGCGAAAGCCGAAAGGTTTAAACAAATAATAACTAGTTATTTACTCACGGAATTGTTTAAAAAGTATACAATCCCAGCCTGCAGCTGTGATGAAGTCATTTTATCATAAATGACGAACCTAAAATGTATTAAATTTATGCACATACAATATTTTCCTTTTGTTTTGTTATAAATTATAATATAATATAGTTTTCAATTAGTTAACATAGTCTTTTACTCTTTTCACTTTTTCCTTTGTAGTTTGTGGATTACGAATGTAATAATCGTATGTATTTTAGTATTTGTATAGGTAGGTACAAGTTTTGTCATTTACGGCTGCGATTATCATCGAACTAGTGTTGAAAGCGTTTTAATATACTTTATACTATACATATTACATTAGGGTGGTCCTTATTTTAAATTTTCATTTTTTTGAGATTACCCCCCTAAAAAGGCTCAGTTACCTGAAAAAACTATACAAATAAAGTTTCATGCAAATTCTTTAATTGTAACCCGTGCATCAAAAGCTCCAAAGTTACAAAAATAGAACATTTTCAATATTTTAATTTTTTTTTGATATTCTTATAAATAACTCTGGAAATAAAAATGTTACAAAAAAATTGTTAAGATAAAATGATAGAAAACTAAATTTACTAAAATTTGTTTCATATAGATTAGATTCCAAATATTTTATTTTTTCAAATATTTTAATCAAAAAATTAAAAAAAAAAATCTTGAAAATTGAGATATTTCCATCAGCATAACATACAAATAATCGTGAAAACAATTTACAATAAATAATAACACTTATATTTTTAACATATTTTAAATATAAATGATATAACTAAATTTATGACTGTGTAACTTGGGTAAGTGTTTCTTTTCTATGGTCAGGATATTTTTTGTTATAATCTCTAACAACTTGTAGTAGATATTAATTAGACATACTATATTAATACAGTCGAGTCGAGAAAATAAAATTAGTTGTAGATTTAAAAGTATATCCAAATATATATATTTTTTCATCTTATTTGTCTCTCACTATACCGAATTCTTCTAATACATTTGAAAGGCCTTTTTCAGCTACGAGGAAGATAAAAAATTGGTTACGCACATTTAAGCATCATGGTATATTTTCAAATGCTTCTGTGATATATAGGTATGTATAGAAAAGGACATTTCTAGTAGTATTAAAAATGATGATATATTAAAGAAATTCGCTATATCTAATCACCTTTTGCAATTATAAGATTTAACACTGCGTAACTTAGCTATTTTATTTTATAATTAAAAATTAATGATTAATTAGCATTGAGTTGTTGTGCAGTACTTGAATTTTATATTATTGTATTTCATTTGTCAAGTATTTCGTTTTTACTGTTGAGTACCAAACTAAATGTTTTTGTAATATAGTCTACTAGTGCAGTGGATTCTCTTTCGTAGAGTTGTGATCGACTTCTAAGTTTTTCTAGGTTGTTGCATAATCGACCAAAAAAAAAAAGGTTGTTAATATATAAAAATAATTTAAATCTTTATTTTTTAGTTCTGCAGCATTTTAATATACATTACAAATTATTAACTTTAAAAGTCGATAATAATTCAAAGATTATATTTAATACGATTATTTTTTCACCATAGGAGTTTATATTTTAATTATTTAATTAGATGTTTGTACTTGCATACATATCAGTCAAATAGTGTTGATTCAAAGTAAAGATAGTTATTTCTTATCAATTATTTCATAGTTATTTATTACCTTTATTTATTGTTATTTATTAATTTTTTTTTTTTCATTATAATTAACCCGCGGCAACTTAGGTCATTGGGTGGTTTTCAACTGTGGGAGAGGGTACTGTAGGTTTTAAACACGTGTGTTTTAGTGTGGCAGAATTTTCAAGTGGGTACCCGTATTTGCCATGCCTAGGTGGGGTTTGTCGGTCTCTCTCTCCAGACACCTTGCCTGAAGAGAAATACCGCCCTTAGCTGAGGTTCGAACCGGCGACGATGCACGTCGCACCCCATTCCTTAGTCCGCTCGGCCACTCCGTAGCCCTATTTAATTTTTACATTTTTATATTTAATATATTTTTAGAATTGTTTTATTTGGTTTCTGAACCAAATCTAGAAAAGATGAAAGAAAGTCGCGAAATTTTATTGCATATTTTTAGCACATATTTATTGATATTTATGCGATTTTAAGTCCTATAAAATCTCAACCCTGATTATTAATTACGCATTATTATGCCACTACGCACGCTAGTATTATTGAGACTGGAGCGAACTGTATAATTCCAACAAATTATAATTATTGAATAAATGTATTATTAAAGCTATCCTTTAAATAAACTTTTAAATACTAGAATTGTAAGGGGTGAGTATGATCAGCGAATCGCACTGCATATAATCATGCATTTATGCCTACGCCCCGGCCGCTATTTTGCAAAATACTCATCCCTAGAATTAATTGAAATCGAAATCTAATAGGATAATCAGTCATCAGTGGCAGTATAGTATAATAATTAATTGTATTTTGGTATATTAGTATATTTCATGTTGTATACTTGTATAATATAGTATTAAATTTGTTATAATAACGTATCGAAGGTATTATTTTCCCTTTGTTGACATATATTTTAATATTTATGTCTGATTTTATAAGCTTAGAGTACTACTACTATCATATTATGCTTACAAATATTATATATATATTATATAGTATTATTATAAATACGTTTAATGCATCACATCGTAATATATTAATATCTTTAGCTAGGTATTAGCCATTAGGTACTTATCACACTATCACGTATGACCTATGTATATTGTATATATAACTGTATGTCCGTATAGACGCATAGTGTACCAACATGTACAATGCATTTATAATCAATGCTTATATGTATCATTGTATCACGTACAATATACCATATCCGTCATATTATATTATCGGTCTAAATTGAGGGTGCGGGTGCAAGTATATTTATTTAAACGTAATTAAAATTATATTATTAAAATTATAAATTCTATGCGATCATTCAAATCGTTTTATCTTAAACTACTTATAAAAGAAAACTATAAGTTCACACCCGCATGAATTGTCTCCGTCTAACAAATGTATAACCACTGATAATAAATACTAGAATTTACGTCATCTTAAATTATTTTATGTTACGAACCAAACAAAAATGTACATGTATGATGTATATGTAGATATTTATACTTTATACAGGGACAGAGCTAGGGTGTCTGCATCTTCCTTTTTATCCCACCATAGTCCATACTATATTATGTATATAGCATTAGAGAAAAAAAAATTTAAAAAAAAAACACTTAACTATACCTATAATTAAATAAGTGGCACTTTGATATACGTTGTGGGTAGCTCGATGATTTTTAAAATTATATTAATTAGGAAAACGAAATGTTATGTATCCAACAGCTGCATGAGACATACGATACATGAGATACCTACTCTTTATGACTGATGGCTGTATACATATTACATGTGTTATAATATAATGATTATATTAAAGTAGGTAGTCACTATATGTATCTACACTATTATTATTATATAATGTTTTGTCATAAGTACAATTTCCGCGTGTGTAGAAGTGGATTGATATGAAGGTGAGACGGCGGGATTGCTGAAAGTTGCGAGCGTCCTTCGGAATACAATTTGTATACGGTGTCATTAACAATAAAATATTATATATATAATATGCGTCTGATATGTAACAGTCAATAGAAATTGTGAGTATATTTATATATATATGTATAAGGCATGTATAGTATCATAGTATGCACATACCTACTGAAGTGTACAAAAAAAATCTTTGTATAATAATATGACGTATTTTATATTCGTATAAATATGTATATACCTAATATATAATGTATTATTGCAGACTATGTATGTATAATGTATATAGGTAGTAGGTACAGTCTGTCTACTGTAATACTGTATAGTATAACAATAATAGTCAATGCGAAAAAAAAATGTCAGCAAATTTGCTTGTATTGTAAAATATGGTTAGGTACAGATTGTAAATATTCTTTTAATAATAAAAAAAATCTGCTGCTATTATACTATATATTTATACTATACACGTATAAGCTTTATGACTACGAGTACATTGTAATTTACAGGTACATCAATACATTTTCTATAGCTACAGGTTACAGGTATACAGTAATAAAGTAATCATCATTCATTGCCAGCGCCCATTCCAAATTCGATTTTATAATATTATATTATTATTATTTTTATTTGCAGCTGCCCGGAAGTCAATTCGCATTTAAATGCTATTATTGTGTAATATTATGTACAGGTGCATGTACAGGCACACCGGATGGACTAAAGAATATAGCCAAAGAAACTCAAATTTACGATTTTACTTCGTATAATATATTTTGTCGAATGGGATAAACAATATAATATTCAAGGCTGGGCAAGTTAATGTTTTTTTTTAACTCGTTAAGTTAAGTTATTTTAAAATAATTAAGTTAAGTTAAGTTAAAAGTTACTCGTATTTTTTATCGTTAACTCGTTAAGTTAAAAGTTAACTTTGAAAAAAAAGTAACTTAACTTAGTGTAAAGTTAAAATTTGCTAATTTGCAAAAATAGAAAATTCCAGACACATAATGTGGTTTATTAGATAGTTTTTCTTTACGTCTAAGAAAATTACTGGGGAAATTTAAAATGATACATCAAAGTAAAAACACATTAAAAAATTTACATTATTCTTCGGAAGAAAATTAACTTAATTTAGATATTTTTGAAATAAAATTAACTTGAAGTTAACACGTTAATCTTGAAAAAAAAGCAACTTATTAAGTTAAAAGTTAATTTGAAAAAAAAAGTAACGAGTTAATTAACTTAATTAAAATTAACTTAACGTTTTAACTTAATTTTAATTTTTAACTCGTTAATGCCCAACCTTGATAATATTTTATGGATAGGTACCTAGTTATAACCTCAAATATGTGAAACATTTCATTTTATATAGGGGCATTATATAATACTTTTTAACTGGTGGTCCTTATAGGAGGGGGAGGGGTGGTTGGTCCGTATATAAATACTATAATATATAATATCGGTCATCGGTGGTCCACAATTCCGCATAGTAGATTTTATTATACATTTTATTGATGTGTGTACAGTGTACTAGTGTACATATTTAATTTCAATATTTCATTAAAAAGTGTATAAGTAGATAATTTCTACTAATGCATATTATTTTAGTTATAATTTACATTTTAGGAACTATAGTTGTTAGTTATATAATCTATCTAATATTACAATATGTATATTATTATATATTATTATTTATTTTGCTTTATTTATGTAAGCGGCAAGTCCCACCTCCCATAATCAAGGTTATAACTTAAATTAAATTTACTTGTGGGCGGAGGGGGTCTAAATTTTAAATATTGCTAGTACATACTATACGTCCATAATTATTTACATTAAATATGTAATATCTCATTATTTTTTACTTTTTTAAAAATTATACCCACAACCAGCAAGAAACTCTCGAAAGTCTAAAATCTTCGTATCTTCATCGTCAGTGCAGGTACTTTTTTTTTGTGAGTCTCATCCTTAAGTAACCCATATTATTATAGATTTGAATAAATCTTCAAAAATCATAAAATAAATGTGTTGAAATAAAAATGTTCTAACCTAATATATATATATTATTTGTACCCAACACATTATCTAATATCTTACATAGTTTTGTAAATATTTGTAACAAATGGCCTTTGTTATCATCAATATGTTATTGTAATCAATAAAAAAAAAAAAAAATATGTTGAAAGAATTTTTTGGTCACCGATAACATTTTTATGTTTATAGTACTAACAAGTAACAAAATGTTCATATTTCACGATTTTTACAAGATTATTTCAATTGTTTCAATACAATATTATAATATAGGTACCTACTTACCTTAGTTTCAAAAAAATCTTGTTACGTAGGTACTAATGTTTTTGGTGACAAGTACAACTACGCCACTTCTCAAAAAATGGTAAACAATAACAAAACAATATAACGATAACAAAAGAATAGTTGCTATTAATAATACCTGTACCTACTACCATTGAATATGAATACCATGGGAATTAGCCGCCGCCATCATCCGGAGCTCACGGCATCTGGCGGACGCCGGCGACGAGTGGTGCCAACACGAGAAACGAAAATCTCGCGGCGATAATAATATGATAACGTCGCCGTCGTCGTCCACTATCTGCGGCAGGTCGACTATCGCTGTCACTAACAGTACATCACTGTCAGACTTCTAGAACGGAATAGAGATACGGATACTACAACAACAACTACTACTACCACAACAGACGACGTGACCGCGAGACCGTGCTTTTTTTGTCGGGGCGGCGTTTTCCTCTCCGAGCCCGCGGCCCTCCCCAACCGAAGCTGAACGCCGCCGCCGCCGCCCGACGACCGCGGTCGACACTCGTCGTGCAACCGTGTGTCGCGCGACTTCAGTAGCGTATCGGCCGTTCACGTCGTGTACGGTGTCTCGAGATTGTGATTGCTGCACTCGTTGTTGCACACATCGTTCCTCGACCGTTTCGTTTTTTTTTCGCAAGACATTCGGCAACGTTCGCCCAGGTCAACGGTACACGACGGCGCTGTGCCCCTAAAATATTATTGTTGAATAAATCCTCGCACGACTCGTTGTTATCACCGCCGAGTCGTGGTAGTCGGACCGTCGTGTCTCTGTGTCTGAGCCGAGTTTGCGCCGTACAAAACCCTCGCTGGGTCGCTATTTTCGCGGTCGTCGTTCTTCCATGGTCCGTGCCCGACACGCGTCCGAAATGTCGTCCGGCAACGGTTCGCCGCAGCCGCCAGCGGTTATTTGACAGAGTCGGATGAAAAGTTGACCCCGCGGCGTGTCTTCGGCAGTCTGGGAAATGGAGTCCATCCGGAAATGGTTTTACAAGCCAAAGGTGAGTGCTGGTCTTGACGTTATTATGAACTATACACTGGTATTTTTCTTCATTTAATATTATATCAGCCAGTTAAGTTTCTGCGGCCTGATCGATCCTACTATCGGTCCTGTTAACGCTTACCCAGACCGTACATAACGTTACAATGTGCACCTATGGCTGACCGAGTCGCTGCAAACACAAAATTCTGCTATGACTGTTTTCTAATAGTTTGCAGTGAGTAGAATATCTTTCCAAATTATAGCCATTCTACTACTACCTTCATAGAGTCGCTCTTGTCATTTAGTTTACCTAGTCCGATTGTAACCTTTCTTAATATCTTGTGAATTCATTATGATGTTTTGTAATCGTTATACTTGTAATGATAGCTTTTCTTTTTTACCAATCAACTACATCAAACTGTGTTATAGGTACCTTAGTTATATTTAAATATTTTGATGCTAAAACAAATAGAGAAGTTCTTCTGTAACTGACTCATAAGTATGATTGTGGTTACTATACCTATCAATCTACCTATACAATTTCTCAATGCTTTGGTTGTTTCCACCAAGGCTACCATTAACCTACCCGATTGGCGATTGCTTAGTCTATTTTGAATGCATACCTCCAGGCATAGGTACCATTCATTAAATTATTTACATAGGTAATTAATTACCAAGGTACATCCCGATACATACCTATTACCTACCTTTATAACTTAACTAGTTAAATATTGACTTGTGTGGGACTTGGTTTTTTGAAACCAATTCAAAAGTAATTCCCGAGGTAATTCCATTATTTTTACCAGTTTTCCAAAATTTTTATTACTTATACCTATAACTACCTATTTAACTTAGTAAATATACAAGTTTTTTTAATTTACCTACTCTTCCAAGTTAGATGTACCTACATAGGTACTCAGTATGACCATCATTGTCACATTTTTCAATTGAGCTTATGTAATTCTGAGATCCTATTCTAAGTTAATTTAATATTACTGTACACAGATCATTTTCCATTTTCTTTTAAGCTAGGTATTGATTTGGTTTAATAAGTTTGTTTATTTTTTTTTTTTGTACGAGTTACATTAATAAAATGGACAAAACATAACATTTATAGGTAGGTACTTACCCAGAATTGTATTTATGTGGTTAATATCTTAGGTGTCTAATTTATTATTGTAGATATATTATATGACTCATAACTTATAGGTAGGCCATATCTCATATTTCATAGTACATTATATTTTTTTTGTTTTTTTTTCATTGGTTTTTGTATTAAAAATTTGAAAAAGAGTTAAGATAGTAGCTGATAGTAGGAATGTATTTCACTTAAAATAATTAATACCTATATATCTACCGAGTATCCACCTACCTACCTAACTACATAAAAATTGTTTTTTATTTTCAAATATATAGATTTTTACTTTTTGATAAAAATTTTAATTTAGGTACGTACCTAGTTGATAATTATTGCTATCTATTAGAAATTATTACGGAGATTATACCACTACTGACTAGTTATCAGTAATTGCTGCAAAATAATGGAAATATTGTAAGTGATTGATGATACCTACTTTTATAATATTATAAACCTACCTAGGTAGGTACCTACATAAAACCAAAATAATCAAAACATCAAAATTACTTTACCTATCATTATATTATTATTACAAGGATTAGGTATTACTACTTAAGTATAGGTTCCTACTGACTAATTTTGATTTTTGAATAGGTACTTATCTACCTACTAGTATGGTTAAAACATGTTTTTTTGTGTACGCATGTAGTCAGATTGAATTAATTGTATGTATTAGTAATTAATTTGATTCTAATAAAATAAAATTGACAAAAAAATGATGACTATGACTAGATTTTAGGTAGATGAAAACATTTTGGAAAAAACTAAATCTTGCTACACTTAAAAAATTGTCTTGGTTACCACTGGGTCTGGTTGAAGATTAGGATTAGATTCCATTGAAAATCATTGATATAAAGTAGGTAATACCCCCAGTAATATACATAATTTGTATTATGATTAAATTAGAATTTATTTAACTTAAGTGCCCACCACCAGGTACCTTAATTATACTATAGTTGTATGTTCTTACATTTATTTTGAACTTAATATCTTCTAGCATTTATTGGGTAAATAAAATAATTTTGTGATCTCTTAGTGATTATTTATTATCAACAAGTCTTTTTTTAGAAGGTTTTATAATCATAAAAGTAGAAAAAACAGTCCCAGTTCCAATTTTTACTGACTCTGTCCTTGTGGTGGCCCTGGTATTATCAAATATATTATACTTAGTCATATAGGTAGTACTTGTGTAAGAAAAATTAAAATTTTGTATTCAAAATATAAAACCTGGTGTAAAACTGTAAATTGAAATGAGTAATGATACCCAATTATTAATTCGTAAATATAAAACAAATAGGTAAGTATTTTTATCCAATTCATTAAAATATAGATTTTTGTGTGTATACCTATACAATTATTTAGGTAAAATAAAATATTTTTTTTATCATAAAACTTAGGTTTATTATATATTATAGATGGATTTAATATGGGTTTTATATATATTATGTAAAATAGAATTACATTATAATATTATTATTAATAATTTTGTGCTATCTTAAATCATTGATCTGAGATAAAAAAAAAATAACAAAAGCGTTTACTCAAGGACAACTCGCGGTCTTTTACATAATTTATTATACCAGTTTTCATTTGTCAAAATCAATGATAACTTTAGAATCGAATAAATACGAACCATGGTTTTTAGAAATAAATTGAGTTTAATTATTAATCTTCAAGATTTTTACATTAAGTTTGTATAAACGTAAAACTTAACTTACAATCGGACTTAAAACAAAATATGCCACCTACCTATCATATAATAAAATGCCTGGTTGGTTAGCCCAGCTTACCGAAAATGGTCAAGGTTCTATTTTAAAAACTCGTTTCTTGTTTACATTTTTACTCAAATTTATTTTGTCGCTTATTGCCATTTCATAAAAAAATATTAAGAAATTCGAAAAAGTATTTATTTTTTAAAGCCGCGAACAATTTTTATTGAGATGTACCTTGAGCATATTATTGGTCGATTTGGAATTGCATATTATATAATATTACAAACTATTATTGATTTTAAATTTAAGCATGTAGGTACCTATTTGTATATAATATGTAGAAAATTAGTTGAGAGATTGTACACAAAATATTTTATGATTGGTATTATCAATAATTGTAAATTATATAGGTAGGTAATATCATTTTGTATCGTTTTTACTTTTTATTAATATTATGTAATTATTCATTTGATCATTTCTTATTTAATTTTCATTGTAGATATTTTATGTGCTTCCTGTAATTTGTTCCCTCGGGTGTAAGACCTAGTTTAACTTCCGAAATTTTAAACAAAATACGTATTAAATACCTATGTATATTTTGCATTATGATTTATAATATTACAATATATCTTTAGGCAATAATTATTATTTGTATTTATACTTCTTTAAGTGCATATATATTTACTATACCTAGGTACCTATAATACAAGGACAACAAACAACAGAAATAATTGCATCCTTGATCAAACCAATGTATTTGAATCAGAAATTCAATTAAAACCGTTAGGTAAAACTTTTTTTCACAAGGAAATTACCTTGTATTTTTGTCTCTTCATGTCATTTAAGATAAATAGGTGCGACGGCTCTATTTTTAGTTTTAACAAAGCAAAATTATAAAAGAATCAAAAGAATAATTTTACTTTATTTCAATGTTGGCATATTTATTAATTAGACCGATAACTTAATGGTTCACAGATAAATTAAACAAAATATCGCGGCATCTAAAACCAAAAAAAATTTCCCAGCTATAATTAACTAATAATATTGATATCTGAACATGACACCCGATATCAACTGTTGTCTGTATTGTTTTATAGTTAAATCCTCGGTTAAATCGCATGATATATTTTTCTAGAAATTATTGTAAGTAGGTACTTACCTAATACCTACATGCTTTTTTTTATCTTTTATCCCGAAAGGACTAGGCTATTTATGTTACTATGTATTATTCTATAAACAGTAGTAATTATAACCTGTACCATTTGTACCTACTTACCTACTATATTTTCTTTTTAGATTCTGAGCGGAGCGATGAATGTATTGGTTTTACAATGATGTATGTTTTTATATTTTTATATTTTTATATTTTTTTTGTGTCTGTCATCACGTTTTGGGACAGTAAAAGTGCTTCGATTTTCTTCAATAGTACCTTTTATGATAGGAAAGTGAATCTAGTTGGTACTTTGGGGGGTCAAAAGTAAACATTTTCCAGTAGTTTTCACAAGCGCCGGGAAAAACAACATAAAAATTAAGGAAAAAACGGGAATTTTTACGCAAAATCGATTTTCCAAAAATCGAATTTGGTTTTTGGTGTAACTTTAAAACAAATGACCGTAAATACATGAAATTTTCACTGGTTGTTTATATTTGCATTTTCTATACACGATAACATTTTCAAAATATTTTGATTTATTTTGAACTGTTTAGGGACATTTTCATTTTTCATTTTTTTTTAGTTTTTTTTCTAGAAATATCAATAAAATTTAATTTGTTGGTTGCGAAAGCTTGAAAATTTAATAGAAGGCTCCTAATATGTTGTTTCAAAGGCAGATGAAAAATATTAAAAATCCTTAGTCACAATTTTTTTTTATAAGCATTTAAAGTTCAAAAATTTACAAAATATGGAAAAATCACGAAAATTAGCAAATTATTTTGAGTTAAGAATTCGTAAAAATTTTTCTTTTTAAATCTAAGATTTGAAAATGAAACACAAGATTCCTTATAAGATTATCTACCTTTATCAATAAAAAAATCTCTACCGGACAGTCAAGTTAAATTTTTATGAGCGTTTGAAATTCAAATTTTTACAACATTGGATATTCACTCGATTACTCATGTAGCGATTTCCTTATTTTGTTGCAATTCAAAGACGAACAACTGTAGATACATGAAAATTTCACCGAATGTTTAAATTAGCATTTTCTATACACCATACAATTTTGAAAATATTTTGACTCTTTTTGAGCTGTTTATGGACATTTACAGCTTTCAATTTTTTTTAGTTTTTTTTTTCTATAAATATCAATAAAGTTTAATCTGTTGGGCCAAAAAGTGTAAAAATGTAATACAAGGCTCCTGATATATTGTTACAATAGCAGTTGAAAAATATTAAAAATACATAGGCACAGTTTTTTTTATAAGCATTTAAAGATCAAATTTTGACAAAATTTATCAAAATCTCGAAAATTATCAATCATTGTAATTAATAAATTATAAAATGTTCAGTTTTTATAGCTAAGGATTGCAAATTCAACACAAAGGTTCTCGTAAATAGTTCATACTGTAACCAAAAAATCTAAAAAATATATGAACACACTTATTTTTTACAGACATTTTAAATTCAAATTTGGACGAAATTACATATTAAAAAACCTAGAATAACTATTTTAGTTATTTTGTTGTGATTGAATAATATTATTCGTGGGTACTTGAAACTTCTAAAGTGTACTATTATATATCTATGATAGTATCATGGTTTTTGTTGATGTATAACGTGTTATAAGTATCTAATGGATATTGTGATATGATTAATTTGGAATTTATTATAGGTACCTATTATAGGTCAATTTTTTGTTTAATACCATAGATATGTACATAATATGTCTTATACATAGACTGACATACCGTCACCGCTCAGAATCGTTTTTCTTATGCAATGATATTATATCATTGAATTCAAATTTAATACCATCCATTATACAGTGACCCACTTGTAACCTACTGTACAGCAGAGCGACACCCACTTGCCCACCTTTTTTTTAAATTGAGCTTAAAGCTCGGCAACTATGGCCATTAGTGTTTATAGGGGGGGAGGGTACGGTTAGTTCGGACCACGTGTATGTGTGGCAAGGATTTGTCACTAAAACCCGGGTGGTCACCCATCCGAGAACTAGTGACATCGGCCTTCGTTCTCGAAGCACGTTTGTGACTAGAGCCAAACATCGCCTCACTGCAGGCCACACTTATATCTTTATAAGCACATATTATAAACTCAATTATGGATATGGATTTACCTCGGATTTACCTACCTATAGGTATTTACTTTTTTAAAAACTTTTTCGGTAATGAAATTGGTCGATACTCAATTTGAGATCATATTATTTTAAATATCTACGAATTTAATTAGATAGGTTACTTCTAACTTTTTTAAGTACAATTGTTGATTAATAATTTTATTTTATTGTTTTCCATAAGTTTATATTATATTATGTTATAGATCCATAGTCCATCCATATAGGCATATAGGACATAGGTATATACTATATATATAATATATATACATTATACACACTTACCGTACCAAACTACCAAGGTCATCCCGAAGTTGAATGTAATACCTACAATCCTATATAATCTAATATATTATGATGTGTCTATTGATGGACGGAAATTAGTGAAGGTTATTCGGTCAATTCTACGAGTTTAAGTAAATTTTTGTGTATTAATATTAAAACAGAATTCGTATAGGTATCTACATATTATTGCGGTTTCAATAGTAAAATCGCGTCAGGAATAAATATTATGAATTTATGAACCTGAAGTAAATAAATACATTTTAATTAATTGTTGTATAAAATTAAAACGAAGGCTGCTCTACCATAATATATGATGACTATGTTCTCTTGGTCGCTTGTCCCACCGAGTTAATACCAGCTATTATTATCTATATAAAAATTAAATGCTTGTTTACATTGTAGCATTCATCCCACATATTTTTTAAATATAAAACACGTCAAGTAGTTTTTAAGTAGCACTAGAATAAAGAAACAAAGTCTGTTTTGTGGAATGGTGAAAGGTCAATAGGCTTCTCATCAAAAGTTTAGGAAACTTAAATTTATAATGTTTACACGAACTGATAAATAATTTATGAATTGGCGCCTATTTTAGATTGTTTTATTAAAAGAAGATTGTTTTTATGTTATGCACTGCAGGAGCAAGTCCCAGAAATTTAATATATTACGTCTTGCTTTCACTATACTTTTTACTTGTTACAAAGAGAGTATCGGAGAATATAATATGAAACACGTCATAATATCATAATATATACTGAATAGGTAAAGTTGGATGTAATCTTTGAGAGGTTATGGAGGTAACTCAGCTTTTCTCAACAAAAAAAAATTCTTCGAAAATTGTTATTTAATGTTATATAATATTTTGGTTATATATGTTTAGCCAGGTTTAATAAGTCTGAATTCATTGATAATGTGTATCTTAGTTGTGACTTTGGGCTAATATGACTTGACTATAGATATTACATATTTTATAATTCTTATTATTATTCTCGAACTACTAAAAAATGTATAATTATGTTTATTATCGAGAAATTCAAATTCTTGTAATGATGTTGGTGCATGTGATTGTAATTACAAAATGAGAAATGTTAATTATATAATGTATACAATTATACTCGAAAACAATATAGATAATATTTAATTTGTCACGCTTTATTTAAATTTATAAGTGCGATACAAATTACTCATGTGTTATTTGTTTTGATCAATACAACAATTCAGCACCTATATTATTATCCTTAAATTGAAATAATTTAATAAATTATTGTTACATAAGTATATTTGGTTGTTTGTTTAATAAATGTATTTTGTTTCATTGTTTTTATGTGTAGATTTTCTTAATAATACTGATAAACTTTAATATACAGAGTGATGACTTCCTTCAGCATACAGGTGTATTTTGTAAAACTACACAAGACACGATTTCCATTGTTTTGGTAAAAACAATTAACGTATTATAGTCTAATATATTAATGATGTTAGCTATGTTAAATTTTGATTTTCAATATTTTAATTGGTTTAAATATTGTACTACTATGTTATACACTAGTTACTTTTGCAGCTTATTTATATTTATTTGGTTGTATTGGTACTTCAATAACACCTAGGCTAACAGTTTGACTATCTCTGTTAAAATAATATGTTATTTAATTTTGTAGATTTCTTTCTTTACTAGAAGATTGACTATTGAGTATAGATAAGTGAAAAATTATATAATGAATTAGTTAATCTAAAAATATTATGGGTACGTTTTCTTCATTTTAATTTGCAGATATACACCAAAATTTTAAATTATGCCAAATGTACACGTTTTGTATAGTAAGTAATAACTGATTTTATGATTTTATGTTATCACAATAGCTAATTAATAAAAAACGGATGCCTATAATTTATTTTTATTATTTATATCTACAAGTTAATTAATTTGTGTTTAAAATAGATACTTAGGTATATAAATTAATATATTTAAGTAGTGCAATCATTATGGAGTTTACTTCTAAATATTTATTTTTACTTTTTAGCTATTTTATTATATTTAAAACATATTAATTTTATTTATCAATATTGCCTATTGGTGACTTATTTAACTATGCCAATCCTGCCTGTTAATTATTCTTAGATGAAAATGTTGTATTGTACCTATATAAATAGGCTTATAACATCTTAATAAATTATAATTCAATTATTTTGAAGGAATAACGTTAGTACGTGTATACTAGTATAGTTAGTGTATAATTCAAAATAATTATATTTTCTAGTTTGAATGAAATTTATTGATTTGTATATTTATTTTTATGTACATAGTTACCTATGAATGAAATGTTTGAAAATATCAGTGAATTATATAATTTAATATAATATAATAATATAATTGAAAATATTAGTCAATACTATAAAACTTCTGACTTCACCTAACCTGATCTTACTATAAAATAAATAAATTTAAAAAATAGTTTTATTAGGTATTAAATGTGCCAATAACTCGTGGGATGAGGATATGGGTGTTTCTTATCTTTTACAAAAACCGGGAGAAAGCTATATATTATGAATTATGACATATCATTATATTATAGAAGTATTCCAGTTATGTTTTTATATACAATTCATAAAAATACAATTATCCTACAATTCTTACACGAAAAAAATAATCCACAAAGAAACTGTTATAGGTGTATTATAAATTTAAAATTAACTTTATATGTGTTATGACTTTATGAGTTATGACTAATGATTAATGCCAATTAATTGTTTTTATTATTTTATTTAGTAGGTACCAAATACCAAACTTCCAATTTAGGTACGTAATAGCTATAGCACTGCCGCACTAGTGTAATATTCAAGTTCATATAGAAGGGTTATTATTATCATAATTATTACAATTATTACAATCTTTGTTCCATAGAATTGGTACCTATTGTAATCGTGATGAAAAAAATTGCTGTGGGGTACTTGTGTAGTTGAAAACGGATGCAAACCATGAGGGCCGAAACACGATAGCTATTCATGGGGGATACACATATTATAATACAAATAGTAGCTCTAGCCTCTTAGGTAGGTAGTCTGATAGTTGACGTGAAATGGCCAATACCTTTCGGAAACCATACATATCATATCGCTATGATACATTGACAAATATGTTTGTTTAAGTATATCGACGCGCGTTATACATATAATCTAAAATTGTTTATATTTTTTTTTTATATTGAGGTGTCTGTTGTAGAACACATAGCTATATATTATGTATATCTACTATTGTTTTAAAACACATGTTCCCATTTACCTATATAATATATAATTAATGTATATGTTCTATTATTACATTAATATTGGAGTAGAACAATTGTGAAAATAGGGGGACGAGGTGGCCGAGCGGTCTAACGCGTCGGCCGCGGCGCTGGCAGTCGCGGGTTCGATTCTCGACCACCGGGCGGCATTTTTTTCCGGGCAAGTCACGGTGTCCGGAAAACAAGTGCCGCCATCCCCCCACTCCGGGGCATGGCAGAAACCTACGGGTGCCCCAATAAAAATTCTGCCACCACAAACACACGTGTTTACAAACCAACAGTTCCCTCCCCTACAAACCAAACAAACAAACAAACAAAAAAAAACAGCTAATGGCCCATAGTTGCCGGGCTTAATGATCAATGAAAAAAAAAAAAAAAAAAAAAAATTGTGAAAATACTACATAATAGGACAACACCAAGCTAACCGTAATTATTGTGTCTAAATACGGAATAATGTGAACATTATTAATTGTCTGTTCTTTGCAATTTGGTAATTTTGACCTCACAGCCTCATATGTCTTCGTCAGTTGAAAAACACTCATCATAATATTTTGTTTGGTAAATAGTGCATTAATAGTAAATATTTTTAGGAATAATTATCTATTAAGAAAATACCTCGGAAAATTCTAGCCAACCAACCAAATACAAAATTGTCTTTGTGGGTATTTTACTACACTATGTAAAAATAAAAACAGTTATCTTAGTAATCTTTGTTAGTTACATTGCAAACCATTGGCAAATATTAATATTATCATGCATTAGTCATTTTATTATTATAAAAATAATATACTATACTCCAATAAAGTAAATGCGCATTTATTTACATGGGTATGGCAGCTACCTATTATACCTACAAACATGGTTATTCCTATAAAGTATAAAGGCGCGTTAAAGTATAAATACAAGCGTTGTTTCAATATTATAATATTATACTTTATATTCTATAGGTTAAACCTATCTGCTGTATTATACGCTTGCGTTTGTATTATTGCTAAATATTATCATTATATATAAGTTATATAAGTTTGTTTATTTATTTTTTACTACCATTTTACTAGTTTGATCACACAAGAAACACTACGTGTACCGATTACTGATTAATTATTATAGTATATTATTATGTTGTATTCCAGACGAAAATTGCTCTTGGATTCCTATGATAGGCAGTTGTTGATAATCCTGTAACAGGTGTTCGATATCTGATTATATACCGCAGAAACACAAAGAACTAAAAAACAACATAATTTCAGTTTTTTTTTTCACGACAATCGTCAAAATAATATACTATTACGTATCGGTATCAATCTTCTGTATAACGAGCATCAGATGCTTTTAAACTCGCTTTTAAATATTATATAATTAATATAGTATAAATTATAGGTGATGCATGTTCAGTTATTATATGTGTTCAATTATTAAACAAATCAAACATAATGCAAATGTAGATCTGCTACGTTTACTTTAGAGTAAAAATATTCATGTATGTGAATCGTGGTAGGTGTCTTTGATTTATGGTATTGAGTTTTTTTTTAGTATCAGGACCTTAGGTATACTCTTGAGATCAGGAGAATAGGTTATTTAAAATTTATAATTTAATTTCTTCGATCGAAGAATCGATGCTAATTGTATTTACTCTGAATATAAGTTTATTTCTACAGCATGTTCATTTGTTATAAAATTATGTTTTCATTGCTAAATTGATAGTCTAGGAGTACAATAATATTATGATCAGTATTTTTTTTATAGTGTAATTCACTAAGTGCCCTAATATTGTTGGATTAGGAGTACACAATACGCATAATAATATAATATGTACAGAGTGGGGGCCTAATGTTTTCCATATTAATGAATATAAACGGCGGCCCATTCTGTATGTAAAACGAATTGGGTTCATACGTCATGCAAATATTTATAATTTAATTAAAATTTGAATTAATAATATTATCCTCACGTCAGTCGCTATAATGCAGTATTATTAAACTAACGATGGTCTTGGAGCACAATTTCAGAAAAATTAGACAGAAAAATAAGAATCCTAACTTAAGTAGTTTTTTTTTATTCAATCATGAAAGCCGTACGATCTTATAATTTTTCAAATGTATATTAATAATATCAAATCTGATTCTAATATAACACGATGCAGTAACTTATAAAATCGAATTAAAGTATTGGAATGGCCAAGGTGGTGTAGGTCTAGGTATGTATAGTAAACAACTAAACAAGTTGAATACATTGTATAATATTTACCTAACACATTATCCGTCAAGGACTATATTTTTTTTATGTGTAAGAGGTTTTGTAAAATCTTTGTATTTTATTAATGTTTAATAGTAAAAACACAAAAACAGATGGACAGTTAGATGATTTTTGTGGTGTTAAATTATTCGAATTTTTTCCAAATACAAAAATTAGTCACTCAATCCATATGGAAATGCTTAAATGTTTGGAAATGTTCTCGACTACCAACTAATATGCTTAAATTATTATACTTTGTAATCTATTGTTGAACATTTTTTAATCAAGTGTTTAAGTGTTCATTATATAACATTTTGATGTAACTTCACATAATCGATTTATTATCCAATATTGTTATTCACTCACGCTGTTATTGTTTTTATGGTAAAAATATTTACTTTTCAAGAGTTTATTGAAAAAAAAAACCCGTTAGTATACTAATATGTTTGTTTATTGTGTATATAATATTATATACAACATGTGTTGGTACCGGTTTTTGTTGTCTATAATCATTATAAATTATAATGTATAATAATTTTATAATATGTAATAATTGGGTTCACGTGGCTATTGATTGCAGATAAATCATTTAAAAAGACACATTAAAAATGAAGTTGTGTATACAATGAAATCATTTTAATTATTATCGATTATCATGCAAAAACATCATCAAGGTACCTTATATTATAAAATTATAATTAGTTTATTTCTGGGTGATAAAACCGATATGACGTTTATTACGGTCAGCGGATAAATCCGTTTACAACATACACTTTATTGATTTCACAAAAACGCTCAAGTGAAAATTTCACTTTGCAACAACCATAGACAACAACCTAACCTAACGACATAATAATCAACACTTGTATAGTGATAATATAAATTGTATTCGGGTTAGATACGCCGCGCTTGTTGGCCTCAGCCTTCTTCGATTTTCCGGAAAATTTCAGATTACATACATATATAATATATAGTAATAGAGAATTGGTATAGGAATCAAGAAAGTGTGTACCGCGACGTGATAACGTACCTACCTATAGTTCAGTTTTGTATAGCCTTAGCCTACATTCGTGGTTGGTGATATTGTAATTAGGTTCGTTATTTATACTATATACTATATAGTATAAAATAATATGTTGTAGGCGCGTGGCGTGTTGTACATATGGGTATTATCAGAAGTATTATCATAGTGGTGTTATCTTGCTATAATAATTCTTGTCGCTTGAATTTACCATGAAAAAAAACAAAAAAATCTTGTAAATCGGTACTTTTGTAACTATTTTTAATAATTTATATCATGATATTTTTGCTTTTAATTTTCTTGATATTATGTAACTTTTTTTTTTAAATCATAATATTTGGATGTAAAATACTTTCTATCATTTAGATTTATTTGAAATGGTGATTGAACAGGCTTATAGTTTTTTTTTAAAGTGTAGTAAAGGACCTACCCCTTGCCATTTTAATCCATTAATTTAAACTTTAAATGCTCTGTTTTATAAAAACCATTGTTAGTTAAATGTTGGATAAATATATTATTACCTGCATCACAACGACAAATAATAAAAAACTATTCTGCTTCTGATTATAAATACTATATAAATTGTAAAAATGCAGTGTTATATTGTAGGTGGGTAAACAAATTTATCTTAAAAAATGACTGAAAATTAGCGTAGCTGTTTTAATTGGATATTGTATCTACATTATTCTGTTGGAATTAATTTTTGCTGGTGATATAATACTCTTATATTATAGACGTCGTGTGCGGAAACGACAACGACCACGTGGAATATTATTTATGTTCTTTAATATCTATATGTTTTATATTAGAGAGTGTTAGCAGAGAGTATATAATAAACGCGTAAAGTATATAGTATATATAAATATATATAGTGGCCATGAATATAATAACAGGTGCTAAGTGAAAGTATTGCGTTACAGTATATATGTATATTATATGTACATATAATATAATCTTGTAATATGTATACGACGAGCGTTTCGGCGCGGGACCTCCGCCACTGTAATAGTGCAAACAAATTGGTCAGATTTTTTCTTCCACCATTTTATATTACCCCGTTGGTGTACTAGTACTTTCTTCGTGGTTTTTAACGAGGCGCGTACTTGTATTAACATTTCGGTGAAAACGTCGAGACGTTATATAAAAGGTATATTATATTATACACCTACCGCCCGCCTACAAAGCAGCAATCGTTTTATCATCGCGCCCGTCGCTCGTCGTACAGATTTTTGCTCGGTAATGGTCCGTATTATTGAAATCATTTTTTAACATCACGCATACCCTATGGTAGTACACCATACCTTTAATTCTGCTATAACTATAATATATTATTTGTTTAGAAATCCATTGACGACGTGCCTACGCTCAGTTGGAGGTATTTCGTGTATAATAAATTAATATACTGTTTACGTATAAAATATATAAACTTTGTTCGATCTTAGAGAAAGCATTGTGCGTATTATAATATGATGGGTACTTTATTTTATGTTAATCCATATTGAACATTAATTATGATAATTAATAATATAATTCTTTGTTTATAAATGGAAAACTGGCCTACATAAGTAAATTACTCATTTACACTACTCACTCGGTATATGTTTTGTTTGAAATGTTTTAAAGGGGAAAAAAACAAATCGTTCGTCCGTTTTTTTCTGTCACATAATATTATTCCAGGCTCTTGCATCTTATTATTTTTTGATATATTATAATATACATATATTAATATATTATGTATATTTATATTTACATGTTTTATATCGACACTATTATCACACTGTTGCCAAGTGAATTTAACATAAGTGCATGTTTGATAAAATAATAAGAACAATAATAATAATAACAACACGACGACAAAGCAACAAAATACATTTAAATGAGACTGATACGTCGCGTATCATTTATTATAGCTATAGTGTCATATTTGTCGTCGGCCGAGACGAAAAATAAAAGATAATTCGTTTTCTTTGTTACTCAGTTAAATTCAAAAGTGGGATATTAAAATTATGTTTAACTCGTCGACCACCGTAATAATAATGGTACGTTTTTAAATTAATAATTAAATTACGCGGAGAAAATATTACGTAAACTCGTCGCGCACCACGTTATTATTGCTCAATGTCGTTGTCGTTTTAAGAATACGTTCTTTTTGTTCCTTAGTACCTACAACTGCGATACACCTATTTTATTTTTAAATCTATAAAAATGTTAAAATCCCGCACAATTTTAATTGTGTACACGAATGAAATTTGTTTTATATAATATTTAATCTTACATTTTGATTTCAGAAGGGAGACCGTTCGCTGTTGGCGCAGTTCTTTTACGCCGACGACGAATTGAATGCCGTCGCGGCGGAACTGGACAGTTTCGACGGTAAAAAAGACCCTCAGCGGTGCACTGCTCTCGTGAACCATTTGCGACAATGTCAGGACAAAGTGAGTAAAACCTTCCATCCCCATACCCATTAACTAATACATTTTCCCCTTACAGAGCAACATTTTTTAGCACAAGGGAAAAGCATCAATCGGCCCTATTTTATAATAATAAATCTACATTGTGTATAATAAACGATATTTTTCGTTTTTAGGTCTTGACTATTTGTATTAAAATCATGGACGAGCTGATACCTGGCGAACGGGCCAGCCGTGATTTTCGTGTAAAATTTCCAGACGACGTAATTCAGGATAATTTGGCGGGGCAGCTGTGGTTTGGCGCTGAGGTAATTATGATATTACATGTTGCTATATTACGATAACCTCGTATTATTATGACTTATGAGCGGCGTTCAATGTATATTTTGGATAAAAAAAACAGTCTCCCACAACGCAATCGCATTTCGCAAAATATGTTTATTATTGTTGTTCGGTTTGAAAAAAATGTTTATTATATTTCAGTGTCGTGTGCGACCTTAAACTGCGCACATAAATCGTTTGTCGGTATTCACAGGTATATACAATATACATAGGTGCCAATATAACAATTAGGTATTTAGGTATAACATCATAAATAATATAATATAATATACCTATATAATAACCGCTATATGCATTTTTTTCTATACCTATAATAGTAGACAGTAGTAATGTAATAAATGAATCACCCATGGGTGATTGTACGCATTAACATATAACTGCGTATGAGATATAATAGGAATATCGACAAATCGGGATTTCGAAATTATTTAATTTTTATGTTATATGAATTATTAAAATATCGTAGGTAATAATCTTAAAAACTATAAGTCGATTATAAACCTAACCGACCAAACCTAAATTAGCGAGATAAAATAGTTCAAAAATGTTTTAAAAAATTGATATAATTAACTTATTTTAAATGCCAGTTTTATTGTGTAGTTTATGGTGCAATATACATTCTTTATATTATTGGTCATGTACAAAAAAATAACAATTAATTGTATACGTTAAAAACTTTACATTATAATTTATACATAAAAAAAAATACATTACTATTATAAAGATTATGATAATTAATAATAATGACTCGAACAAAATATCTATTAGCGATATCTACACGTACTTTATTATTAATTACGTATTTTCGTGTACCTGTATACGTAGTGTCTATCGGCGGGGTCGAGCATAATGAACCGGGAAGCCGAGAGCGGAGCTATGAGGCCTTTGGCCCGGGCGCTGACCAAGTCGTTGGAAAGAGTCCGAGGACTCCTGAGGGACGCGAGCCTTTGCGGCGACCAAACTCCGCCCTGCCTGCGCAACCTAATATCGTCGTTGTGTACGTTCGATCATCTGTTGGCTGAGTTTGAGTTGCGTTACGTGTCCGCGATGGTGCCAGTCAAAACCGCCCACGAATACGAACTCCAGCAGCTCGTAGTCGTCTTGTTCTCCGAGACCCTACAAAGGTGAGTGCGTCGTTCGATAAAACAAAAAATAAAACCATTCTGCAGTAAAAAATGGTATGAAAAAAAAAAAATAATATTAGTATGATTTTTATTTAGTGTAGTAGTGTACATGTTACAATAGTACATTGGTACTTCTAACTATATTGTACATCGAAACAATACTATTATGTTTTAATTTTTATTATAATATTGGTGTGTTTAGAGCGCTCGTCAAAGGTCTCCTGACCCAAGAAATGGTTGACGACTATGATCCTGCCCTCATGTTCACCATTCCTCGTTTGGCCATCGTGTCTGGTCTGTTATTTTACCCCTACATGTCACCACTGTCTCTCGACCAAAACGCCACCGACATGTCTGATATGTTCCGTCCATTTCGAGTGAGTGTTTAGTGTTTATGCCGTATGTATTCTGTATTTCTGTATTCTCATATATCACGAGCGTTCGATAAAATATGGCAATTACACCCGCAAAATGCCAGTTTAAACCGTTTGACATATTACCAATTTAAACACTTTTAACTGCGCAAAACGTAGAAAAAGTTACTCGCAGTGTCTTTTATAATAGAACGCTACGATATACATGTATATAAGAGACAATACATAATTAAATAAATAATCTAATATTTAAATTAATGCGTACTTGTTGTGTAGTCGTTATTAATGAAAATCAGAGAGCTCCTACTGACCCTTTCCGACAAGGAGCTGTCAACGCTGGAGAGGATGCTGTGTTCTTCAGATGAGGTTAAGTTCGACGAGAATTTGTCAGTGAAGAACCAACAGTCGTCGTGAGTATATTATTATGTTGTAACGGCTGTTGCATAAAATATTGTATGCTCATAAGATGGTATGGAATAATAATATTTTGTATATTCTTTTTCGTTTCAGGTGCCAGGAAACCAGTGACGAGGACTCTGAGTGTCTTTCATCCAGCACTGCAGAATTGGTAATGGACAACAGCGTTACCACTACCACTGCCTCTCCCGTAACAACCATAGAGCACTGTGGTACGAAAGGATTTCCGCCGACGCCACCGTCATCACCACAAGACTTAATCAACAACAACAGCAATAGCAACCAATGCAACCCTTCGACTAAACGTGGGTCGTTCGGATCGACAATCATATCAACGAACAATGACAGCGATCAACAGCCCAACAACGAATTGAAAAGTCCAGCGGTCAACCGGCAACAATTGCAACAATATGATTGTGGTGGTCTGGAGTCGTCATCTGGTTCGATGCCAGATGCAGATCTCACTGAGTCGCTGGCCACAGCTACGGAAGCTCTGACAGAAATCTTGGTGAAGTCGACAAACTTAGAACGTGAGATCATCAGGAACAACGGCAGTGGCACAGCTGTGGTTGTGGTGGTGGTCCAAGACGATAACGGAAATGAAAACTTGCTGTCGCCGCAGCTTCATCCTACAAAACTGCACCATGCTCCCCCAAACGTGTCGAGTAGTTCAACTCAAACAGAATTGCCATCGAGTTCATATCGGGTGTGTTGTTGCAATAATTGGAACCGATGGAAGTCGGCTACAGTAGATAATAAGAGAGACAGATCGTCCTCTGTTAGATGTCTGTCGCCGTCTAGTGGTGGAGGTGGTAGTGGTTGTCGTTGTTGTCATCACCATCACAGGAGGAAAAAGACAAATGCCACCTCTGCCTCTTCCAACCGGAGTGGTGGTAATGATAGCTGCAGTAGCAGCAGTAGTAGTGGTGAGATAAAAGCCCGAGAAAAGGTCCCCGTTGTCACTGCCGTCTCGACCAAGTACTCAAAGAGCTGGCGGGAATTGCGTAAGGCAACCAGCGCTGATGGCAAACGATCGGCTGAAGTGGTGATTTGCCGCCTCCAAACCACAAGATGTTGCAATACCGCCAGATGTGGCAGCGTTAAACCCATGTAAGTTTTCTAAGTATAAGTACTTTTTTTAGCAGGAAAAACTGACAGGTGTAAATGTGTAATTGACAAATTATGTAATAACTCTTATTCAATAAATCTTATTTTCCCGTAAATGGTTCCCGTAGGCCGTAAAGTACAAGTGTTTTTCGCTCGTGGATAAAAAAAAAAAGTGATGGGGCAGTTGAATCTTGTAAAAAACAAAGATGTTGCCCTATGATTTTGTATCCGAGCTTCTACGCTTTCAACTATACTCAAACAAAAGAACCATCTTACTACATTGAATTATTTACTTTAATAATATATATTAATAAATGTCAAAATAAAAGTTTAATAAATAATAAATAGAATGTACGTATGTAATGAAATTTTCAATTACTAAATACTCGGTAAATCGAAAACATCTATAAATTGAATTCAGTGCCCTGAATTTTTGTGGGACGACTATTAAATTTTATTATAGTCTGTTGAATATTTTAATAAAATGTTAATAACTATAAGAACTTACGTAAAATAACATATTATCTACTTAACACATACAACCTGAAGTAGATCTAATATTTAGTCAGTGAAGTTGTCTCTATTTTGATCAAGATTTAAAAGTACTGATAGCCTTATAATTTTATAATTTGTTAATACTAAAATTGTCTATATAATAAGTACTTGACTAATTGTTACTGATTATTAGAGGTTTCATGTTTAATCATTTATAGTTAATACTTACTTATAATATCTTCAAATATTGAATAGAGTATTATTCTTAAGAAGATTTATACTCGCATGTATTACTTTGTCTTACTAACACATAACAGCACATTTATGTTCAGAAAACTCTATTTTACTCTGTTATTTTTAATTTAATATTAGAGTAAATTTGATAACTCTTATATTAAAAATAACAGTGTAAAATTAATTCTTCAGTTAGGTTTTCATCTAATGCTTTAGACAGAGACAACACTTTCTAATATGGCATAATATTAATACACAAAGTATAACAACTCTGAAACTACTTGTTTGAGTTTCAATTATGATACATATAAATTTTCAAAAAATTATCTGCTCTATAATAATTAATAACACAGTAAAATTGGTACCTATGTTCCCATTTAAAATCACAAATAGTTTGGATCATCAATTTCTATAATTTACAGGGCAGCTCATAAATGTTATAAAATAATCTAAGTGTTTTAAAATATTTAAAACTGTTTCAACTGTGTTTTTAATTCAACAATGTTTTTATTTTGTAGATAACACATATTATTTATATTACCTATACAATTTCAGACTATGGAATTTTACTAATAAATATAGATATTAAGTGAAACTCGCCTCAAATATAGTAGACAAAGTAGTGATATTAATTGTGTCATTTCATTCTTTAGGATCAAGAAACATGAAATGTGTTCAAGCTGTTCTAGTTGTACGACTTCATCTGCAGATGAGAGCGACGAGAGCGTGACTGACAGCACATCAACAGACAGTTCCTGTAATTATTCGTTACGCCGACAAAAAGCTCGTGCTAAGTTTAGGTGAGAAATAACTGTATGTTTAATTATTGCATATAATAATTATTATGGTTCTGGTTTTTTAGATCTGATGAAGACTTATTGCATCGGCTGTTTGTATGCATATCAGGAGTGGCTGACCAACTGCAGACAAACTTTGCTGGAGACTTACGTAATATACTTAAAGCAGTGTTTCTCATGTCTAATTCTAATTGTGGCAACGATAGTCAACAGAACTTGGGTTTGTTTAAAAATGTGCTATTGAAGTGTTTGTGCTTATTTTTTATGATTCATTGAAAATTTCAGAAGTAATTCCTGTGATAAACAACCCACCTCCAGTGATTGATATCGAAAATGGTGAAGAGGCGCTTGTTTGGAGAGGTGAAACAATAATGAATGATGTGTTATCCACGTCAACAGAGACGCCACCACCTTGGATACCTGACAATGAGGCTCCTGTATGCATGTCATGCAAAGCCATGTTCACTGTAGTTCGAAGACGTCATCATTGTCGAAATTGTGGAAAAGTACTTACATTACTTCTTCTTAATACTAACATAAAAAACTTGTTCTATTTCTTCATTGATTTTTTGCTGTAGGTATTCTGTTCTCGGTGCAGCTCAAACTCTGTTCCTTTACCCAGATTTGGGCATTTGAAGCCAGTGCGTGTGTGCAATCGTTGTTTTATCTATCAGGTTACGCCGTTCACATTGGAGCATTCAATTGGACCAGTTCCGATTGTCTTGCAGTCTTAATTAATTATAGTCCATCAAGTTTGTGTGGTTCTCCTCTCCCCTCACCCAAAACCCTCTTCTCCCAAACATTCCAAAGAAATAAAGAAACATCTTTATTTTTTGTGTTACCATTTTATCCTAATTGACTGTTTGTTTCTTCACTTTTATTCTTTAGCTTTATTTACTTTTTTCCCCTCGATAAATATTCTGTTCCTAACAGTGATAATATTAATTAATTGTATGCAAATAAATCGATGTCTTGAACAACATTTCGTTGTTGATTCTACAATTTAACATTAATGAATGCATTTGTTATTGTATTTTATTTTATAAATTTAATTTAATGATGATAATATTTTAGGTAAGAATCATAACATCGATACTGATTATACTATTATTAGTGTGTATTATAATGTGTTGTCAGTTAAAACAGTTCTATTATAAATACATATATATATATATTTTTTTTTTTTTTGATACTAAGCTTTGATATGCTCAATAATGTTTTTTGCCCACATTTAGTCCTGTTGTCTTGAACTTTATCACTTAAAACCTCTAAAAATCATAAAGTTATTATAATCTAATTATTATTATTACATATTATCATATTAATTGATAGAAATACAGTTTTTATTATTATCATTATTTTTAGTTAGGTTATAGAAAGCAAACTTAAGTTTTCTCTATCAATCATTATTTAAATTATATGTTTTAAACATACCAACAAACTTTGTTCACTCGATCTATCAATATTGGATTAATGATCAAAAATGGCTGTGGATTTTATTCTTAATGATCATTGTTCTATAATATCAATACACTATTGTAAGTTACAAAGTAACATGCATTAAGCATTTTTAAGTTTGTTTTTTTTTGATAATTACTAAGCTTAAGTACATTGGTAAAAAGAAAAACTGATTGAGAATAATAAGAATGGATAAATTTCACTATATTATACTGTTCATGATTCCATACAAAATCTACGTCCAACAATATAATGTGCATCATATTAATCGGTGTAAATTGTATATTTTTAAAAAAAAAACCATTTATCATGATTCATTAAAAACATTCTTTTATTGTTAAACTAAACCTCTGTGATAGTTTTTACCTAAAAATATGATTATTCATTTTATGTTCATAATTATTTATTAATTTAAATATTTATTATTACGCTTACAAATTATTATATCATACAACGGTAGTGTGCTGCGATTGTTGTACTGCTACAATATAGTCGAAAAATGTGAAAATAATTAATTATGTCAACAAAGTTATATTCGTCCATAAACATTGTCGCCAATCTATGTAAAATACTAATCAGCTTACAATTATATTTTAAAATAATAATAAATTAAAGGTATTATTCTAATTAGAAACTTTGTTGTAGCCAAATATTGATAAAAAGTGGTCGATTGTTGTGTTTTAATATTTGTGCTAATGACAAATTGTTAATAGTATAGAAATTGATTTTCCGTATGGTTAATTAGTAGTATGTAACGTTTGAGTATGTCTGGCAATGAGCATTTAAGTATAATATGTTAAGCACATTTTATTTAAATATTTTGTACGTGCAATACATTTTTATTTCATTATTTTTAAGATAAGTGTTTGAAATATGTGTTTAGTGTTAAATCGCCTACTCGTTTTGGTTGAAATCACTGTTCTTGTATAGTTAGTATGCGAATATGTCAAAAAAATTGTGTGTTGTAAGTCGATAAAAAAGTTTATTGTATTTTTTTTTTCTTACTACAATGATTAAAATTATTGTCAGTCATTTTTTAATTTATCGAATTTTTGATAGTATCTTATCTTTGATCCTTAATTCTATTTTTATAATTGTAATCCTTTATAATTAGTAAGTAGCAGTGGCTTAAATATGGGAGGCGCCCAGGAGGCCCCATAGTGAAATTACAAGTTCAATTAAAACACTGTATGCATATTGTGTTATGTATATACTAATATAATATACTAGATATAGTTTGTTATTGCTAGATTATATTATTATTATTATTATTATATTATACATTTTTTTACCGTACCACCAAAAACTTATAGCGGGCAATGGGAGAAAAATTAGCAGTAGGAATACCAATTTTAATAAATAATATCTAATATCTATGTGTTGGCTTATGTGATCTAACTGATTTGGGCGGAGACCAATCGGAGCAATATAAGCGGCGAGCACGCGGATGTAAAGACGATGATCTTCTCTACATCGTGGCTGCTAGGATACCTATTTCTAACCATTTATGCACTAGAGGACAGCGTTTAGAGGGAGAAGTCAGGGGTACGATATAGAGCGAGTGAGAAAAAAAACAAAATAGTAAAATGTATACAGATCCTTATGCGGGCTCCTTCACTACTTTATGTTCTTTCTCTCTCAGTTATATGGTTATATTATCGCCTAGCATTAAAGACAGGGCGAAGTGGAATGTGCTGTCCATTAGTTTATAAGTCTATGTTTGTGCCACTCTGACTTCTGCGCGGTGATGTTTATTTTCTTATTAGTATTCTTTTGAGATTGACAAATTATCAAAAAGTAATTTAATAGTATTGGAACAGTCTTGATAATAATAAATCATTTTTTTGGATCAGGGTTAATACAAAGGTATAGATAACATGTTCCGATTTTGGTCGGCATTTTTATCAGCTTTTAAAATGTTAAAAAGTATCTAGTTATAGTGAGTAGTGACATACCTAACTTCAATAGTTGGACATATGGTATCGGGAAGTTTTTTGTAGATATTGATATATTCTGTGAGAGTTCAGCCTTTTTAGGTCCCTATTATCCACCCATTATATGAGGGGAACACTCATATGGTGAGTGACCACCCATAGGCTGCACCGCGTGTTTCCGTGAATGGCAAGTCGGTGGAACCAATGGGATTTGTACAGTTTAGTTAAGGGTGTCGGTGCCGCTCATTTATTAAGGAGTAAAATGTAGGCAATTAATTCACATGTATCGGCATCGCGCGGAACGTGCATGTGTGTGAGAATGTAAATCGATATTAGTGTGAGTGAGCTATAATGACACGCGTTGATAAAGATACTACTCACGCACATGCAAAATTCAGTGCTAGACGTCGACGACTATTATCGAAGCACTATTTTGATGAACAAAAATGGTTTCACAGGAAAACTCTCATGTCTCGTAGATATGTCAGATTTTGGTCAATTTTTTTTATCTGAAAAATGAGAAGTTTCTGCAGGTCGGATTAAAGCTCAAATTTTTATTTTACTTTAAATAGTAGTAGAAAAATACGTTTGAAAAAGGACAAATATTGTGCATTTTTAAAATGCATATTCCAGTTTCTATAATTATAATTTTCAAAATCGAGCTTTGATCCGACCTACAAAATGTTCTCTACTTTTAGATAAAAAAAAAATTAACGAAATCCGACAATTGTACAGGGCGTGAGAGATTTTCCTGTAAGACATGTTTTTGTACCAAAAAACGCACAGGCTTCGATCCCCTTAAATAAAATAAAAATTGAGAATAATAAGGTGACACTTTGTGTTAAGAGAATAAATAATAATAGGGGTTTTAACTTTTTAAGGCAATAATGAGTTTGTGTATTTTACATGTGGTTTAAAAGAATAATAATAATGGCAATAATTACAATACATAACAATTTTGTTTCATCATGAGATTAATAATATTTTTTACAATCACATCGTGAGAATAATAGTTTAATTTGGTACATAGCAGCAGGGGCGGAGTGGGAACCAAATCCAGGCCGGGAGTTTAAAATTTATCCAGGCCACCCACCAACATTTTTTTTCTCTCTAAGCTCGAATTTGGTTTTTCTATTTACCTATTTGAAAACTACTTTTAGTATTATAAAAGTATTTCAATCACTATCTTGCTATTTCTTTTAACTTCTGTCTTCTAACACATTATATTAATATACCACTAAGTACCTACTTATTCCTGAAAGTCTGAAAAATAAAATTAGTAGGTATGGTTTAATAGTTGAAATCAACGAAATATTAATAATTATATTATACATTGTGTTTTAATTGTTTAGGTATAGTAGATATAAGGTAATAAACTAATAAGTAATACATATATACAATATACATACATTGTAAGCAATATAATATAATAAAAAAGATTTATACATTCATAGTAATAATTTAGATAATAGATTAGATTTCTCACCAACTGCATTTATGATAATATTGTTATCTATTTCCATGAGAATTTTATTTTCAATGGCCATAAGCATAAAAGACTCAAGATAATCATTGGTCATTGAATTTCTCATCCTAATTTTTAAATACTTCAATGTTTAAAATGGGTGTTTTATTATAAAAATAACCGACCTATTACAATATTATATTGCTTTCATTTTATTTGATGTCTATATTTATGTGCCAAATATTTTGTAATTTTATATCCAAAGCTTTAATAATTAATTAATTTAAAAAAAAAATAATTTAATAGAAACAAACATTTAGCATTAACTAATATTTTGTAAATTAAATTAAATTTAAAAAAAATCTAACAAAATGGCCAGGCCACCAGGCCATAGTATGGTCCAGGCCGTCTGGAAAATTCCCATTTCCAGACCGGCCACTCCGCCCCTGCATAGCAGGTGCACTCAGAATAATATAATTTTGGGGATTGTCGTGAGATAATAACACAGTTTTAATTTGTAAGGAATAATATTTTTTTTTGCCACCCCTACCCCGAAATTTTGGTTTTCGATAGCGTTGGAAAGTGTCCTTTTTCCGTCCAGCTTTTGGTAAAGTGGTGAAGTGGGATTCCCTAATAGTGCCAGGCGGTAAAGTGGAAATCCCAAAAAGTGCTGGTCGCACATATCACTCGTGTATCCCCTGCATAGGCGCAACTAAATGTATATTTTTGGGGGTTTTCACAAACTGTAAAGAATTCCTAGACCCTTAATACTGTATAGGTATTAAGGTATACTAAGTGTAACAGGAAGGGGCGGATTGGGGAGAGATTCCGGCCCGGGAAAATACAAAGTATACCGGCTTACCAATTTACCAAATATTTAATTTTAGCCAACATAATATTATTATTATGTATTACTATTTTAACATAACTACACGTTTGGCAAGATATGAAATTTATAAAACTTTATTCGTAGTGTATATACATCGATATCAAATTTATTTTTATTTTTGAACAGTTTATGTT
The DNA here is from genome assembly GCA_949089665.1 of Macrosiphum euphorbiae. Taxonomy (NCBI): domain Eukaryota; kingdom Metazoa; phylum Arthropoda; class Insecta; order Hemiptera; family Aphididae; genus Macrosiphum; species Macrosiphum euphorbiae. The sequence continues at coordinate 8,087,432 of CARXXK010000005.1, read as the reverse complement.
TACACATTTATAATAGTCCAAACTCCAAGTACTTATGTATAACACAGTAAAAGTGAATAATTTAAATTACTAATGTTACGATTTTTGTATTTAATAAGAAAGGTTATTACCTATTCAATAATATTTAATAATGCGTTTTTAGACTTAAATAAAATCTTATAATTTACTTCCACTTAATATACCTGATAGGTAAATTAACAGAATCAACATGCAAAATGTATGTGTTTTTTTTTATTTTCTAAAAAATGTTTTACTGTGGTTTATTCATAATAACATTATGTAGGTACTTCAATTCTAAACAATCAGAAAAATTGTATAGTCTTGTTTTCCTTTAGTATTATTATGTAATATAATATTGAGTAAAATATTTTGTCTCCGTCTTAGTACAATCTAACAAATTATCGTTCACTATCTGTATTCACCGATTAGCCGAAACGATATAATAATAATATTTAGCTGTAGTAACTAAATATTATAGAAATTATTGTATACCTACGTAATGTTACTTCCCTATTATTCAATAATTTATAAATTCGCCTAAACGATCGGTTAATTTCTGACCCAAATGATATATGCTTTACTCAAGTTAATTTTGGATTATTCGCCCAAACGAATGACGCTCAAATTTTTTACACCCGAAATACGTGTACTACTGTATTAGTATACTGAATTAAAAAGTGTATAAAACAATTTTCGGAAATTTAAACACTGTTCAAAAGTTACAGCAAATCATGGTTTTTGAATATTACAGTGCTTACTGCTCAAATCAGGTTGACTTTTTCTATTTTCTACTTCCACGGGATGTCAAGTAAAGTAGACTTTTTCCGAAGTTTGTCGTTACCTAGAGATCACCCAATGTGGTTTTACATAACATATCAAGGGTTGTTTTCGATTTTAACTGTCCTAACTAGTGACCCCGCTATATTACATTTGCTGTTTTTGCTTTTCGAAAAATACTATATTTTTGCTTTCTGTCTCTCATCGTTGCGCCATCATAGATTGCCTACCTGATGTACCTACTATTGCATACTGTCCGCAATCCAATTCGTATTATCTTATTTTGAAAAATCGGGAAAAAAATGCAAATTTACTGGGCTGGTACCTAATAGGAATTTAAGAATACATAGTTATTTGAAAAAGCGGCCCACCGGGAAAACTCCCGAATTCCCGGTGGCCCAATCCGCCCCTGGTAACAGGAAGATCAGAAAAAAAAATTACGTTGCTTAAACGTTTTTGCTCAGTTGGCGAGTCTCTTTCTACGGCGAACAGGTATATCTTCACGGGACAACCGGTTTACGAAAATATAGATGTAATATTAATTGTATGTATTCTGCAGTATAGTTTCTGTTAGTTTAGTATAGGTACCTCCTACCCATATATAACTGTGGTATAACTATCTATTTAAAGTAGCGGTTTTATCGTCGATAATCTATAAGAAAATAGCAATTTTATGTCATCAATTCCAAATAAATTGTAGTTGAAAAGTAGCATCTGTAAGCTATCACCACGTGTATTTGACACTGAAAAGATATTATTAGAATGATTATTGACTAAAAGCACACGCTACACGACGAAAGTTAAATATTATAGTGTAAGTTTGTCATGAACAATCATTGCATAACCGGATAACTCTACCACATTTAGACCAACCCAATTACACGACGCCACGACCACGTGTTTACGTAACTGGCAGCCGTTCGCTGGGTATAAAAACGATATGCACACCGTACTAAATGACAGTCATTTAGTTTTATTAAAGCACAGACGAATATTATAATCATAATCATTATAATATCGTTTACAGTACACTCTGCACCTATAATATATACTCATCGCTGCTGCAGTAGTTTATACTCATTTTTATATTTTTTTTACACTCATTCGCCTAACAATTTCTAGTTTCCAGTGCAAGCGATCCACCTGGGGAGCAGAAACAACAGATATCGTACCGCATATTATAGATATAGGTTGAGATAATAACAACAATATGTTTCTGTCATACGCCACCGTGCCCATGTTCGCTTTCATGATACTGTTGAATTTCTTCTCCTTGTACTCGCCCATCGAGTCGGCGGCGAAGAACGGAAAGTACTACCATACGTGCCAGGATTGTCTGGATGACACTTGCCACAGTCAATTTAATAGGCCGTGCATTTTCAGAAACAAAGCATTCTATTGTGTCACTTGTAATTCCGTACATGGCAACCAACAGTACTACTCCGAAATCGAATGCGTACTCGATTGCATGGACCCGGGGAAGTCGTGCGTTTGTAACGACGAGTGTTACGTGTGCGTCCCAAACGGGGCCATGAGTTATTCAGGGACTTGCGAAGATCCAACCACTGAAGAACTGAACCAGTGCACCTAAGATGGAAGGAAGTTCCGTACGCCACCACCGACCTGCCGCCGTGAGATTATATTTAAAATAATATTATGGTACTTAATCAACATATTTTCAATTATGATTTTTGTTCTTAAAAAATAATACCCCATTACATAATAATATTATACACCTTAGTTTTAATTTACGCATCCAACCACCACCGTGAAGAATTTAATATTGTTTTAACTGTTTTACTTCCCATTATATTTTTGTACAATAGGTATTGCCTATGGTCTATGAGCCTCCCCTGACGGGCTGCAGCGAACCGTCGTCTTGCATAATTTTATTATTTGGCCGCAGCTGCTGTAGTTCGTAAGCTATTTTTAAAACTTTTCTCCCGATTGGTAATATTATAAATTTATATAGGTATTTAATATTTAAATATTATTTATTAAATATTAATATTTAAATTTATATAGGTAAAATGTGTTCGCCTTTGTGAAAAGAAATAATGCTCTAAACTATATTATTGTTATTCCATATTCATTACGATTTTATTTATTATATCATTTGTATAATCGATTTTATTATAAATAACTTATACTTAAGGTGATAAATGTTTTTGATATTATATTATGTAATCCGTGCACCTGAATAATTCAATGTATCTTTTATTTCATCAATATTAAACTATTACTCCATGTCTCCGTCACGTATAATATACTTTGTGCTTTGTTATTTTATTTTTCAGAAACTGACCCTACTGTATTTGAATGTTGTAAACCTGCATCTGGTCTCAAACAAAAATTGATTATTACAAAAATATTATTTGCTTGTAATATTTACATTGTGATTCGTCAAGCATTTTTTTGGAATTGAACTAGAAATGATTTGAAAAGTGTAATATTTTTTGCACTGGGGCATAAAAATCCAAATTCCTGCGTTACCTACTAACAAGTGACAATGTTCTCCCAAAACATACATCTCCCAAAACCACCCAACTTGGTGGAGCTATAGATATCTCATCAAAAGATTAACGAAAAATGAAAATTTGAATTGGATAATTATTCGTCAAAGAAAAAGTCTTATTTGTTTATAAAACTTTTAGTATAAAGGTTTTCATTTGAAAATTAATAGTTTATAGTAGTATGCCTTATAAAAATAAGGGTGAA